>CM074967.1:463904-482741 GCA_037577455.1 Pangasius macronema | reverse complement strand
TTGGTTAACATCTCTCCATAGATATATATATATATATATATATATATATATATATATATATATATATATATATATATGTGTGTGTGTGTGTGTATGTAATATGTTTGTGGAGGTGTGTGTGTGTAATATGTTTGTGGATATATGTGTGTGTGTGTGTGTGTGTGTGTAATATGTTTGTGGATATGGGTGTGTGTAATATGTTTGTGGATATATATATATGTGTGTGTGTGTGTGCGTGCGTGCAATATGTTACATTCATAAACATGGTATTAGTTTCCATTGCTATGCCGATGACACACAGCGGCTTAGAGACACCGGATGCTGAGTAACTTCCTCCTCCTTCATTCTGACACACAGAGTTTCTAACAGGAGCAGCTAGAAACAACCTATACATCTAAATCTATACATCTAAATCCATACATCCAGATTACTGTAAATCTGCTCTGTGACAATGTCTAGTGTTAAAAGTAAGTAGAAACCAGATGAGACACACACACTCTCTCACACACACACTCCTGGAGTGTGAACTTCTGGCAGGTGAAGGCTGCACCCCACATTAATGTGGATACGGCTGATGGGCAGCAGTCATGTTTATAGAGAACAACAGGAAGCTGTGATTATAAAAACGAAGGAAACAGTAGGGAAGTTAGAAGAACAACTTGCTGCAGAACCAAAAGGTCAGTGGGTGGAGTCAGCCCTGATCCGGCTCCTCCCACTCGGGAAAGTCAGTGTGCTTCAAGATGAATAACGGATCAGTTTTTTGTTGTTTGTTTAATTGCTCCATGTTGTGTATGACCTTGTGGACTACAGGAGAAGTGGATCAGGTCCAGACTCCACGCTGTGGTCTTTGGGTTCTACAGGAGGGAAACTCTCCCAACATTTACTCAGAAGAACCCGCGTGTCAGACAATCAGAAAAACCCAAACCCGTGTAAAAGGGCTAGAGTAAAGCACCTTTAACACGTGAGCTGTAATTAAATATAAAACGGGAGCGAAATGTGATTTCTGTTACGATCACACACAAATGCAGCAAATCATTTTGTTTTCAGCTATTTATTTTCATTACTTGAGAGCGTTAAGGTTATAATCCAAACGAGTTTTCTGTTAGGAAATGAATTATCAAAATGTAGTTTTAAAAAAAGTGTATAGTCAGCAGTACATATATATATAACGCATGAAAAAGAGGGAAAACAAAAAGAGAAGGTTAAACACAAAATGTGAATCTAATATTCGTCAATCTTTCCCAAATCAATGCACCTAGGATTGTTATATATTTCAGCTTTTTTTTTCCTTCCTCACCCAATTTCTCAGGTTATAGGAACATATGTTTATATACACACACAATTTTAACTGTGCTCTTTTATAGAATGGACTCGGTAATACCAGGGCTTCCTGGTAATAAAGGATGAAATTAAAAAAAAAAAAAAAGATACTAATAAATACAAGGGATACAAAAAAAAAAAAGGAAGAAATAAAAATGAAAGATTGCCCATGTGATTGTAATGTTCACAAAAATTAAATCCCTTAAAAGTGTGAAACAGAGGCACATCCATGTTTTTTTTCCAGGGGAAATGACGGTCACGAGGACGGAGTAACGATACGGTGACACTCAGTCGGGAGAAACACACATTATTACAGCTCCCTGTCTACTGTACAAGGGAAAGGGTGATCTGAGACACAGCCCAATCGCGAGAAAAGCATAAAACCCAGGAGAGAACTGCGATTAGTCACAAGGACGAATGTTCTTTAGGAGTCCCGGCATCCTCGACTCCGAGTCGGTCGCGTACGGAAAATAAAAAAAATAAAAAAATAAAATGTGTGGAGGAGGGAGATTTCCTAAAAACTAGCATTATAGGGGTTAATATAAATAAAAACGCATACTACAGTGATGTTTTTTATAAAAAAGTGTTCCTGTAAATAATACAGTCAGAAGTACGATACAATACAAGGTAAAACCAAAATGCCAGTACAAGCCTATCAATATACACGTTTTGCTTTTTTTTAAGTTTCATTTTTTTGTTTTTTTTAATTCTTTCCAAAAAGCACAACCTATCATTTTCTATACACTAGCTAATTAGGCGCTGCTTTTTCTTTTTCTTTTTTTTTTTAAACAAGGGTTCTTTAAAATTACAACGCGCAACAGAAAGCAAACCGCAATTCCGTCATCTGCAGAATGATGATAATATTTAATAATAGTAATAATTAATAATAATAATAATAATAATAATAGGGTTTGAAGCTCGTCGTCACACACAAGTTAGAAAAAAAATGAGAACATCAGAAGGGAGAACTGAAAACAAACCCTTGAGAGTTCTACACAACATGGCGACTGCAGTCAGTTTTCAAATATGACCTATAATGCGGTCAGATCTAGAACCTACACGTACATCAATCTTACAATGTGTATTTTACACGCGTTTGTTTCACCAGGAAGTCGACTGTGAGTGAGATCTTTTACGTAACACAGAATCGGCGGTGACCTGTCGGAGGATGAAGGTCTGACTTGAACCAATAGAATTTCTAAACATCCGTTTCTTTATGAACACTTAAATCAGGATATGGTTAAATCTAATCACTGTGATGTCGTCATCAACGACAGATCTGACCTTTAACCTGTGATCTGTGGAGCTGTTCTGGATTATAACGTGTGGCGTTTCACTGGAGCGCGTCGCGGCGAACTCTCTACGCTCGGCGGTAGGCGTATGCCGATGACCCGTTATCGATGTTTGTGCGTGCACAGAAAATATTTCCGCGTTCCATATCTCTGTGCTCAGTCGGTTTATAAAACGATGGAACTAAACCATGACTAAAAAATAATAAATTTAACTGACACAATATGTCCCTTACACCAAATCCAATACTGGTGCCCGAACATTCAAGTCTTTGGTGTAAGGTGGATGTTGCGTCTGTACTATTGCTGGAATACATCTAAAATAAAGGCGAGCGTAAAAACGGCGATCGGAGTCGATCGGCACATGCCTACTCCTGCGTAAAGGCTTGGAGCGATCGCTTTGGGCTCTTGAATGTCAATCAGGCGAGTTGAAGTCTTTAGGATGGACAGAGGTGATAGAAAACAGCCTAGCTCTTTCACTTCTGCATGGAAACAGGTGGGTTAGTCCTCGAAAACCTAAACAACCTGCTCATCTGAAAAATAATAATAATAATAACAACAATAATAACGATAATAATAAACCCCTCCCCCCTCAGCTACGGTATCTAGAAATGACTCTTTTGGCACCTCCAGAAACCACGTCACTATTCTCCACTAAGAAGTTCCTGCTCCCCGGGTGTGTTATATTATATAAAAGGTCCAGTCGGCATCGCCAGGAAATTCGACGTGCCCATGGGGGCGCTGCTGTTGTGGGACCAGTGGACTTTTTGGTGATGTCGCAGGTTTGACTTGCTGGAGAATCGTTTGTCGCACTGCTGGCATGAGAAAGGTTTTTCCTTGGTGTGGATGCGACGGTGGCACACGAGCTGCGTTGAAACGCGGAACGCTTTCCCGCAGTCGGAACACTGATACCGCTTCGGCTCTGTGTGTATGCGGCGGTGGTTTTTGTACGCCATCAGGTTGGAGAATTCTTTCTGACAGGGGCTGCAGTAGTAGGTGCCGGACTTGTGGCTGTTTTTGTGGTTGAGCAGGGAGCTGGCGTGGCGGTACCCGCGCCCGCACTGATCGCAAACGTGCGACCTGTGGCCCGCGTCGTTGCGGCTACGCTGTGGCGGATTCTGGTGACAGGCCTGCATCAGGGTCAGGTCAAGCCCAGAACTCCATCCCAGGTCGGAACTGCCGCCAGAGGAACCTTCCGGATTCTGCTGGTGGGAGTAGTGTGAGGATTTCTGGGCTCGTCCGTGTTGCATCTGTAGGTGCAATCGGAAGCTGGTCTGACTCGGGAATGTGCGCTGGCACTGCGTGCACGCGAATTCGCGCTCTTTCTGGTGGAGCTGGCGGTGGTTCTGAAGCTGAGAGAAGACGCGGAATGCCTTTCCACATTCCGCACAGCGGTGCCGCCGCAACTCCGAATGGATCCGACGGTGATTTTTCAGAGCGAGCAGGTTGGGGTAGGTCTTGAGGCACACGGCGCAGTGATAGATGCCGACGGTGTGTGTGTTTTTGTGGTTCAGCAGAGAGCTGGCGTGACGGTATGAACGGCCGCACTGCTCACATCTGTGGAGGAAAGAACAGAGAACCATAAACCTCTCGCTCCGGCGTTTAAAAGCTTATTTTATTAGTGACCTAGGTTAATCTGTATGTAAAATACCCTGACAGTGAAAGCTGACTTATGTATGTACAGGTATATGATCTTTAATCCAGCTGCCAAAAACATTTAAAACGTCCAAACTTGGACAATAAAAAAATTTGGTAGAATTAATGGCTAAGCTAATTTATAATAGACACATCCTGTTTTGTTTATAAGGCAGTCCATTCACAATTTTACTTTAACAGTCAATACAAATTCTTCATGTAGCCAGTAGGACACAAACCTGAGCATGATAATCTGCAATGAATGAATTCTTTTTTATTTTATTTTTTAGTATTTTTGTGTTAGTAAAACATGCGTTAGTAGGTGTACTGGTCACACAGACTTCCAGAAGGAAATATGGTTGCTCTATACACATGAAACACCACATGTATAAGTCCCAAGACTGGGTCTGCTAGTGACCGAAAGGCTGATTGGGACCACCACATTTAATTTTAAATATTATTCATGTCTCAGGAGACACAGATTCTGTTGAAATTGTTTTAGCTCCCACAGTTAAGGAGCTAGTCACTTAAGAAAGAACAGTGCACACATTGTTTTAAAATTATATCAATTAAAAAAAACAGCAATAAGGAAATCTTTAGTTTAACACAAGACAGAAAACATCTAACTATTCAGTATACAGATTAAAATCATTGCAGCCTAATATTCTAGAGCATAATGCTAACTGAAAGTAAAGGGGTGGTGGGGTAACTTATCTGGTCTCCACTAATCATACTGTCCAAACTTCAGAAAAATCCGAATTCCGGCACGCGAATGGTCCCGAGGAAGCCGGATTGGAGATCATATACCTGTAATAGACACGTAGAGACCCGTGTGATCTTTACTAAGTTCACTTCAGAAATCAACGAACAACTAGACGTAAAAACTCACGTGAACCGGCACTCTTCTGCCCCTTCTCTCGAAGTGCTTGAAGTGTCCTTCCTCCTGTACTCGTTGCCTACCTGGTTGTCCCCGCAGCGGTGCCTGGCGAGCCCAGAGCGCCCCTGGAAGCTCTTCCCGCAGGTGGGGCATCCGAATCGGGCGTGTCCTTCCTCATGGACCCTCTGATGGTTGCGCAGGAATCGGGCCAGTCGGAAGGCTTTCCCGCAGGTGGAGCAGATGTGCCTCTTCTTCTGCGTGTGGATGCGCATGTGGTTGCGCAGCGCCATGTAGTTGGTGTAGGGCTTGTCACAGTAGGAGCAGCTGAAGTTCCCAGTCTTGTGCGTGTTCTTGTGGTTCAGAAGGCTGCTGGCATGCTTGTATGAGCAGCCACAGAGGTCGCAGGAGAAAGGTCGCTCCTCGCGTTCTGGAGATCCCAGGTCCCCAGGATCCATGGTCAAACTAGAGCTGTTGAGGGAGGCTGAGGAGGAAGGAAGCTGGGCGCTGCAGTTATGCGAAGCGAGGTCGGAAGAGGATCGAAAACATTCAGAGCATCCGTTGCACTCGTAGCTTGGAGGAGGAGGTGCCATTGTCGGCTGCACACTCGGACCAGGAAGGTCTTTGCAAAGTTGGTTGGAAGTGTGAGTTTCAAGCTGCCTCTGGTTCCTAAACCCGCGTCCGCAGTCTTGGCAAGAGAACTTCTTGAGAGCGAAATGCATACGCAAGTGGTTCTTCATGGCCAGACGGTTGGGGTAGGTGGAGTTGCAAACGTTGCAATGGTACTCGCCGATCTTGTGCAGGTTCTTGTGATTGGCCAGACTGCCAGCGTGACGGTAGGTGCGGCCGCATTGATCACAGGCAAAAGGACGCCGTCCACTTCCATCGTCCACCTGCTGGGCCCTCGCACCGGCATATGGCTTCTTAAAACCTTGCGGCTGGCCATAATTGGGCATCATCTGGGAAGGGTTCTGCATTTTGGGGTCCCCCATTCTCATCGGCTGCATCTGAGAGGGTCCTCCCTCATAACGTGATCCGTTATGCTGGTTCATGCTTTGGATGCGCTGGTCTCGACCTCCTGTTTTGGCTCGGTGCTCTTCGTGCAGACGAAGATGGTTGATCAATTGCTTTTGGATCTTGAAGGCTTTGCCACACTCCTCGCACTTGTGCCTGCAACACACAGAAAGGAAAAAAAACACAAAAAAACAAAAGTGGTGAGAGGAGAGCCATGTCTAAACATACAGTATAGAAAGAAAATTTAATGCAGCAACAATGCAGCACACAGCATGGATATCTTACAAATACAGAAATGGCTACACAAAAGATCAAATGGGGCAGATGTTGTGCAATACATACTGTGTGTGCGCGCATGTGTGTGTGTGCACGCATGTGTGAGAGAAGGAGAAAGAGAGCGAGTGAGTGTTGCCCTCATCTTTTTTAATGGAATGGGTTGTACACATTTCTTTAACATTCACAATTTGATTCAAATTGTATATTTTTTTTCAGTGATGACCTGGATAATCACAAGTGGGGAACTCAATACATACACAGTCAAAGTATGCAAAGAGAACTACACAGTTAGAGTATAATAGGGCACATGCAATGCTGGCTAACCTCTTTAAGTCAAAATGAGTCCTCTGGTGGTTCTTGAGGGCCAGCAGGTTGTAGTAGCGTTTTTGGCAGACAAGGCAGCGGAAGACCCCAGTCTTGTGCGATTTCTTGTGGTTCAGTAGTGAGCATGGATGCCTGTAACCTCTCCCGCACTGGTCGCACCTATGCGGCCGATCGTCCGAGCCGGACATTTGCCGGTGGCCCACAGCGCTGCTGCTGGTCCCAGCACCACCACTCATCCCTTTAGCTCCGTTCAAGTCTTTGCTCAGCACTCCGCCTCTCCCCTTGCCTGGGCACAGGTGAGTGATCAGGTGATGGCGATCTGCAAAGAACATGCCACAGTCAACGCAAATGTGGTTCCTTCCATCCATTTTGCCATTAGCACTAGAGCTGCCGCCCCCCAAGCCCTGTCCAGAGCCACCCGGTCGAGGAGGTCCGTGGACCAACTGGTGATTAAGAAGGTCGTGTTTTTTACTGAAAGTCTGGCCACATATACTACAAACCAGCAGACTGGCTTGACTACCCTCTTGCCGCCTCCTCCACTCTTGCTCACCTACAGGTGAAAGGGAGGAGGAAGGTCCGGCACCTTGGTTCAGGCCATGGCTGCGTAAGTGGCTACGAAGGGCCCGAAGACTTGCGTAATGGTTCCCACAGACTGTGCACTGGTAGACTTCGCTGTCATCTTCTTTGTCTTCGATTCTCTTAGACTGGCCTCCCTGACTTCCTCCATACTGCTCTTGTCCACGTCGGTGGCGGCTGCCTTCTTTGAGGCTGGAGCTGCTTGCTGGCAAAGAAGTACCACTTGAACTGTGGAAGCCCATGTTTCCCATGTAGCCGTTGGACATACTGCCCTGTTCAGCACACATGTTCCGGTCTGACTGGCGACTGTTCTGCGGATGGCCAGAGTTGCCCTGAGCCAGCGAACCATCAAACCGGTCATGGAACTCCAGTGAATCAAGGCCGCTGCTATGGCCACTGAAATGGGCAGCGTCACCGAGATTACCAGAAAGTGAGATGGGTGTTGTTGTGCCATTCTCCTGATCCTGAGAATGCACAAAGCCTTGTTGGGAATCTAGGCCTGTCATGGGCTCGGAAGAGAGCCAGTCACCTTCTGAGTTCATACCCTGAGAGTTTGGGCGGGATTTGTGACTGCGGAGGTGGCTGTGAAGCGCTGCAAGGTGAGGATACTCCTTACAGCAAACGGTGCACTGGTACTCCCCTGTTTGATGACAGCGCTTGTGATTAACAAGACTCCCTGCGTGCCGATAGCTTTTTCCACACTCTTGACACTTGAACCTGCGGTCTGCGTCATCAATGGACGAGGACTGCTGCTGGGATCTGGATTCCCCGCTGGGCGAGGACACAGATGGCTGGGAGTTGGAGCCCAGGCCATCTGAATTTAGGATAGAGGGTCCCACTTGGGCATGTGTTGGGGGGTGAGATTCATGGGTCAAGTAGTGCAGTTTGAGACTTTCCACATCGGAATGCCCTGACCCACAGTATGCACACGTATAAATGGGGTTGTTGACAGGAGGACCTAACATCTGATCGTAACGTTTGTCAGGTAAGGGGGGAAGTGGAAGAGGGTCGCCAAGAGCTGGGGTGTACGGATTGACCGCTGGGGAACGGACAGTGCTGAGATTGTGTGGCACTATCCCCGGGAAACTACGTGTCAGCCCCAACGACGACGATGCAGCATTATGCAACAGGATGTGCTCCTGAAAGTCACTCTTACTGGGTAAAGAAACCTGGCACAGGTGGCAAAAGCAGGCTGCCATGTCGTCGTTTTGGGGGGCAGGGGGGCGATGTTCGGACGACGCCTCGGGCACAAGGCTTCCCATGGACATCCCAGGAGGCTTGAACTTGGAATGGGTGCGCTCATGGGCCCCGAGCGCTGCCAGATTGCTGAATTGCTTGTAACAGACGGTACACTTGTACGTGCCTTCCTGATGGGACTTCTTGTGGTTGACCAAGCTGCCGTGGTGCCGGTAGGTCCTGTCACACTGGTCACACTTGAAGGGCCTGTCCCAAGCATCTTCGGACCCCGGAGACTTCTGCTTGTCGTGGTCGTGGCCCGCCATCATGCTGCCGCTGCTGTTCAGGTGGCCCCGGTAACCTGTGTCAGAAAGATCTTGTGCTAAGGCATAATCCCTATCTTCATCAACACCATCCTCATTCTCCTCTTCAGTTTGTGCACTAGGAGACAGAGTGTGAATGCGGAGGTGGTTCTTCAGGGCTATTGCATTGGGTAGTGTTCTGGTACACACTGGGCACTGGAAAGAACCCAGCTCGTGGGACTTTTTGTGCGACGCCAAGCTACTGGCATGCTTGAAAATTCGTCCACACTGTTCACATTCAAATCTGCCAATCGCTTCTTGGTGATAGTGGGCTTTCATATGCTCCAGAAGACTAGGTGTACTTGGGCATATCATGTCGCATTCTTTGCAAGGAAAACCCTTGGCACGATTCATATCATGCATAGCCATGATGAGAAAATTGAAATGGAAGGGGAAAATGTCCACATAAAATGATCCTCGAACATAGAAGAAAGGGGGGGCAATGTGTGATGCTCAGCTCTCTGCTTCTGTGGTATCAGCCATTTTACCTGGGAGGCAGATTTTTCGCTCCAGTCAGCCTTTCAAATCCACTCGGATCCCGGCGGTTCAGAGAGCGTCTGGACAGATGCGGGGCGCCAGATGGGGGAGACTACGAAGACACAAAAGGAAAAAAAAAGAGACATAAAAAAATTCTAAGGAATTTACCCACATCTACAAGCAGAGGTGCAAAATATAAAGAAAAATATTTTAAAAAAATTAAGAAAAAAAAAAAACCTCATTGATAACTTTTTCGAAAAATGTAAATGCGTTGTGTTGTAAAATCTGATCAGCGTGCAGAAATGATGTTGAACATGTGATGAGGTGATGAAGTCACTAATCTGTGATACTTAATCTTATTGCTAATCTGCAGTTATTCATCTGAATAGCCTGAGAATATCTGGTGAATTCTGAGCTCAGTACAAAAAGCACAATGCTTATGCAGCTTTAGTATAGCATAACAAGCTAACTATAAACGACACCAGAAACAGAGGGAGTTATCGGCTGATTGATGAATTGTTTCTAATAGCCTCTAGTGAAGGAACTGGGTATTCTGGATGGAAATCTTTCACGAGCTTACACAGGGATACACTGAAAGTGAACTGTCTGAGCACTTGTTTTATCTCCCTCCTGAACGTTAAGGCTCTGTCTGTTCCTGTGTGGATTCGGAGTCTGATAGGCGTTAGAAGGTACAAAGTGACATTTGACACCCTCTCCAGTCGGCTGCCTGCCAGTGCCTGTTGTACACTGGATCAGATTCCACATTCCAACTTCTGGAGGTCTTGGACCACCACGATGGCATAGGAGTCGAGGGGAGTTGCGCAAATAACAAGGGGCTCAGCTTCTTTTACCGTTGATCTGAGCACAAATCTTTAGGGAAATCTTAATTCCAAATACCGCTAACGCACTCGCATCGTGTCAGAACTGACATTCACAATTAACCGAGTTTCTGACTCTAAAAAGTGTTCGCCTCTTTATCGGACTCATGCTTACTGGCTTTCAGAACTTCCTGAAATCTCAAATCTACAGTACACAGCCTCAACGGACTACACGGTAACCTAGACGTTCTGCTTGTTATATTTTATATCTTTAATAGCAAAATATGATAAAATACGGTTTATTTAACGAGAGCTACTGCGATGGCCGAACTGTCGGTGTGATTACCATGAGTCACGATTTTTCTTCTTCTTCCATTCTTTCGTGCGTTTAGTTTATCGCTAGCGTGCAGCTGCTCTCTGCATCAGGAACGTTAGATTTAACCGCATTTAAGGAAAAGGTCCTGAAGCAAAGCACTCCAGAAGATCGTGTACACAGAGCATTATGGTAATGCCACACATTCCGTGTGTTTTGTGTCCATCTGGATTCTTTTGCTCCGTTGACTTTGTTAAAACACACACACACACACACACACACACACACACACACACACACACACAGGGAAACGCCAGATGGGTCCAGAATCGCAAAACGATCGCGTTACATTACACCGTCCTCTATAGTGGGAACTGGGAGGGAAAGTGTGTGTGTGTGCTTTATTTCTAGGTCACTGGACATTTTTAATAAATTCATTCAGTGGTGAATTTTCCGTAACCAGCTACTAGGCACATGCTGATATTTTCATTTTCACATCGGAGTCACAACCTCAACATCTGTATTCATACACACAGTTTATTTAGCCCCCACTGTGGCTTGCGTCTGATTTCGTATTGGTCATTGTACCTGAAAACGGAGGTCCTTATGTCTGTCCTTACGCGGCAGTGACCGTATTGTGAAACATCTGTGAAGAGAACATTGCAGCGTGTTTAACGGCGTCATCGGCGTCGCGTGTGCAGCGTCACACTTATTCAGGAACTTATTCACAACCATACAAATATATACTATAATATTATTGTGACAAAATGAAAAGAAAAAAGACTTTTCACACTTTGTATCCACGTTGTATAATCTGTTAATGACTATTTGATCTTTACAACACAAATATAACGATAATAAGAAACAAACGTGAAAAATTCTTACAAACAAACCGATCTCATTGTGTTCCATGTGTCTATAAATCATTAAATAAAAACCCTCTCACCGTGTGCTTAATCTAAAGGGGTAGATATTTATTCTTTCACCCTAGTTTACGCTGGGTTTGTTTATTTTTATTATTTTGCCCAAGTTAAAATTCATTGTGGAGGGTGCGGTGTGATCAGAAATCCGGTATTTCCACCTCTCCGAACGCTGTATATAATAAAATCCGGATTTAACAAAGCCTGGGAGTGTTTATATCAACGACATCCCGAAGAATGCTCGCGCTTATTTTAACAATTCCAGCACAATCTGCGCTGTAATGATGAGTGTATTTATTACGACAGGTGTTTAAACTCTGAATCTCCCCCCGGTTTACTCGCTGAAACTCCACTTCTTATTTTCCCTCTCTCTCTCTCTCTCTCGAACACGGTCAAACCTGCACCTCCGAGTCGGGTTCGGAGACGTCTCTGAGTCCAGTGGATTCTGGTATTACGACTTAATAGGTCCTTTCGCACCGCAGGAACCTTTTCACAGTACCCGAACTAAATGTGGAACTACCCACTTTTTGGCGTTTTCTCACCTCCGGAACCAAATCAGCTCCTACTCCGGAGCAGGGTCTAACCAGCACACCTGGTACTATCCGTGACGTAAGGAGACGCTGATTTGCCAAACGTGTACGAAAACGCCGTCACCCGCCATGATTTAAAACGCCGTGTAAACATACTGCAGTGTCGACTTATTTCACGAGTATGGAGAACAGCGACAGACGGACAGACACTGAAGGGTGACACGGCTCCGAACACAGCACCCTCCATCCTCCAGGCGCTTACGTCGTTCTTCTTTATTTCCGTTGTTGAACGCCGCGCACAAACGACATCGCTGTCGACCGGCTTACGTCACTTCCTAGTGCCCGCTGTCGGTGCGACTTTAAACAGTACTGGGAAACGGTTCACGCAGAATCGCCCAGTACTTTAGTTTAGCGGTGTGAAAGGCCCTGATGTGAGCGCTGCGGTAGCTCCGTGCACAGACAGAGACAGAGCTCACACCTGGAGCGTCTGAGAACAAATGAAACACTTAGACGACTAATTTGCATACCGCTGCTCTGCACACCTCCGCGTAAAGGTACATCGACAGCCATGGATTCAAACATCACAACCCTGATAACTTCAACAACATCCGAAGGTACGCACACACTCGATGACTCGCACATGAGGCGTTAAACGTAAGGAGGGTGAGACGCGTGCAGGAGAGCCGTGCGGTGGAGACTGGAGCGTTTCGAACACACTCCGCTTTATAAACATAAACACCACCGTCTGAGAACTCGGCAGCCTTTTTAATAAAGACGAAAGGGTGTAAAGTTTGAGAGGCAGCCCGAGGAACACTCAAACAACCACCGCCAAGTGTTTATTTACTTTTGTGGATATGATATTTTGTTTAAAAAAAAAAAACAAATTTAAAAACCGAGTCTACCAAGAACACTAACAACATCCTGTGACTCAACACTGACAGGATGGAACAAGGACTGGAAATAAGCTTAAGATTTTATTTATTTGTTTGTTTATTTATTTATTTTTAGGAAAGTGATATTAGATCCTAGAGACAGTTTAAACCCATGAACAGCAGGAATATTTGTATAATCCGATAACAGTGATTATAATTGCTTCATTTTGGTATCAAAGTCACAGATGATGGTATTGTGACAACCTTTATACACATCAAGTTCACTTATTAACATATTCAAAATTAATAATAATAATAACAACAGAGAGTCAGATTAAACAGGTAAACAGGCACGCGCTCAGGTGTGACCTTGGTCTGAGAGACAGCTCTTCTCTCCACATTTACTCAAACAGCACCGTTTCTATTTGCAATATGAAAGCAGAGCTCCGGCCCGCGGGCTGCGTCCCAAACCGCGCGCTCTCTCACTCATCTGTACGTCAAACCAGTACACTACCTGCCGTCTCCATGGTGACGCGCGCGCCTGGCACCGCGCGCTCCTTGCACCCTGCGTAGGGGTTAAGTGCGCGGATTGGGATGGAACCCGTCTTATTTTTTTCCCCCCATTTTTTCCCCTCTGAACGAACTGGGCAGCGTCAAAAGGCCGATATGCGCAGAAAACTTATTTTAATTAATTAATCTGTAAAGAATATCAGTGCATATCATTTATTCTGTTAAACCTGAATAATAAATGATTATCTAGACGCTGTTTATTTTCCCGCAGATTCCTCATTTTTTTGCTTGAGAGAAAAAAAATAACATTAGCTAGCTAGCTCGGCTAAATTAGCTTAGCCGAAAAATATCACTTATGAATAAATAAATAAATAAACTTATATATACACACATATTTATAAATGATATATAAATATACAGAGTCACGTTTAAATATCGCAGGAAATGTAGTAAATTTCCCTAAAATAAAGTATTTATAAATATAAATATCAAACCCGCGCCCTGCTAGCTAGTTAGCTGGCTTTGTGGGTGTAGCTAGCATAGCGCTAACCAGCTAACCCTAGCTAGCATAGTTAGCATGCTAACTCCCCCGCGATGCTGATGTAAACTATTACATGCATAATAAAAATAAAGATAATAAATACAGAGTGTTTAAATAAAATGTGACGGATGTCTCTCTGAGCATCAGTGCAGTGTGAGGTGAATATGCTAGGCTAACCTGGCTAAGCGGCGCTAGCTAGCTGTAGCTGTAGCTTTGAATCAACACAAAGCTCCGCGGCGGTGTGTGTGTGCCGTTATCTCATCGACTGGAAACCATTGTTTTAAATAAAAATAATAAATAAAACTCAGACTTACCCGACAGCAGGTGAACCGATCAGGAGATCTGTTCTTTGCTAATCTGCGCGCGCGAATTATAAACTCATTCCCTCGCCATATTTATTTTTTTTAAACCCGCTTCAGTGAAAGCGCTCGAGCGACGACGCCGTCTTTTTTTTTTTTTTTTTTTTTTTTTTTTTTTTTAGAACAACAGGCCTCAAAAAAAAAAAAAA
The DNA here is from genome assembly GCA_037577455.1 of Pangasius macronema. Taxonomy (NCBI): domain Eukaryota; kingdom Metazoa; phylum Chordata; class Actinopteri; order Siluriformes; family Pangasiidae; genus Pangasius; species Pangasius macronema. The sequence goes on along the minus strand of CM074967.1, from coordinate 468,406 downwards.
CCAGCAGGAAAAAAGGGATAAAAAACCCCCGGGGTTGGTTTATTTAATTACCCANCAAACTCTTTATACACCCGGTTGTGGGTCACTTTTTTTTCTGTTTGTGTTACACTCTCCCCCCCGCCCCCCCCCCCCGCTTTTTTTTTTTTTTTTTTTTTTTTTTTTTTTTTTCTCTCCTCAGCCCTGTTCAGCGCACACTTCCTGCAGGCTTCAATGGATTCTCAAGCGCCTTGGTTGCTTTCTTTCTTTCCGCACCCGTATCCGGGCACATCCCTCCCTCTTCCGGGCTGTGACGTGTCATCATGCCGATCCCGGATTGGTGGAAGTGGTTCGTGCTCGTGCTGAGTTCGCCAATCCCAGCGCGGCTTTCCGGTCGTGACGTGGCGCGCACAGGAGGCGGGATTTTTTTTTTACACAGAGTACGGGTGGGGAAAACAGCACTGAGGCGGATGGATGGTTGAATGGATGGATGGATGGCTTTACCGCGTCACTCTGTAAACACACCATCAGACCTCCGTGAAGTCCGCCTTTGTTTACTCTTCCCAGAGTCTCACCCATGATATTCAAACCTCACGTGTCATTTAAACATCACTTTATGTTAGCAAAGCTCATGCATCTCAGTTAAATGCTCAAAATGCTGTAGATTACCACCACCATCACTATAACATCACCTCCATCACCATCACTATAACATCACCTCCATCACCATCACTATCACTGGGTACAGTCGTGGCCTAATGGTCCGAGAGTCGGACTTGTAACCCAAAGGTGAACCTGAAGGTCGTGGGTTCTGGGCGCCACAGAAAAAATGGCTGCCCACTGCTCCGGGTGTGTGTTCACTACTGTGTGTGTGCACTACTGTGCGTGTGCACTTGGATGGGTTAAATGCAAAGCACAAATTCCGAGTATAGGTCACCACACTTGGCCACAAAAGTCACTTCACTTCACTTCACTTAACTCACTTAACTATAACATCACCACCATCACTATACCATCATCACCACCACCATTACCATCACTATAACATCACCTCCATCACCATCACTATAACATCGCTACCATCACTATATCAGCACCATCACTATAACTATAACAATATTACCATCACTATACCATAACCATCACCACCACTATAACATCACTATACCATCACCACCACTATAACATCACTATACCATCACCACCACTATAACATCACTATACCATCACCACCATCACTGTACCATCATCACCATCACTATACCATCATCACCACCACCATCACTCTACCATCACTATAACATCATCACCACCACCATCACTATACCATCACCACCATCACTGTACCATCATCACCATCACTAACATCACCATCACTATACCATCATCACCACCACCATCACTGTACCATCACTATAACATCATCACCACCACCATCACTATACCATCACCGCCATCCCCATCATCACCACCATCAAGCAGTCCTCCATCATGGAGCTCACACACTGATCCAACTGATTCCTGTCTTTATCACTCTTTAACAAACCAAACCAGGTGTTTTTTTTGTATTTTTTTGTTTCAGACTGTAATTGGAATTAAAGTCTGAAGGAAGGTGGAGCTTCATGAGGAATGGTAAAGATTCCAGCTCCTGACAGGGAGCATGGAGCATGGAGATATTCACTTGTTGGCCATTTTTGCAGCTTTACCAGTAGATTGGTAGCACTACACAAAGTATTGGCACCCCTTTACTCCATCCATCAATGGAATGGAGGCACTATTGGAGCTCCACTGAGCAGATAATGGCTTAAGCTTGCTTTGTATTGAGAGATTACTGACTGCGAGAAGTTTCACATATTCTCCCTGTATCTGTGTGGGGTTCCTCTGGGTTCTCTAGTTTCCCATCTCCCAAAAACATGCCAGTGGACTGGTGACGCTAAATTACCCCTAGGCGTGAATGAAGGTGTGATGAAGCGGAGTTTCTGTCACCATGCAGAAGCTGATTATTTTCCTATAAGAGCACGTCTCCAAGTTTTATGTGTTTTAAGTTCGCTTTACAAACAAGTTCCTGTTGTCACTTACATTATAGCAGCTATAAACGTAAGTGATAAGTTAATAAGATAAAAAAAAACTCCTTCCACCGATGTTAACACGAACACATTTCTCCTTATAGAAAACATACTGATCATATCAATCATTACACACGGTTTTAATCTGTGTGAATGCGGGAGTCACAGCGTGGCTTTTCTCCGATCCCTGTCCTGATCCACACTTCCGCTTTATGATGGTTTTTGCATGTTACGCTGCACACTTCATCCTTCTCATTATTCTGATGTTTCTACATCGCTCTCGTGTATTTAACATGTCTTATGTATGTCCTGTGTCCTGTGGAGGTATTGTATTGTGCTGAACAGGATGATTAAAAATGGATTATAACACAGACACACACACACACACACACACACACACACACACACACACACACACACACGCATCCTGTCCAGACCTTTTATTAGCAATGCACAAATAGACTGGACACTGATGTAAACATGAACTGTTGTTTATCAGGATGCACTTCACGGAAATTATTAATTTTTTCCAAAAGAAACATTATGTGTGTTTTGACAAAAATAATCAGACAATCAGTCTGTACCTCCAGATGTCTGATCCCTTCAGAGTGACATTAAAACAGCAGAAGAATGAACCATTTAATTAAATATTAATTCTCAGAACAATAGAATGACAGTAGGATTATATTATTGTCTCACGATTATGAGCGTATGAAGCCATTAATTAATAATTATTCAGCATTGTGATGTTCCTAATAATCAGTAACTCATCCTGAATCACTTTCTCACCTTCCTGTTCAATTCGATTAAACTTTATTGTCATTAAACAGTGGATATAAAAAGTTTAAACATCCCTGTTAAAATGCAGGTTTTTGTGGTGTACAAAAATGAAACCAAGATAAATCACGTCAGAACGTTTCCCTCTTCAATGTGAAATTACAATGTATAAAGATTGGGTGAAAAACAGTCAGAAATATTTTAAGGAAAAATAAAAAAGTTACAATAGCCTGGCTGCATAAGTTTACACACCCTTTTATAATTGGGGATGTGGCTGTGTTCAGAATGAACCAATCACATTCCATCTCATGTTCAAAAGCTGTTATCATACAGCTGTGATCAATGAAATTATTCTGATTAACTCCAAATAAAGACCAGTTGTATCTGTAGGGGTTTCTTCAGATCTTCTTGGTATCATCCATCTGCTGAAGCTGAAGATCTTACGAAGCCTATACAGGGTCTCACTGTGGTAAAAAATCAATCAGGAGAGGGGTATAAAAGAATTTCCAAAACATTAGATGTACCATGGAACACCATGAAGGCCATCATCAACAACTGGAGAAAATGGAGCACCACAGTGACATCACCAAGAACAGGACATCCCTCTCCAAAATTGATAAAAGGAAAAGACAAACACTTACCCGGGAGGCTCCCGAGAGACCTACAACAACATTAAAGGAGCTGCAAGAACATCTGACAAGTACTGATTACTCTCTGCATGTGACAGCAATCTCTCACACTCTTCACATGTCTGGGCTATGGGGTCGGGCGGCTAGACGGAAGACCTTTCTCAAAAAAACATCCAAACTCAACTAAATGACCCCAAACCATGTGGCAAAATGTGTTATGGTCTGATGAGACCAATTCCAAAAGGTGTAATAATTCCATAATTCCAAAAGGTATTTTTGGTGCAAAAAAAAAAAAATCACAAAAGAACACCACACCCACGGTGAAGCATGGTGGTGGCAGCATCATGCCTTAGGGCTGCTTTTCTCCAGCCAGAACTGGGGCTTTTATCAGGGTGGAGGGAATCATGAATAGCTACAAATACCAGTCAATTTTTGTGCAAAACCTTCAGGTGTCTGCTAGTGATCTGAAGATGAAAAGGTATTTCCTCTTTCAGCACCACAACAAACAAAAACATACATCCAAATCAACAAAGGAACGGCTTCACCAAAAAAAGATCAGTGTTTCTGAATGGAGGAGCCAGAGCCAAGACCTGAATCCAGCTAAACATCTGTGGGATGACCTGAAGCGGGCTGTAAACAGGAGATACTCTCACAGTCTGATGGATCTAGAATGTATTTGCAAGAAAGACTGCCAGTTTAACAGGGGTGTGTAAACTTTTATATCCACTGTACTCATACAGGGGTGCGTAAAGTTTTATATCCACTGTACTCATACAGGGGTGCGTAAAGTTTTATATCCACTGTACTCATACAGGGGTGCGTAAACTTTTATCTCCACTGTACTCATACAGGGGTGCGTAAACTTTTATCTCCACTGTACTCATACAGGGGTGCGTAAAGTTTTATATCCACTGTACTCATACAGGGGTGCGTAAAGTTTTATATCCACTGTACTCATACAGGGGTGCGTAAACTTTTATCTCCACTGTACTCATACAGGGGTGCGTAAACTTTTATCTCCACTGTACTCATACAGGGGTGCGTAAACTTTTAT
>CM074967.1:453714-463783 GCA_037577455.1 Pangasius macronema | reverse complement strand
CATGCAGGGGTGCGTAAACTTTTATCTCCACTGTACTCATACAGGGGTGCGTAAACTTTTGTCTCCACTGTACTCATGCAGGGGTGCGTAAACTTTTATCTCCACTGTACTCATACAGGGGTGCGTAAACTTTTGTCTCCACTGTACTCATGCAGGGGTGCGTAAACTTTTATCTCCACTGTACTCATACAGGGGTGCGTAAACTTTTGTCTCCACTGTACTCATGCAGGGGTGCGTAAACTTTTATCTCCACTGTACTCATACAGGGGTGCGTAAACTTTTGTCTCCACTGTACTCATACAGGGGTGCGTAAACTTTTGTCTCCACTGTACTCATGCAGGGGTGCGTAAACTTTTGTCTCCACTGTACTCATACAGGGGTGTGCCGTCTTGGTGTAACCAAACGTAATGTAGCTCAAATTAATTTTTTTTCTTTCTTTTTTTTTGCAAAAATTCCAATATCATGCCAAGATAAAAGGAACTGTTCAGGAACATTTTTGTTCTGCAGTGTGCAAATGAAAAGAAATGGACCCTTAAAGCTACTGCTATGGTCCTTAAGCTCCCAAAATGTTTTATGAAGCTTTCCATGTGAGAATTACCAACAAAAAAATCTTGAGGGACATCACCGAAATAGCAAGCTTTTTTACTCCGAAACGTTCTGAGTGAGATTGTGTGGAAAGGAACTGCATGACGCTGGTTCAGCAGAAAAATGTTTAGGTTTCTCCTCGTAAGTTCTGTTACGATTCACGATTCACTTTCTGCTGTTTACATTCCTCTGTTTCCTCTCCCTTATACAGTGTGAGCTAAAAAAACCCCACATCTTTATTTACCCAGAACTCTGGACACTACCAAGGTACGGCTCTGTCCTGTTGTGGAAGTGAAGTCCACTAGATAGAACATCAGGAGTATCTCATATCAGAATTATAGACGCTACAGAACAAGTGTTTTTTGTTAGAATTTTCTAATGGTTGTTGATATATGGGGCTGTAAATCACGTTTCTAAACACTTCTGAACTGAAATGTTTTACTGTGATGTAGTTTTATTACCAGCTTTTATTTTTCTTAGGATAATTTTCAGATAGTTTACCACAGATAACTGACTCAATGCCACAAAATGTACACCTCAACAGTATTCACACACAGAATTAGGAAGAAAAAAAGGTTTCTCAAAAGGTTCTAGCTTTCTAAATGTGGTTCCACTTGGAAACCTGCTCTGATGGGGAAACTTTCTGACGTAAGGTTTTACATAAATTCCCCCAGAGAGTCAATACGAAATTTCTTTCATTTTTCAATCTAACTGCTAATCAGCATCGCTAGCATTACCGTCTTTAGCGACACATGGGTTAAATGTTGGCCATTTTGCAGTTTAACGAAAGTCAGTGTGTGAACACAGCTGTGGAAGAGGACTTAAATGAAAGTGAAAGTGTGGAGTTTTGTGTCAGAATCTTACTTAAAAGCAGAACTATATTTGAGTGAAAAGGAAATGTTTCCACACTTATATGTACTGTGATGAGAAGATCCTGAGCCACATAGAAAAGCAATAACACCACGGACAATGTGAAATATAATATACACACGCTGTTGCTTTTCATTTGTGACACGAGGACATCGTGTCCTCGAAAAGCAAAACCTTCCACAATCAGTGCAGTGGGAATGAAGAAACAATGAGCCAAAAACTTCTATAAAGGGCATTCCTGTAGATGGATGGCATCACCTCTTCAATCCTGCCTTCCCTTCTCCAACTACAGACCCAAGCATGGCTCAGGGCTGTGATTGGACAGACGACTGCATTTCATCTACGACACGCTGATGAAACTTTGCAGTGCAAAGAGGAATTATATCCACTTCTGAAGCAAAGTCAGCATTTCATTCTCAAAACGCATTCCCCAGCTGAATGTTTTTCTTAGAGGAGAAAAGTTTTGGCTTTTAGGTTTGGTGCACTGTCCTTGTGTCACAAATGAAAAGAAATATAGCTTGTGTATTGCATGAATATTGAAATTAAACCCTTTATACAATATACAAGTCACAGAAATATGTTTGAGGGATTATCAGCAGTTAAATAAGGTTACTGTGGATAAGTTTTTTTTTGTTTGTTTGTTTTTTTGGCAAATCTGCAAATTTGTAAATATTTAAAGAAATTACATTGAGGAAGACAAGATTTAACAGCCAGCTGTTGAAAGGGTGTAATTTTCAATGTATAAATCTTTAAAGGTCTCAATACCTACATTATATCATATGGTAAATTCACCATCTGCCAGTGAAACAAAAAGAAAAAAAGGATTTGTTAGTATTGGTACAGAGCCTGCAGTCCAAATAGAGTCAAGACTGATTTCATATTCTCAAAGAGGATTTAATTATTATATTTTTTGTAATAAGGGATGCTAACCAAGCAGGGGATACTGAATGAGGGAAATACTGCAGGCTGTACTCTATAGTCATAAGATTGGCTGCCCAGTGACACAGCAGGTCCCAGACGTCTCCATTCGCAGGGGACTGTGTTTTCCAGCAGCAAGTCGCTTGTGTCTTCGTCAGTGGATGTTTGTGGACGTCCGTTTCTCGGTTTTCGCAGCACCTCCAGTCTGTTTGAATTTGTAATGAGTTTGGTGACAGTGTGGTGTGTGTGATGAGCTCGCCATGTTTCCTGTTAAAGTCCATCGCAACCTCGCGACAGCTTNCCAAGAGAGAAATCTCACCAAACACTTGTTTTCTCACACACTCTCTCACACACTCTCTCTCTATATATATATATATATATATATATATATATATATATATATATATATATATATATATAAAATATGCTAAGTGTGAAAAATTTTGGAAGACTTTTTTTTGCTAAAAAGTATTAATTTCCTGTGTGTATGGAGACTTTTGGGATGCTCTGTAGAATCTAAAATTTGTCTAGAGTAAAAAGGCACACACTGAAACAAGAAAAAGAGCCTGGGAAATACATTCACTTTAACAGAATTAATATGTGCAGCGAAGGATAGATTTAAAGCTGAACACTGAAAAAGCCGTTCCTTCAGCCATGAAATAATTAGAACAAAATCAGCTTTAAAAAGATCTTTAAAGTCATCAGTTACTTGTATCCCTAATTTCAGTGTTTTAAATAAAGTTAATAAATCAAAAAGTACAGAAAAATTACTGACTGCATTGGCTGGCAAATAGAAGTACAAAGATTAAAATATTTGTCTTGTGATTTTTGAGATTTGTAATGAGAACTTTATGACTCTCTATGAGTCATAAAAAATAAAAATAAAAAAGGGCCAAGCCCAAAATGGCAAATGTGAAGTTTTTAAAGGTCTTCAGAGCAGATGATTGGTGAGGAGATGATCAGGAATGAAGTAGATGCTCCTGAGAGCTCCTGTGCCTCCAACTGGTTCCCTGTTTGGGGAAAAGCTAGAAACAGGGAAATTCACTTCTACAGTCTTCTTGCACACAAAATCGTGATAATGATTTAAATATTTGATGTAAAATTCAAACTAACGTGTCTGGGAGTACAAACTTTTCCAATAATATCTTCTGGGATGTTTTTCTTAAAAGATGAGTGATTATTTGGTTATCTGCTGCACCTGATGCAGCTCCTCAGGAGCCACAAGACTTCAACATTTACAGAAATCAGAGGGAAAAACTCCTGTACTGAGCTCCTTTATGATCCAGCGATTTGTTCTTAAAACCATCAAAAGATGAATATTTTGCCATTTTGGGCTTGGACTTGTTTTGATTGATTAAGAATAATTAAGAGTAATATTTTGGATGTTAATGATGTTAATACTCAGTTTTCATGTGCATTAATTAGTCTACTTTAATGCCGTTGGATCATTGGAGAGTAGTAAAGGTGAATATATTCACTCAGAGACAAATGAGGAAATGTAAATTAACTTTATAGATTTATAATCAAATGGACCAGTTTGAATTCTACATGTCAGTTTATTCAGTGTAAGAACACTCTTTCCTGTGTAATGCTGAATGAATATAGTTTATTAACGTGTTAGTGAGAAAACAGTGTTGTTTATCCACAGTAACCTGACAGGAAAGTCACCTTGTGGTGGGAATTTAAAATAAAATAAATCAGTCACAGTGAAGCACCGATAATGAACGTTTATTTATGCATTTTAAACATTTTAGGATCACGTTTAGCCTAAATACAGCTCGAACTCTGCCAAACAACAAAGACCAGAACCAGAGCGTCATCATCCGCCATTTTCCACAACCGCAACTTCCGGTTTCTCTGTCGTAAATACGCGAAGAACAGGCGCGCGCACTTTTTCCCCGCTGAGTGTAGTACTATCGCTGCATAAAAACTACATTTCCCATTAACCCTGCACTGTACAGGGTGGCTAAAGGAATGCTAACTAGCGTTACAACTCCCCTACAACGAACATTGGCGATATTTTCTGCTTTTATGACTAAAATTTTATCCGCCGTTATCTTAGGTAGTGAGCTAGTTGTGTACAAGCTAAGCTAATGTGTTCTGTTCTGAGTGTATGCCCTAGCAAGCTAATAAGTACCTAACCACTAGCCACGGTGTCGTTACAGCCAGAATGCCCGGATGAGAGGGCGGGACCTGATTTGTCCAGTCACTGCAGATAGCGCGGTTGCTAAAATGGCCAGCAAAATGAGTTATCATATTAATAATGTTAAAAATATTATATAAAATTATATAATATTATATAAAATTATATAATAATATGCGATGTTGTTTTTCAAAAGCTAATCAATCAATGAAAATTCAGGCTCATAAGCGAAGCCCACTCGATTAACAAGCCACTTCCGGTGCCGCGTGAGACCGCCATTGTCTCGCTTGGAGCTGAAGAGAAAATGGCGGCTGCCCTCACACAGAGAAGCTGTTATAGTTGCAGCCATTAACAGTGTTAGGATGGATAAAATCATCAATAACACTGTTATTATACACATAAGCACTTCTACTACATCCTTTATTAAAAAAAAGTTTGAGACCGGGTTGTCCAATCAGTTCTTTTTATTGTTTTTATGTGTTTTCTTTAGCTTTAACCCCTGAAACCCACTCAGAATTAAACATTTATCAGCTAGTGGGTGACTGCACTCTTATTTTATTTATTTTAACAGGATAAATACCAAAGTCGGTAGGCAACCAAGACATTTTTAAATGCTTCTGGTTTAAAATGTAATTTATCAAAATGTGAAATAGTCTGTTTATGTGATACAAATGAAAGAGAATATGAAAATAAACCCTTTAAAACTTAAACATTATACACATTACAAAAAACTCCACTCCAGATTAGTCCTCAGCTTTACTCCTAGACTACAAAAATGTAAAAGTATATTCAATATATCAATTTAAAATATTTATTTAATATTTATTATGGTCTCAATGAGATCTGTCAGTATTAGGACGAGTCTTACTGTCTGATGATTTGTCCAGATTTGTTTACCCATCTCTTGTTGATTATTTGACTTGAAAGAACATTAACAAACTTTTTTTAAATTTTATTTAAAAAAAACAACACTTCGCTTCTTTAAAAGTTTGTGTGACAAAAGCAGAAGGTGAATTAGATGCAGTACTTTTTTTTTTATTACAATCGCAATTCAATACAATTCAATTTTATTTGTATAGCATTTTTAACAATGGACATTGTCACAAAACAGCTTTACAGAAATATACAAATTCAGAATATAAATTTTAAATGCATTAATTTATCCCTAATGAGTGAGCCAGAGGTGACGGTGGCGAGAAAAAACTCCCTGAGACGATATGAGGAAGAAACCTTGAGAGGAACCAGACTCAGAAGGGAACCCATCCTCATCTGGGTGACGCTGGATAGTGTGATTATAAATCATTCCCTTCTGTAACTGTGTACTACGTGGACAAATACATACATACAGGCAGAAACTAAAACTCTGCAAACCTACTGTGAGGACATCAAAGGCTGTGGGGGAACTGCAGGAGTGTCTGGACTGTACTAACTGGGAAGTTTTCAGGTCTGCCACCAATAGTCTGGATGAGTACACGGACACTGTGACGTTTTACATTAACTTTTGTGAGGACAGCGTCATTCCATCACGCACCAGGGTGAGTTACAACAATGATAAACCCTGGTTCACAACTAAACTCAGACAGCTGAGGTCAGAGAAAGAGGCTGCATTCAGTAGTGGGGACAAAGACAAATACATAGAGGCCAAGTACAGATTTAGCAAGGAAGTGAGAAGAGCTTAATCAAAGCATGGTGAGAGAATGGAACAGAATCTCCCAGCCAACAACTCTGCCTCTGTCTGGAAAGTCCCTAAAAAGGCGAGGATCACAGGACTTAATGATTACAGACCCGTTGCCCTTACTTCTGTGGTCATGAAGTCTTTTGAGTGCCTCCTCTTCTCCCACCTCAATGACATTACAGACCCTCTTCTGGATCCCATGCAGTTTGCCTACAGTGCCAACAGATCTGTAGACAACGCTGTAAACATGGCCCTCCACTTCATCCTCCAGCATCTGGACTCCCCAGGATCCTATGCCAGGTTACTGTTTGTGGACTTCAGCTCTGCCTTCAACACTATTGTCCCATCTCTGCTCCGAGAGAAGCTCTCACAGCTGAACGTGCCGGACTCATTGTGCAGGTGGATCACAGACTTCCTGACAGACAGACAGAAGTTTGTGCGGTTGAGGAAGCATGTCTCGGACTCCCAGACAATCAGCACTGGATCTCTCCAAGGATGTGTCCTCTCTCCTCTGTTATTCTCCCTGTATACCAGCAGCTGCACATCTGGACACCAGTCTGTCAAACTTCTGAAGTTCGCAGATGACACCACCCTCATCGGCCTCATCTCTGATGGAGACGAGTCGGCCTACAGAAGTGAGATGGACCGTCTGATGTCATGGTGCAGCATGAATACTTTGGAGCTCAATGCTCTCAAGACAGTGGGGATGATAGTGGATTACTGGAAGGACCCAGTGCCCCTCCCACCCGTCATCCTCGGTGACACTCCGGTGACCTCTGTTGAGTCCTTCCGCTTCCTGGGAACCACAATCACCCAGGAGCTTAAGTGGGAATAGAATATCAGCTCCCTCACCAAGAAGGCTCAGGAGAGGCTGTACTTCTTGCGGCAGCTGAAGAAGTTTCACCTCCCTGTGAAGGTGATGGTAAACTTATACACTGCCATCATCAAATCTATTCTCACTTCCCTCCATCACAGTCTGGTTTACTGCTGCCACAGCCAGAGACAAGGCCAAGCTGCAGCGCGTCATCCACTCCACTGAGAAGGTGATCGGCTGCAGCCTCCCATCACTCCAGGACTTGTACGTCTCCAGGAACCGGAGACGTGCAGCCAGGATTGCAGCCGACCCCTCTCACCCCGGACAAGTACTCTTCTAGTCCCTCTCCTCTGGCAAGAGGCTGCAACTATATACCCTCTAAACTCCCATGTAAACTGTCCATATTTCATGAACAAGCCTTACTTACATGGAAGCTTTGCCACACACACAACTTCTCACCACACAAATGCATTCTATGGAATAATGCAGATATTAAAGGAAGGTTACTTTATTTTATTAAATGGCATGAGGAGGGGGAAATACATGTCATGGACCTATATGACAATAAAGGAATTATTCTAACTTTTATGATTGTGCATAATTTCCCTTTGTTATACAAAGAATTTAAGTCTGTTATAAAAGCAATTCCAAGAGGATTTTACCAGCTGATTAAAAGCCACCTCTCTTTTGGAGGAAAAATAACCAAACTGCCTAATCTAAAATTTTAAAGTATATCTTTACCTGATAATGAAAATGAAAATGCAACAACAAAAATGCGAAATCTCTCCTGCAAAATGAAACACTGTGGTGTTGTAATAATTACAGTATACTATAACATTTTGTCAAACATAAATTGGAAAAATTCATGGTTACTTCCTTACACGTATTGCATCCCTAGCAAAGCCAAAGAAATACACTGTAAAATACGTCATAATATTTATCCAAGTTGATTTAAACTTGAAAAAAAATGCATTTGGCATCACATGGATTGGAGGATGCACATGTTAACTTTTACCTTAGGGGGATTATTACTTTTCACACTGTGCAAAATAATCCCAATCAAATCTGGGCTGAATTCTAGATCAGACTGTGCGATAATGTGTGTTCTCCACGTCTGATTACACCCTGAAGATCATCTAATGACAGACCTACTATTACAGAAAGCCACTTAATGCTTTCATCATCAGGAAAATGGGCTCGCATAAACACAGACCAGCTCTTGGTGTGAGAGTAGCAGTGTTAGGTCTGGGTTTTGGAGGTAAAGGAGTAAAATCATGAGGTCATTAGGATATTTTTTCTGTCCATTAGCATGCATGATAGCTTTGCAGCTCACTGTAAACACTGCTCAAACATAAACATTTAAACGAGTGTCATAGCAGCGCTCACAGTCTGACATTTTAATCAGAAATTTCTCACACTGACAGAATTTTGTAGTCGACTGTCTTTGGTCACAAGCGACACATCACGTGTTCTGACAAAACGTATAGTGTAACACTGACTACAAGCACTTCCCGAAGAAGAATGATATCTATCTATCTATCTATCTATCTATCTATCTATCTATCTAAACCCAATATCTAAGTTCTCATATAATAACAGTACTACAGGAAACAGTCTGTTACACCGTACAGTGAAGTTCTTACTCTGTGAATCCTCCAGCAGCCTGTGACATCAGTTAAGGACGCAAGAAAATAATACACAAGGCGTAAATTACGAATTTACAATTACAAAATTACTAATAGTGCAAGCTGTTAAAAATAAGTAAACAAACAAAAATAAACTACAAACAACGACGGTTACAGGGGGAGTACACAGAGACGTCTGCCACAGTGGGCGCCATCTATAAAACAATTATAAAATGAACATTTGTTATAATTAATAATAGTAATAAAACAAATCATTGTGTATTTTCCCCCTTCTTATTGCTATTATTTTATCAAACTTTAAAAAAAAGTGTGTAAATGTGTATGTCTGTAATTTAATGTTTGGTCATATTTCGGAAAATGATACGGTTATTTCGAGGAACTATCTATCTATCTATCTATCTATCTATCTATCTATCTCAGACAGACAGACAGATTTTTGATATCTTGATCCCCAAGAATAAATCTGGGAAATAATGTATGTATGACTGTTTTAAACTTCATGTTCAGAGGTGGAGATTACAGACTGCAGCTTTAACAGAGAGTCCAGTGTGAGGCGATGTGCAGAGAGTGCAGGATCCTGAGGAACACCAAGAAGAAGAAGAAGCAGACGCAGAAGAAGAAGCAGAAGAGGGAAGAGGTGGAGGAGGCGCTTTGTTGTGTGTCATTACGGTAAATCCCACAGAGGGGTGTGTATGTGTACTTATGTGTGTGTAGTGCACAGAAAGGGAAGGCATCACCGTGTTGTTTCTCCGGAGCTGATTTCTCTTCTTTCCCGGCAGGAGAATGCGAGCAGCGCTGCGCGGCCACGCGGTGAGAGAGGAGGAGAGAAGATGAACGGCGCACTGTACATCTCGTTTTTCCAGGGCCAGCTGGAGTCGGTGCTGGAGCAGGTGGTGCAGCTCGCCGTGACCGAGATCACAGGCACGGTGGGGGCCAGTCTGAGCTCCATGCTGCTGGAGACGGCCCGAAACGAGCAGGAGAACCAGCGGCTCAGAGCCACCATCCAGTCCCCGAGACCGGCAGAGAGAGAGCGCGGGGACACCGCGGACCCCGAGCCCCAGCATGCCGCCTCCGGGCCCGGCTCTGCACCCGGGTCTCTCCCCGGCTCTGCACCCGGGTCTCTCCCTGACTCTCTCCGGCAGGAGCAGAAAAGACGAGCTGTGGGTAAGAACCTGGTGCAGATGTTCACCTCTGTGTAGATCTCAGACTCTGGTCATGTCTCGGTGTGTGTGAGGGTCGTGCTGTGTTTAGGGAAGAACAATAACACTGTGTTTTTAAAGCGGAAGCAGGGGGAAGGTTGCTTATATATGCACCAGTAATTTACATGCCACCATGCACTGAAGAGAGAGAGAGAGTGTGTGTGTGTGTGTGTGTGTGAGAGAGAGAGAGAGAGAGAGAGAGAGAGAGTGTGTGTGTGT
>CM074967.1:400963-413464 GCA_037577455.1 Pangasius macronema | reverse complement strand
AAACACAAGTGAGGACGTGTAAAGAATGTAAAAACACAAGTGAGGACGTGTAAAGAATGTAAAAACACAAGTGAGGACGTGTAAATTTGTTGAAAATCACATGAGGAAGTGTAAATGACATGAAAACCAATAACAGGGTTTATTTTACCACTGTAGCAGCACTGTACATTAGCACTGACTGCACGATTTGTTGATTTTACATCTCATTAGGTTTAATCACATTAAAATTAGCCATGAAGTTAAATTAAATGATGAAGTTAAAAAATGTGCAGTGTATTTATGCTAGCTGTGTTTCTAGCTCACAGTCTAACACCAGTTCAGTGATTAGCCTGTTTAACTGGGGCACTAAAGGAAGCTTCCAATACCTTTAATGTTTTAATTTACTGCTGAAAATGAGTGACTGAATATGATTTAATGAAATAACTCACAGTCAGATGTAAACGCTGAAGGCGCGCATGCCTCAGTCTGAATGGTCTCGATGCTGCAGGCCATTTTTAGATCTTTATCCTCTGCGGTGAGGAGGCTGCGACTTTCAGATCCCACATGATTACATAACTCAGTGCGAGAGAAGTTTCTGTAGAGGCAAGCGAGGATTAGAATTTTTTTTATTCTGCTTCAGTGTTTCATTCACACACACACACGCACACACACACTGATGTTCATAAGCAGTTATTCACATATTACAAGAGCTGAGGATGGGCGCCATTTTTAATGCACCTTCTTCTTTTTTTTTTTAAAATCACATCTCATTGTGACTTTAATTAACCTTTATACTATTTGACTTTATAACAGCAGTCGTGAAGGCGACTACATACAACAAGAATACATGCTGACATTCCACATTATAAACACAAGCACTGAATTAATATATATCACACACATATATATATATATATATATATATATACATATTTATAGTGAGAGTGAGAGTGTGTTTCTTCCCAGTGGTTTATTACCTCAGCAGCACAGTGCCAGTCATCACCCAAACCCTGACCAAGTCCCAGATATGCAGATAATAGAGCAGCGTGTGATTTGGGACACAGCCGCAGTGGGCTTCTTTCACTCAGGCTCTCTTTAGTCAGGCTCCCTCTGATGGTCAGAAGTGGAATTAACAGAAAGATTATAGCGTTAGCTCAGTAATTGACCTACGGACATCAATTCTTACTTACCGTATTATCATTATTAATATTATTCATATTAATATATTAATTTCTATTGGTATTTTTAAATGTATAAATCTTACCGGATCAGTATCTCAGCTGCTTTACTTAACCGAACAGATCTGATCATTTACGGTAATATTTATATCCTTTTATATTTATGTTATCGGTTTCTCTTTTTATTTTATTCTTATGCACCATTAGGAGGGACGCTCAATCTCACTGTACCCTGTGCAATGACAATAAAGACTCTATCTATCTATCTATCTATCTATCTATCTGTCTATCTGTCTATCTATCTATCTATCTATCTATCTGTCTGTCTATCTATCTGTCTATCTATCTATCTATCTATCTATCTATCTATCTAAAAATATTAATAGAAGTTTGACATGAAGATGCTGAGACGGTTTAATTAAACTTTCTGTCTGAATGTTCTCTATACACTCTCTAATCACTCTCTGTACACTCTCTATACACTCTCTGTACACTCTCTATACACTCTCTATACACTCTAATCACTCTCTAATCACTCTCTAATCACTCTAATCACTCTCTGTACACTCTCTGTACACTCTAATCACTCTCTAATCACTCTCTAATCACTCTCTATACACTCTCTATACACTCTCTGTACACTCTAATCACTCTCTATACACTCTAATCACTCTCTATACACTCTTTATACATTCTCTATACACTCTAATCACTCTCTATACACTCTCTATGCACTCTCTAATCACTCTCTATACACTCTCTAATCACTCTCTATACTCTCTAATCACTCTCTATACACTCTCTATACTCTGTAATCACTCTCTATACACTCTCTGTACACTCTCTATACACTCTCTATACACTCTCTATACACTCTAATCACTCTCTAATCACTCTCTATACACTCTAATCACTCTCTATACACTCTCTATACACTCTAATCACTCTCTATACACTCTTTATACATTCTCTATACACTCTAATCACTCTCTATACACTCTCTATACACTCTCTAATCACTCTCTATGCACTCTCTAATCACTCTCTAATCACTCTCTGTACACTCTCTAATCACTCTCTAATCACTCTCTATACTCTCTAATCACTCTCTATACACTCTCTATACTCTGTAATCACTCTCTATACACTCTCTGTACACTCTCTGTACACTCTCTAATCACTCTCTATACACTCTCTAATCACTCTCTATACACTCTAATCATTCTCTAATCACTCTCTATACACTCTCTCATCACTCTCTATACTTTCTCATCACTCTCTATACACTCTAATCATTCTCTAATCACTCTCTAATCACTCTCTATACACTCTCTATACACTTTCTCATCACTCTCTATACACTCTAATCATTCTCTAATCACTCACTATACACTCTCTAATCACTCTCTAATCACTCTCTAGACACTCTCTAATCACTCTATACACTCTCTATACACTCTAATCACTCTCTATACACTCTCTAATCACTCTGTATACACTCTCTAATCACTCTCTATACACTCTAATCACTCTCTATACACTCTCTCATCACTCTCTATACACTCTCTAATCACTCTGTATACACTCCTCCGCTTTAACCCATTTAACCTCCATATTCTTCCTGCTTTCTAAAATGCTAGTTTGCATGTTAGCCGGTTTGCTACATTGCTAGTTGGTGTGTTGTCGTGTTAGCTATAAGCCAGTGTGCTTGTTTCTCGTCTCAGCATTCCACCCTGTCACGCAAGTTTGTGGAGGTGATGACCGAGTACAACACGACGCAGTCCAAATACAGAGATCGCTGCAAAGACCGCATTCAGAGACAGCTGGAGATCAGTGAGTCACACGCACATACACGCGTTCTAGCTTCAGTTAGCACACTGACGTTACGTTTTTTAATGATTTCTATACACGTCCATCAGCTGGAAGAACGACCACCAATGAGGAGCTGGAGGACATGCTGGAGAGCGGGAAACTCGCCGTCTTCACTGATGATGTAAGCAAGATGGCCGCTGTGCTGTAACTCACGGCTAAACTTAAACCACAAGCTCACTGTGTGCTTCACATTCCAAAGTTTTCCTAAAGTTAATGTGAAAGTGAAATGTTATTTGATTTTCAACTCTTTAAAAAGCAAATCTTCTATCGTATTTTAACGTCTAATAGCATCACATCTGCATAGCTTAGCAGCAACGATAGAACCGGTTTACGCATTCAGATCACAGTCGCACTGATGTATCGTCAGGCCGCTGATAAACAGCTTCATCTCTACTCAGGTGTTCAGTATCAGTGAGCTCTCTGTAAACTAAAGCTCAGTCAGATATTATTTTTATCTGTGAGTAAAGCGTTGGCCGTTTCACCTGCTCTGCAGATTAAAATGGACTCCCAGATGACCAAGCAGGCCCTGAACGAGATCGAAACTCGTCACACGGAGATCATCAAACTGGAGAACAGCATCCGTGAGCTGCACGACATGTTTGTGGACATGGCCATGCTGGTGGAGAGCCAGGTACGCGTGACATCACATGCCCTGATGTTACACTGCATAAGAAGAGTGAATGTAAAACATGCTAATATAAACTGTGTGTGCTGTTTTTCAGGGCGAGATGATTGACAGAATCGAGTATAACGTGGAACATTCGGTGGATTACGTAGAGCGAGCTGTTTCCGACACCAAGAAGGCCGTTAAATACCAGAGTCAGGCGCGCAAGGTAACACCGTAACAATGGTTACGCTGTAATGACCTTTACATTGTAATGACTGTTACATTGTAATTAGTTACTCTGTAATGACTATAACGCTGTAATGACTGTTACGTTGTAATAACCGTTACACTGTAATGACCGTTACGTTGTAATGACTGTAACATTTTAATGACCGTTACACTGTAATGAGCGTTACGCTGTAATGAATGTTACTTTGTAATGACCGTTACACTGTAATGACCGTTACACTGTAATGAATGTTACGTTGTAATGACCGTTACACTATAATGACTGTTACGTTGTAATGACCGTTACACTGTAATGACTGTTATGTTGTAATGACTGTAACATTGTAATGACCGTTACGCTGTAATGACTGTTACGTTTTAGTGACCGTTACATTGTAATGAGCGTTACACTGTAATGAATGTTACGTTGTAATGACTGTTACAGTGTAATGACTGTTACGTTTTAATGACCGTTACACTGTAATGACTGTTATGCTGTAATGAATGTTACTTTGTAATGACCGTTACTTTGCAATGAATGTTACTGTTACAACGTAATGACTGTTACAAGGTAATGACCATTACACTGTAATGACCGTTATGCTGTAATGAATGTTATGTTGTAATGACTGTTACGTTGTAATGACCGTTACGCTGTAATGACCGTTACACTGTAATGACTGTTACACTGTAATGAATGTTACGTTGTAATGACCGTTACACTGTAATGACTGTTACGTTGTAATGACCGTTACACTGTAATGAATGTTACGTTGTAATGACTGTAACATTGTAATGACCGTTACGCTGTAATGACTGTTACGTTTTAATGACCGTTACACTGTAATGACCGTTACACTGTAATGAATGTTACTTTGTAATGACCGTTACTTTGCAATGAATGTTACTGTTACACTGTAATGACTGTTACAACGTAATGACCGTTACACTGTAATGACTGTTACGCTGTAATGACTGTTACGTTGTAATGGCGTTACGCTGTAGAATAGCTGTTACTCACTGTGTTCTATATGACTTGTGTGGTCCAGTTACAGAAACTACTTTCAGCCACCAGTTAAAGAGAGACACCCGAGACCTTGCAGTGCGAAATGCTCATCAGTGTGTTTGTGTGTGTTTGTGTTTCTGCAGAAGAAGATCATGATCATCATCTGCTGCGTAATCCTGGGCGTGGTCTTGGCGTCCACTATCGGAGGAACTCTGGGCTTCTAGACTCACCGAGCGCAGGCGAAGAGGAGCAAACACACCAGACATATATATCACACCGCTAGGAGATCCAGAAACTCCTGTCGGGTTATAAATCACATAAAAACAAAAACACACCAAAAAAAAACAAAAGTATAACTAGTGGATTAAATCATATATGAGAAGAGAAGGGATCGAATAAATCAATAAACGTTCTATTTACACACACTGTACATGTAAATGTATTGAAAAGGAGAAACAGCACATGGGTTTAAAAACCTGTACAAATATAATGCTCTTCATTTGCTTCTTCTTTCTTTTTTTTTCTTTTTTTTTGTTTCTTCATTTGGAAGCATTTAATTTTTCGGGGTGTTTATTCCAGGACAGCGCCATCGGCTGTGTTTCGTTAGAGCGTTCGGCTCGTGCACTTCCTCTGGAGGGTATGTCAGAAAATGAAACTCGGTAGCGGTCATGGTTTCGTCAGGAGGGACTCCCTGTAGGCTGACACCACCAGCCATTCTGTAAAACTTTCATTTCAGCGAGCCGAAAAAAGTCTTTCAAATAAATGCAAGAAAAAAGATAAAGATCTTAAACAGACACAGAGGAGTAAGCGAGCGTGTCGTCATGCTAGCACACGTTTGTAACACGCCAGTATGAGAGACGTGTGAAACTATGCAGCTTTCTTACAGAGACAAACCTGCTTCTAATATCCTTTAATGTGGAGAGAAAAAACAATTATAATTAAAAATGAAAATTGATTCTAGGGAATGTTAACATTAGCCTGTGACTAGATTAAAGTTTGTTAATATTTCAGTGATTTATGATTTGTATATGCAACACAATGGCTGCTTTATTTTTATTTGCAGAAGATTTTAACACACTGAAATAATGACATCACTTTTTTATTTAGTGCTGTGAAATAATGAAGTTTATTTATTTATTTATTTATTTGCTTCCATCTCTGAGGAGCTTAAATTTGTTTTAAATCCTAATGACAGATTTTTGGCTGCGTCCCAAATTCTCGGCTGCACCCTTAAAGGGAACTTATTATATTAGTAAAATTCGACCATCCTTCCACCAATCAGACGAGTGTTCAGTGTTTAAACGCTACCGTCAGAAAAGGAAAAGTGTTGCTGGTATATAGGGGGCGTGTTTATTTATGGGCAGAGAACACTATCAGGTGAACTATATATATATATATATATATATATATATATATATATACAGCTGTGGTGAGTTTCTGCATCATCTTCCTCAAACCCAGCATGAACTACTAAAGCCTTGCCAAAGAGCGTCTCTGATTGGCTGACGCATGTACACATCAGCACCAGTTCAACTCTGATGGAGTGTAATGTCCATCAACACGTTGTTCTCCTCTTATCAATGACAGCTATTTTGTTATTTGAAGAACAACGTGTACATGAAGCTCCGCCCCCAACAGCTCCCTTAACTGAAAAGGCCCCGCCCCCCACATTTCAGGTAAAGACACTAAAAATAAGTAACAGAATGTCGCTCCCTTACGCAACCTTTAAAAAAGTCGGGAACTAGATCCGAGGAAATAAACGTTAAGTCTGCGGTGTTGGATCCGGACTTTGGGACGCAGTGATGGGGTTGAAAAACACGGCCGCCACGATGAGTTCAGCTACATGATTTTGGTAAAAGTGCTAAAATGTGAACATTATCGCCCAGCAGATGTTTGTGAAAGCTCCCGTCCACGCGGAGTGCATCAGAGTCCCTCCGTTCGAAACGCGACCCTCGCTCTGCTCTACGGTGTGTACGATATTAGCGTGTGTGCGTTACTGTAATATGGTGTGTGTTATATCTCACTGCAGCATGGTTTAGTCGTGTGTGTCGAGTGTCCGATCACGTACACGTACGGGGTTCAATATGCGAGTTGTCGTCGTCGCTGTTTATTTTTACTCTTTGTCAAAAAGGCATGCAGCGTCTGATTGGTCGGTTTTTGCATGATGACTTATTGATCAAGTGTGCACTTTACAGTCTGAGAACACACACCATCACGCAGGTCAGCTTTAATCTGCAAGGCTGTGATGGAGGGGTTTCTTTATTACTCACACACACACACACACACACACACACCTGGTGTTAATGCTGGCGGTCAGTAAGGTGTGTGAAACAGTGAGTTATGTTCGGTTTTCATCACTTATCCTACACACGTTTGTTTTTAAATGCGAAAAGGGGAAAGGAGGCCACACAGGAGCTCGGGCACTAAAACTAATCGGGTGTAAGGGCAGTGGAGCTGGTGGTTTTGGAGATTCCTGTAAACTGAGTTACTTCCACTTTGTGTCTTTAGTTATCATGCCTGTGGTGTGTGTGTGTGTGTGTGTGTGTGTGTGTGTGTGTGTGAGTAATAAAACCCAAAGTGTTATGCTAACTTGATAATTTACTAAGCTGCTTATTTACGAATGAATTCAGTCGTTTCGCTCGTTAGCTGGTTTACGCTTTTACAGTTTATCACAATACAATATTTTCTATCGTTGGTCCATAGTGATGTTCGATATCTCTCTGCTGGAAACATAATAATAATAATAATAATAATAATAATAATAATAATAATGTGGGCGCTGACCTGGATGAAAGGTTTCTCACTCTTTATAAATATATTTATATATTTATTTATTTATGTATTTATTTAATAATCATTTTTTTGTAACTGACAGATGATTTAAGTCTCTAAATTTTTTTGAGGTTGTTGAGAAATTACACAAAAATTAAAAAAAAAAAAATTTGCTTTGTGATTTTCAGCAACCTCAAACGTTTCCCTTTTGTTTTATATCTCAGTCTTGCTTTTCAGTTATTATTATTATTATTTTTATTTCATTATTTCATTGTCTGTCGATGTGTCAGTGGATTTTTTCCCCACTCTGCTTTGGGGACAGTGTTTCTGCGCTCCGGTGTTTATGAAGGAGCGCAGAGGATATTTATAATATCACATATATCTCATAATCGGAAAAAAATATGAAATAAAATCCAGTGACGTTTTGCAGGGGGGAGGGGATGATGATGATGATGATGATGATGATGATGACATGGGTATCAGTAATCGATAATGATGAGAGCGACAAATCTGAGGAATTTGTGTTAAAGTAATAGTGATAGTCACATTGAATACTGAATGCGCGCAATTTAGTCAAACTGAACTGGATCTTTGTGTTTGTAATTATTGTAAATAATTTAAAGAGAGATTAAAAAAAGACCTGCATGTCTATGTATAAAAACAATCTCAGCGGTTCCTGTCAAAGTTGACACTTTTGGGGTTTTTTTTTTCCGCCCCAAGTTTCCGTCTCTCCGACTGCCTGCAGCTTTTACTTTGACATTTAAGCCGTTCTGGATAAATTTAAAACAGATAGAAATATCAGGCAGTTTGTTTGAAACCAATACGCTCAGAGTTCTCCGAAAAAGAGACTCTGAGAAAACGTGCTTCCTCCATTTCTCTCTCACAGGTGGAAAGAAAAGTGCAGCGGGGCCCAAAGGTCACGGTTCAGATCTGACGCTTCGGAGGAATAAACGCAGTCGCTCGTTTAGTGAGTAAACAGCGTGATGGCGAGAATTCTGTCAAGGCAAACGCAGTTTTAGATTAGTGACCATAAAATACTTTGATTCTAGGCTGATAAAATGTTCTGTTCTGCAAAATATCGCAAGATTTGATTTTAAGATGTCACCACTGAGTCGGATGTTTTGGGAGGAGGTGAAGTCCGTCTCAGACGGCGTTCCCATCACTCCGCTCTCACTGAGGGATAGCTTAATAGTCGTCTAATTGTATTTCTTTGTATAATAAAATGCAACACGGTAATATGAGTACAGCGTGATCTGACATTAGGCAGATTATTTTACATAAATCTGTGCAATACTCAGTAAAGGGCTTTCTAAACCACGTGAAAAAGAACGAAGACCGAGTGAACGAGTGATCTGAACGCAGATTCGGCGAACGTGTGAGACCCGCCTGCAGTTTTTTTTCCACTCCCAAAGGACGAGACGGACAACAATAATTGGGCAGGAAAAATGAATTCAGATTCAATTAAGGAAGACAATTACCAAGCTGCAACTTTGGCGGGAATCACCACGTTGTGTCCTTTTTTTTCCCTGTGTGTGTGTACGTGTGTGTACTGTATTGTATAAAAAGAAAAGACAGAAACATGCTATCTTTCCCTCTCTCTCTCTCTCAATCTCTCGCATTCTCTCTCTCGTACTACTGTTTGCTGTTCTGTTTAGTTAGTGTGACGTGCCAGTATACCCTCTTGACCTTTGACCCCTGTGCCCGCACTCTTCTCCCCCTCCCCCCTCTCTCCATGGATCTTTAAGATGACGACTCTATGCAGATGCTGTCTTTTATAAGTGTGTCAAAAAAATTTAAGTTTGAAAAAAAAAAAAGAAAAAAAGAGAAACCCCGTCCAACAGACATGAAATGAAACAGAAAATGAATAAAGAAAAGCATTGTTCAGTGTAGTGCCCGCTGTGTGTGTGTTTATTTACCTCTGTCAGAGGATTTAAAAAAAAAAAAACTAACATTAGGAAAGGAATGAAATACAGGGGAATAAAGGAAAGGAAAGAGAAAAATGGAGATGGGAAACTGTGAACTAAACCCCAGCAGAGAAGATAATCAGAAAGAGGGGAAAGGAAACTACAAACAAACAAGGAATTCCAAACCAGAAGACTGGAGAACCAGGGAACCAGGAATGAGAAAAACATTGAGAAATGGAATAAACACGAGAAATTATCACTGCAAATGGCTACACAAAGCCAACGCAGCAGCTACTAGAGAAACAACCTTAAAAAATATTTTCTGATTCTAAAAGAAGGTGGAATCCACCCCTTTCTAGATCTGTAGTCCATGTGATAGACATAACAGATATGATGTGAGGGAATAAACACGTTTCTGTGACCACAGATCTGAAAGATGCATATTTCCACATTTCAGCAGATGGCTCTTTGGCTTTGACATCAGCAGCACTGACGTACGTGACATCAGCAGCTGCAGTCCTTCCCTTTAGGTTAGCTCTAGCATCCAAGCTGTTCACAGTGTGTGTGTGTGTGTGTGTGTGTGTGTGTGTGTGTGTGTGTGTGTGTGAGTGTGTGTGTGTGTCACCCTCGAGCTCCTGCAATGCCAGTGTCAGGGTCTATACGCCTTTATCTGGATGAGGAAACAGTCCCACCTGCAGGTGATTGTAGGAGTTTGTGATCTCACATGTGGAAACTCATGAGAAGGCATCTGCCTCACTCCCAGGCTGCTGTGCTGCAGTTCATCAGCATTAACTTCTACTTGCTTAATGGGAACCTGTGGGTGACCAAACATCACCTGTATGCAGGTCTTCCGTGTCTGATGGGGTGTTGGCAGCATTAAATTCAGTAGTAAAACACGCTGCATCTCTGACTATTTTAGGAGGAATATTCAGCACATGCACACAATCTGAGGAACTGGTCCAGTGCATGTTTCCTCCTTCAGGGCATGCCCTTAGGTGTCGTCCCTGCAAAGTGGCAGATTGTAACGACAGATGCCTCCCAGCAAGACTGGCGGGTTCGTATGGAAAAACCTGCGAGTGAAAGACAAGTCTTAACGTCAGCTTCTTAGAAATGAAGTCTGTGTGGCCAGTGCTGCAATTTTCAGGAAGCCCTGAGGGGATCTACACATGGCATTAGTGTGGACCAACAATACCATTGTGGTGTTTTGTATCAACCACCAACGGGGCACAAAATGGCAGGCTATTGAGGTCTGTGAACAAGCTCTGGAAGTGGGCAGATGCACCTTCTTGATCTGTTTGTGAACACAGACAACTCTTTGTCCAGTGTGGTTCACAGTCAGGGCAGAGAGATGTTGTTTGTTCCTCCTCTGCTGTGGATGAAATGGGACAGAGGGGGCGAGGAGCTAGAAACAAGAAACTAGAGAGCCTCAAACACGAATAAAAAAACAAGGGGCAACTAGAAATTTTGAATCAAGGAGAAAAGGAAAGTAGGTGAAAAGAACAAGAAACACAGAAAACCAGGAAACTAGAAACCAGGAAACAAAGAAAGTGAAGAACAGAAACAAGTTTGAAGGAAAACTGGAGAACTAGAAAGAAGGGATTGAGAGAAAAAAGTGGAATTAGACAAAATGAATTAAGGTAACGAGGGAAATGGAAAGAAGAAAGTAAAGAAGCTATGAGCTTGAAGTTGGTGGTATACTTCCAATTATACACCCTTCACAATCTTCTCTTATCCATTTTCCTTTGGTAAACAAACCAACAACGATCTTTTTCTATTGCAGTCACGTTCGTTTCAGCAAAACAGCAAAATAGAAAACTTCCAAACCCTGGGCACTGCTTTTAAACTCCTAACAGCATGACTACTCAGTGGTGTGAAATAATTTCCAGAAATCAAGGTCATAAAATTGTCTTGCATCAGAAAGGTCATAAACAATAATTAAGAAGTAAACCAATTGGTGCACTGCATGATGTGTTCAGATATAACATGCTAATGTTAAGAATGTGATCACGAGGCGGAGCATCGCGTCAATCTGACCTGCAGGCGAAACGTTTACATGCAGAACCTTCACCCAGGCAACACTGAAGTGTTCGAATGTTCGAACCTTCCTGTGAAACGAAGTGATGTGGATTGATCTGGAACTGATGTCTATCACCTGCTTTTGGAAAGTGCTAAAAATAAGTATTTTTCTTTTCAGTTAGTAAAACAATACATTACAATAATTTTTCATCCAGTTTTCTTCTGATCAGGCACACCGTAAACTTTTTACTGTTTTTAAGGGACAGCAAAATACAGCAGCAAGGATCTAATGCTAATCAACCCTAGCTAGCAGGTAAAGCCTGGTGTACAGTCAGGTCCAGAAATATTTGTACAGTGACACAATTTTGGTAATTTTGCCACCACAGTGGATTTGAAATTAAGCAATCAAATTGTGACTGAAGTAGAGTTTCAGCTTTAATTCAGGGGGTTTAGCAAAAATATTTCATTAACCGTTTAGGAATTACAGTCTTTTTTTTTTTTTTTTACAGAGTCCCTCCATTTTCTCAGGCTCAAAAGTAATTAACAAAATAACAATCATAAATATTAGGATTATTTTTAATACTTGGATGAAAATCCTTTGCAGTCAGTGACGGCCTGAAGTCTGGAGCCCATATTCTCAAAACTCACATTCTGAGTTTCCTCCCTGGAGAAGCTTTACCAGACCTTCACTGCAGCCTGCTTCAGCTGCTGCTTGTTTGTGGGTCTTTCTGCCTTCAGTCGTGTCTTCAGTAAGTGAATCGCAGCTCTATTGGGTTGAGATCAGGCGACTGACTTGGCCATTGAAGAATATTCCATTTCTTTGCCTTAGAAAAGTCTTGAGTTGCTTTCGCAGTATGTTTAGTGTCGTTATCCACCTGCACTGTGAAGCGGCGTCCTATCAGTTCTGTAGCATTTGGCTGAATGTGAGCAGAGAGTAGA
>CM074967.1:372846-377614 GCA_037577455.1 Pangasius macronema | reverse complement strand
CAAAAGAAAGACTAGAGTCGATAATCACACCAAGGTCTTTTACTGCTGCAGATGATGAAACAGAAAGGCCATCCACAAATAATTTTGCCCAGAGGTAGCATATATAAAGAAAAGAGCAGTGGGCGTAAAGAAGTCACCAATAAATATACTCTGGTCACATTTACACGAGTTTGAGGTGAGGTTTTGTGCCAGTTTGCACTTTGTATATTCAGGATATATGATGGAATATTGCAGTAGTAACGTATTTACTGACCTACTGCACTGCTTTAAGCAGGGGATCTGATCACAATACAAGGTGCAAACACACCCTGGGGAACCCAGAGAACCCACAGGAACCTGAGCTGGGGAGAACGTGTGAAACTCAGCACAGGCAGTAACCCAAGCTCAGGATCATACGGGGAACCCTGGAGCTGTGAGCTGGGAATATCGCGATGTACCAGCGTGACACCGCACCGGATTTATTTATATTTAATCACTAAATAGTAAAGATTGGTATGAGACTTGTCCTCAGTTTGTGATTAAATTAAATCGACACTAGAAGGAGCCACTGATTTACAGAAGAAACACTGAGGAAAACCCTAATATAGGATAATGTGTGTGTGTACAGTGTGTGTGTGTGTACAGTATGTATGTGTACAGTATGTGTGTGTGTGTGTGTATGTGTGTGTGTGTGTACAGTATGTGTGTGTGTACAGTATGTGTGTGTGTGTGTGTGTGTATACACTGTGTGTGTGTACAGTGTGTGTGTGTGTGTACACTATTTATGTGTACAGTATGTGTGTGTGTACAGTATGTGTGTTTGTGTGTGTGTGTGTGTACAGTATGTGTGTTTGTGTGTGTGTGTGTGTGTACAGTATGTGTGTGTGTGTGTGTATATACACTATGTATGTGTACAGTATGTGTGTGTGAACACTATGTATTTGTACAGTATGTGTGTTTGTGTGTGTGTGTGTACAGTATGTGTGTGTGTGTGTGTGTGTGTGTGTGTGTGTGTGTGAATGAGACACAGAACACAGGCCGGTGAGCTGCAGTGAGTTTTAGTGTTTATTCAGCTGAGACAGTGCTGTGTGTCTCTCGGCCACACGGGGGCGCTCTGGAGCTCCGGCGCCGACTCTCAGCTTCATTTTTTAAGGTAGGAGGAGGAAGTGGATGATGATGAGGAGACCACCTTCCCGTCCACCACCTCCTCCACCACTGTGATCACCTTAGTCCTCGAACTGCTGCTGGACGTTGTCTTCGTGCTACAGGGGGCAAATAATTACAGCTATTTATCAGCATAGTGTAATTTATATTAATCTGCAATTTAAACAATTCCGATGGATCAGACAGATAGACCAATCATACGACTATCTTTACTACTCAGCTCCTCCTCTGACTCCGCCCACTGGCCACAAACTCTACTCTCTGATTGGTCCACCAGAGGGCGCTGCTGTGTTCTGTTCTAGATTTTAGTCCCCGGACATTTCTTTAAAAACATGGCCACCACCTTGTGTGTGTATGTGTGAGATAATAATAATAATAATAATAATAATAATAATAATAATAATAATAATAAGAAGAAGAAGAAGAAGAAGAATAAGAATAATAATAATAAGAAGAAGAATTAGAGAGACCAATCATATTTTTTGCTGTAATTTTTTGTTGTTGTAATTTTTTGTTTGTTTTCATTCTTAGAAAACTCTAAATTAAATTTATTGTCCATCACTTTTTAGACGAAATTATGTTAAAATATTAAAGTTATTTATTGACCTAGATAACATGTTAGTTAGCCGACTGACACCTAGTTTTGTTCACATGCTAACATTACTTCACACAACACTCCACAAACGTTATCTCCCCCGAACTGCAGTTCATAAAAAACTCACGTGGTCATTTCTCCATCCAGCAGTCTCCTGTACTCGGCGATCTCCAGCTCCAGTCTGGTCTTGATGTCCAGCAGCAGCTGATACTCCTGAGACTGACGCTCCAGATCAGCACGAAGCTGCACCAGCTGCTCCTCCAGACTCGTCACCTGAAAACAGATTAAAATCTCATTAATTAATCTTTGAGAAATGTTGAAGTGTCAACATTAAATAACGAACAGGTCAGTAAAGCTCACCTGTGTTTGGTACGCAGACAGACGCATGGCATAACGCATCTTTGTGTCATTCAGCGTGCTCTCCAGCCCTGCTTTCTGTGACGAACAGCCAGAAAAATCAACACACAGCAATGTTAGAGTGTGTAATGGAATAAAATGTAAAGTTATTCCAGATTTAATCTCTTAATCCGCCCATTAGCTAGCAGGCTACAGTAGTGAAGACGAGCGTGATGATGTTCCTCACCATGGACAGCAGGGACTGCAGCTCGATCTCCAGAGCCTGCAGACGGGATTTCAGGGTTTTGATTTCGGTTCGAGACGTCTGCAGGTTCTCAGTCTGAGAGACCACCTCATGTTTCAGAGTCTCTGTCTACAAAAAAAAACAACAACATTAAGATTAATTTTTATAACCAATTCAAAAAGAAGCGGAGGTAATAATTACCCAGGATGCAACACAAACAGTAATGACCATCATAATGTTTTTCTGTTGGGAAAATGTTTTATAAGAATTATTATATAAACAGCAGCAACATCTGATGGGCAAATTTACACAGATAGATAGATAGATAGATAGATAGATAGATAGATAGATAGATAGATAGACTATATAGCCCAAAGTTTGTGGACACGTAGTGTAGATATGGTGCTTGTAGAAAAATTAGAGCCACCATTTCTGCTCTCATTGGTTATGTAGAGTAAATTGTCCACTAGTTGGCGCTGCGCTGTTGTATATTTATATTTACATTTAAACACTGCAGTATATCATGCTACATAGTGAGCCATATTCTGTATTTAACCAATCAGTGACCAGAATTTCATCATGTGACTATTTTTAGACAAGTCATCGCAGTCACGTAAAATTTACTGGCCTGAAGGAAACATAAAAGCGATGATGTCACATCGATGATCAGGTCTGTAATTGGCTGATCGACTTTCCTGAACCTGTCACTCTGAAGATCAGGAATCATGAATAAACATGTTAATAAACTTTTATGGAATATTTAAAAAGGGGTGGAGCCTATAGTTAGTCTCTGTTCCTGTCTTCTGTTTCAGCTCCTCCTCTGACTCCGCCCACTGGCCACAAACTCTACTCTCTGATTGGTCCACCAGAGGGCGCTGCTGTGTTCTGTTCTAGATTTTAGTCCCCAGACATTTCTTTAAAAACATGGCCACCACCTTTAGTGAAGAAGTGTGTGTGTATGTGTAATAATAATAATAATAATAATAATAATAATAATAATAAAAGAGTTTAACTATGATGAGCTCACCTTGGCTTTGAACCAGTTCTCCACTTCTTTCCGGTTTTTCGCAGTAACCGCTTCGTAATGTTCACGAAGCTCCGCCAGGACTTTAGTGAGGTCCTCCTGAGGCGCGGCGTCGACCTCCACGTGTACCTGCCCGCTCATCTGCTGACGCGCCAATATCATCTCCTACAGCATTAACCACACAACCGGCTGTTTATCAATCACACGAATAAATACGCAATGTGACTGGTGTAGAATACGCAAAATCCTCTGAGTTACCACTAATTAGCTGACAGGTTACTCTACATTTCCTTTATTTGTGTTACACTTTATTTACAGTACATAATCTCAAACCATAATTTTCTCTGTCATTTGGGTATTTTTGTATTCTTTTACAAAGTCATAAATATTACAGTTCTAACAACATCTAGCCACCAAACTTGATTAGCTACACATGAGGCAATTAGCTAAGAGAACTAGTTAGCTCGCTAATGTTACTGCAGTGCTGCTTTTAGCTACCGGGCAGTATCGCTAATCTATTATAATGTGTAAATAAAATAAGTGATTTATGATCATCACCTCATCAAGATAAAAATGTAATTAAAACAAAGGCTAGTATGAAGTTGACACAAAGACAAAAATATTAGTGTGTTATGAACGATTAATTGTTACTACATAGCTACGTTAAAGGGCGTGGCCTAAAGCATGTACTCATTGGTTGCAGCTGATGTTCTTCCTTGTAGCTCGTTCTCATGCATGGACATGAAAAGCTGTATTATTAATTTGTTCTTGGGAGCACAACTCACCTCCTCATGGTTCTTTTTGAGGAAGACGAGTTCCTCCTTCAGCCCTTCCAGCTGCAGATTCAGGTCCTGCCTTGACAATTTGAGATCCTCGAGCAGCCGCTTCAGCCCGGCGATGTCGCCCTCCACGGTCTGACGCATCACCAACTCGTGCTCATACCTCATTAAAGCACA
Source organism: Pangasius macronema (assembly GCA_037577455.1). NCBI lineage: Eukaryota > Metazoa > Chordata > Actinopteri > Siluriformes > Pangasiidae > Pangasius > Pangasius macronema. Next base: position 373,316 of record CM074967.1, on the reverse strand, counting down.
AATTAGTGCAACACGTTATGGTGAGAACAAAAGAAACGATGATGTAATCTTATATGTGCTGATTATAAAGCTTCAGTGTTAGGATCAAACTTGCACAACATTATTCAGAAACTATTCTTAGTACTTCTGTTCTTCTGTTAGTTCTTCTTAGTGACTGTGATGTCACTAAATAAATTGAACCAATCACATTCAATTTCCAAACAAAGTGGCACCTGGAAACCATTTTCCTACAATTTGTGCTGTGTGCTAAGCTATATTTCTAGCTAGCTAAATTATCTAACGTTAGTGATGCTGGTTGTCATGGAGATGTTTAAATATATTCTGAGGTTTTTGTGTGTTTTTAAATAAATCAGCCAGGAAATGAGGATGTAAATTGAGACTATGGTACTGAAATATCATTGACTAATGTGAACGAGTTTACTAGTTACTACACGGTTTCTGAGAAATCTTCCCTAACTCTTTGTATTGAT
>CM074967.1:362846-367846 GCA_037577455.1 Pangasius macronema | reverse complement strand
TTTAAATTGAATTACACATGTATTGTTTAGTGAAGATGAATTACACATGTATTGTTTAGTGAAGTTGATGCTCGTGTCTGTGAAATAAATCAAAACAAACTAGAATCATGATTGAAAGGTTATCTTTATTTCTGACCTGAAATGCTAAGTGATTTTTGTTATTGTTGTTAGTCAGTAGCTGGTGGTGGAGGAGTAGCAGGTTCAGGAGGTTCAGGTTCGGCTGCAGAGTCAACCAGAGGTTCGGAGTTGGTAACAGCGCACTCTTCAGTAACGAATAAGGTGCTGGTGAAATACAGGTAAATAATAATAATGACATTAGATCATTTATCTTGTGTGAATAATTAATTTATCGCCTGAGAATTTATTCATTGTTTTATCTATACGAGCTACAAAGGTAAGAGTAAATACCTCTGAACGATCAGAGACAAGAAGAGGAATTTACTTGGATTTCTCTGGATTTAATTTACCTTCCGCTGACCCCTACATCCAGAAGTCTTCTGTACTCAACGATCTCCAGCTCCAGTCTGGACTTGATGTCCAGCAGCGACTGATAATCGAAACCTTGACGCTCCAGATTGGCACGAAGCTGCAGCAGATGTTCCTCCAGGCTCGTTACCTGTATTTGGAAAACATACTAATGTGTTCGTAAAGGTGTTCCTATGATGCTCTGCTCTTAAATTACAACAACAGCGAATAGGCTTATGTAAATATGGTACTACAGACGTCTATACTGTATTTACTAGAATTGAACTACCTCATCCTTACACTGCGTAGCAATAAGCCTGTATTTACACATTTTTATACTCGTTTTGTATTATAGACTGTATTATTTTGTACTATATGTGGTATTATGTTGCAACACATGTTAACTGGATTGCTGTTAAACTAAATTACTTGTTGCCTGGGCAATGACAATAAAAGAATCTTATGTTATCTTATCAATAACTTTAAATTAGTGTTCCTTAAGCCTCACCTGCAGCTGGTATCCTGACAACTGCTCAGCGTAGAAAGCCTGTGTTTCTGACAGTTTTGCCCCCAAGGATGCTTTCTGTGGTGAGATAAAGTGCTGAGGTTTTGGTTGATGTTTATGTTGTAAACACACATGCAATGGATTTTTATTCTCATGCACAGCATTATACAATAAACAACCACTCAGTTAACATCTGCTATATTCTGAGGCCATATTGTGAGCAGGCATTAGACCCCTGAGTGAGACACGTCACACTGACCTCAGCTGTGTCTCCTGGTTGCAGAAACATGGAGGGATTCTATAGTGAGCTTTAACAACAAGCCTGAATTTGTTTTCTAAAATGTCATGTTGTGATGTTGGGTGTCAGAATCGGACAAATTGTTCATAAACACATTTGCTACATCTAACAGAAGAAGGTTGTGGTTACTGGCAATTAGGAGGGATAATTGGTCTGAGGAGCTCTGTCTTTGCAGTCATCATAAGTGAGTAGCTATCTATCATTTCCGTGAATTTAACAGGCTTAGCTAGCTTGCTTAGCTACCATAGTTAATAAACCTATGTAGCTTATATATATTTCTGGCCAATGCAGGCCACTTAGCATCATTTAACCACTGACAGGACACCAAGCCATAAGAATCTTCTAGAACTACACCATCTGAAAGTGTTAGTTTAGATGAATAACTCACCGTCTTTTAGGGGTAATCCATAAAAATAAGTGAATAACATTTTAACTAATGTCAATCTGATTCCTAAATAAATGTTTTGATGGCTTCTTCAGTCAGATTATAACCAAGCAGCATCAGGGTGATGGATGCACATGCATCTGTTTTTGTTTGCAAACAGTGAAGGGGTCTATACGTACAAAAGCTGATATGTAAATCTCACCACGGTCAGAACAGACTGCAGCTCGAGTTCCAGGCCCTGCACTTTGGTTTTCTCCGTACTCATTTCTGTTTTGGAGGTTTCTATGGTCTGTGTGCTGGTAGCAATCTCTTGTTTCAGGGTCTCCATCTGCCAATAGAAACAGTAGAGCTATAGTTTAATTACCATAGTCAAAGGAATACTCTGGTAAGATAGTCGCAGATTTCTACAGGTCCTGGACCCTTGAATGGGGCATTTTAATCCCAGCACTACCACAGACCCAGTTTATGGATCAGTTCTGTGCTTGGATTGGATAAAATGTTTTTTTGATAAAAGCACATTTCAGTAAACCTGGCATTCTTCTTTCAGTCCTATTCAGATGAGAGTAGTTTGGCTTTGATTATTTGTATACCAGGAGGAACCCACCTTGCCCTTGAACCAGCCCTCAAGCTCTCTCCAGTTCTTGGCAGCAATGGACTCGTAGTGATCACGGATGTCTTCCAGAATGCTGGTGAGATCTTGCTGTGGTGTGGCTTCCACCTCCACATGAATTTGTCCACTCATCTGGCTGCGTGTTGTTACCATTTCCTTGTAATACATCAGAGTTGGAGGAGATGTTTTAGTTGCTGTGCTCCTTAACTCATTAATCCATAAACTGATTTCCATAAATCCATAAATATCATTGATTGGCTTTTGTTCAATTCTGGCTTATAAATTTTTGAAAATTTTTACAACAATTTGTAAAATTTTAAATCTGCGCCTGTACCTTTCCTTTTTGTTTTGGACGTGAAAGACATCAAAACATGACTTCACCATTTAGTGTTTGGTCTACTCTGACATCCAAAACCTACTTCACCACATTTCTCTGACATAAGTGCATTTTGCTTGCTTGGATATATTCATCACCTCCTCATGGTTCTTCTTGAAGTAGACCTTCTTGTCATTCAACGTGTCAATCTGCAGAGTGAGCTCTGTCATGCTCAGGTTGATATCGTCCAGCAGCATCTTCATCCCAGCGATATCAGCCTCTACAGCCTGATGTATGGCCAACTCATTCTCATACCTGTGTAAAGATATTGCATGTTAATCCTTTACCTCCTTTTCCGTTTGTGTAGTACATTTACAATATGTTCTTTCCATGTGATATTAAGTTTTACTTAATTCTGAAGTCATCTGCAGCCAAGGTGGCACTGTCAAGGTTGAGTTGGATGCTACTTTTCAACTGAATGGCATCAAGAATCTGAAAACAATCAACCCAAAGAAATAAAGTGAAAACATGTGCAATATACTCAAACATGGTGCAGAAAATGATAGACAAACACCCAAGTCAACATTTCTAGGCCATTTGCTCACTATCTAAAAACTAATATTACCTAAGAATAAATAAAGTACAAATATGTTCACCTGNAAAAAAAAGTGATTAGAAAAGGAGCGTGAGCCTTTAACTTAGCTCTTGATTAAACCTTTGAAAGCTATAGGAGTTCTTTATACATTGTTTTCACACCTTAAAGTCTAAGCTGACTGCAGCAAAAGAGTTAACCTTTAAAGGATTTACATTGGCTTGGAGCTCATTGATGGTAGACAAGGAGTCAGAGTAGTCCCATGCAGTAGGTGAAGTCCTGCTGTCCACAAATTGACTGATCTTCAGCTCAAGCTCTGCATTGGCCTTTTCCAACAATTGCACCTTCTTCAGGTAGGAGGCCAAACGGTCATTGAGGATCCTCATGGTGAACTTCTCATTGCCGATGCTTCCAACAGCCGCTTCTCCAATGGCACCTCCAAACCCAGAACCATATTTGTATGCAACATCACTTCCAAACTCACCACCATGTCCAAATCCACAACCAAAACCTGCATCAGAGCTTGCACCTAAAACAGCAGCAGAGCTTGCACCAATACCTGAACCAAGACCTACACCAATACCTGAACCAAGCCTGAACCAGAGCCAAAGCCTGGCCTAGAGCCACCAATGCTTACTGTAGGTACACTAATGGGCAAGGGCTGAGAGGCTCGGGAGATGTGAATCCTGGAGCCTCCTGCTCCACCATGGACACTTCTGGCCCGTAACCTGCAGACCTGGGTTCCACCACTGCCACAAGTTGTGAAGGTGTCAGACATGTTGATGGAGGCTTTTTGATCTTACTCTGGAGAGTGAGTGAGAACTAGATGTTCAACATACTTTTATACCCTAGTTGAAGCTTCAGACTGTAGCTAAACAGGAGAGGTTCCCATGGATTCATTAATTACAAGTCATGTAAATGACCTAAAAGCTGTTTTTAATGGGTTCATGCCTTAAAGATAGATTTTAAGAATATATGATTGACAACATACATCAGGGGCATGTGTCGTACCACCTCTCAGTCCTACTGGGGTTTTTGCCCTATATTTATATGTTGGCAATATTGTTTCATCTTTCCGATGGAGATAGCTTTCTTGCTTAATAGTTTGAGAGGGGAGAAAGATCACTGCAATGCAAATATGTGAAATTTGCATCACTCTGCTATAACCTATGCCGATCTCACCTTCAAAATAACAGTTAATATTGGGCAGAGATGACATTTCTGTTTCATCTAGATAGACTTGCTCAGAGTTTTGCATCTGGATAGTCTTCAAATACTTCCGATAATCTGTGAACATAGAATATATTAAGAGTATATCAATCTTAGCTAAACAGGAGCGTGTTTTACTCTGAGGAACACAGATCAAGTGCTGATGTCTTTGATACGGACATGTCTTTTGAATGTTAATGCTCCGGCCTTGAGTTTTACAGGTTATAAGCCCATGAAGATTTTGTATGACTGTTATATAATACAGTAAATGTAATTGAAAGTATAACTAGAAAACACTGAAACCAAAATGGTATTACTTATTATACCACCGCACTGCTGAATTCTGATTATTCAGAAGGTGTTGATTTATTTTCTATAAAAGCAGCTCTGACAGTAGTGCAGCTGCAAATCTCAGGTTTTATTAATGTGTGCGTTCTAATACATTATAGTTTCTGTAGTAACAGCTCTGTTACGTCCTGGGGTGTTTGTGTGTTTTTGTGTTTTGTTCTCTCCCCTTTTCTCTCGCCCGCCTCTCTCCTGTCGCTCTCTGCAGCACTTCTTCATTGGATAACGAACGTGTCCATCTTGATTAATCCCGCTGATGTCACCTGCCATGACGA
>CM074967.1:314414-328493 GCA_037577455.1 Pangasius macronema | reverse complement strand
TAGCTTGATTGAATTAACTAGCTAATTCAGCTAGCAAAATGACGAATCTTTACTAGCTAGTTTATTAAGCTAATTTACAAAACTTAACTAGTTGCTAATTTAACAAGTTAAATTAAAAGATTAAAACTGAAGTAGCTAACCAAATTAACAAACTTAAATTTAGATAATTTAAATTGAACTTAACAAAACTTAACATACTCAAGAATTTTCCACTCCTGAACATAGTAGTCATTTACATAGTCACTTTATTATCAAGTATTTAGCCTGCTAACAGCCCTAAGATTTATCAGTTTGTAACATAACAAAATCCTTTTTAAAAAAAAAACAACTGTTTTTGTTTAATTGCTGTTATGTTTTCCATCTGGAGTCTGACAGATGGATGTGTTCTATATCTGTATTTAGCATTATTTACAGAGTCAGTGTTAGCCAACTAAGGCAATAATAATATTGCTAGCAAACCTGCTAAACACTAACCTGATGCTGCCATTTAGTCTACATTAGTAAGAGGTTAATTTGTTTATATATGATTTGATTTTCTAGCTGACGTACAGTATTTGCATACTCAGTTTATTTATCTAGGATTTAGCCTTGGGCTCAGGGTGCGGCACTGAAAAAAGTCACACCCTGAGAACAAGGCTAAAGTGATTAAAACATCCTGAGTGAGAAAATAAATGTGTTCAGAAATTAATTGAATTTTATAAGAATTAAAAAGATTGTTTAGGTTTTCAAAAAGTGAACTGAAATGTTCTGCTAAAAACATACATGGCATTAAGAAACTATTTGTTTCCATCATATAATAGGAAATGGCATGAAGTTTTTTTTTCATCATATAATGGTTTTCATCAGGAATTTTCTGGTTACTATGTATAATATTTAAACATGATATAAATAATAATGAAATATACATATTGTTAACATTTTCAATGAATTTTCAGCTAATTATTGATGTGTAGCTAATTACTGCTTTGTAGCTACCTACTGATGTGTAACTAATTATTATGGAGCTCTCAATCATTTGATGGAATCCAGACTCAACACCAGACACATGAATTGCTTTGACTCGACTTTATTTTAGTTTGTGAGCATCGAGGAAGCATGTCACAGTGCTTGAAGTCATCTCAGGATGTTTAATTGGTGATGGTTCTGCTCTCAGAAGCACTGGAGGAGCTGACCACCTCCTCTGAGACGATGACCACCTTTCGACCACCTCCACACACCTTTGCTGTGTGGAGACTCAACAGGATTACTTGGTGATGCTTCTGCTCTCAGAAGTACTGGAGGAGCTGACCATTTTACCATCCACCACCTCCTCTGTGACAATCACAACCATTCGAGTGGTGGAGGTAGAGCTGGTTGTGGTGGTAGAAGAGGAAATAAAGACAGTGAGTGAGCAGAAAGGTTAGGAGAGAAAATATCTAAATATTCCCTGTATCTACTCAAATTTTCTCTGAAATGTTCACCTGGTGGTTGCTTCTCCATCCAGCAGTCTCCTGTACTCAGCGATCTCCAGCTCCAGTCTGGTCTTGATGTCCAGCAGCATCTGATACTCCTGAGACTGACGCTCCAGATCAGCACGAAGCTGCACCAGCTGCTCCTCCAGACTCGTCACTTGAACCTGATAGCCAGCGAGCATTTGTGCATAGCGGCTCTGTGTCTCAGCCAGAGTGTGTTCGAGAGACGCTTTCTAAAGAGACAAAGAAGATGAAGCATGTTTAAGTAAATAAGTTTCATGAGGGTTAGCAAGAAATCATATGGTGAGGATTAGTGAAAATCTTCACTGAGGATTAGCAAGAGGTCATAATGAGGATTAGTTGAAAGCCATATTTATATTTCCTAAATATTAGGAAAAAAATTGTATTATATCGATTAGTATTGTGAGGATTAGCAAGAAATTATTGTGAGGGTTATTAAAATTTTGTATCATGACATTGCGTCATTGTGTTATAAAGGTTAGTGTCTGAGTGCTTGCACTAAGAAACTCTCACCATGCTAAGCTGTGACTGAAGCTCAATTTCCAGACTCTGAAGTGTGCGCTTAACTTCTGTAATTTCAGATCTGGAGGTCTGGAGTGTTTCTGTGCAGATGGTGACGTCTTTGCTTAGGGCTTCACTCTGTGAAGATAAAAATGACAAAAAAAAAATCTCAGAATGAGGTACTTCTGAGCACTGAGAGTTAAACATGTGCCAATTCAGACTCACTTTGTTCTGGAACCAGGCCTCAATGTCTTTGCGGCTCTTAGCTGCCACAGCTTCATAATGCTCTCGGATTCCAGCCAAGATGGCTGTCAGGTCTTGCTGTGGTGCAGCGTCCACCTCCACGTTCACCTGTCCACCCATCTGAGAGTGTAACAACACGAGCTCCTACAGGAACATGCCCAAGACATGAGTTACTGATAGTACTGTATCCAAAAAGACACAGTGAGATGATGGAACTCCTTAGTGATTAAATCTTTTGGGTTTGTGATAAATATCAGAATATTGCAATATATTGAGTAACCGATAATTATGATGTTTTGCACATATCTTTGTGTCTGGGATTAATGAAGATGTTTGAAAATCATGCCTTACTTCCTCATGGTTCTTCTTCAGGTACGTCAGCTCCTCATTCAGACCCTCAATCTGCATCTGCAGATCTGATTTGGCCAATGTGAGGTCATCCAGAACCTTCCTCAGCCCAGTGATGTCAGCCTCAACGGACTGCTTCATGGCTAACTCATTCTCGTACCTGAAGCAATCATCAAATCTTATCAGTAATACACCTGTGGTTCCTATCAAAATGAAAAGGTGATTTTGAAGGGAAAATAAACCTTGGTGATATAAAATTTACTTTAAATTCAAATTTATTAGTTCTAGGAGAATTTGTATAAACATAAAGAAGTTTCCAACTTTTCTGCAATACCTAACTGAAACACTAGGAGCCAAAAGACCCTAGTGTTTCCTAGTGATCCCTATTCCATACAGTGAAGAATTATTCACACTACATCTCTTTATAAATAATCATTTTGAACACAAACTTTAGTTTGAAGTCATCAGCAGAAAGTTTGGCATTATCGATGTTGAAGTACAGTCCTCCATTCACAGCAATGGCACCCTGAATCTGCAAAATAAGCATAAATATAATAAACAACCAATCTTTCATCCATTCATCAATTTTCCATACTGCTTATTCTACTCAGGGCTGCTGGGGAGCCTGGAGCCTATCCCAGGAAACTTGAGGCACAAGGCAGGGGACACCCTGGATGGGGTGCCAAACCCATCTCAGGGCACAATTGCACACATACTCCCACACTATAGATAATTTGGAAATGCCAATCAGCCTACAACGCATGTCTTTGGACTGCAGGAAGAAACCAGAGTACCGGAAGGAAACTCCCAAGCACAGGCAGAACATGCAAGCTCTGCACAAAATCTCAAGGTACAAAAGAAGATCAAAGTTCAAAAAGGTACGAAAGATGACTATGACCTCTGAGAGGGGCTAGGGTGAAAGAGATGGGCATGGCTAGAAGAGAGAAGAGAGGCTAAAATTATTCATTATATATAGTGTATTATTCATTATATATAATGTATAGTGAGTTAGGGCCCTATGTCATTAAACTAGTGAACAGTGAGTGAGTTAGAGCCCTACCTTGGCCTGAAGGTCACTGATGGTGACAAAGTAGGTGGAGTAGTCCCGGGTCTTGGGTGAAGCCTTGCTGTCGAGGAACTGACGGATCTTGAGCTCCAGCTCAGCATTGGCCTTCTCCAGTGAGCGCACATTCTCCAGATAGGAGGCCAGACGCTCATTCAGGTTCTGCATTGTCAGCTTCTCATTGGCAGAGACATCAATGGCATTGGCAAGATTTAGACCACCTCCGACAGTTGAACTGGTGGTGGAGATGCGCACTCCAGACCCTCCAGCTCCTCCATACATGCTGCCGGCTGCTCGGGAGCTGCAGAGGCGCAGGGCTGAGCCACTTCTCAGAGAACCATTGCCAGCTGCTGAGGAGGAGGAGATGAAGCTGCAGTTGGAGAATGTGGTTGCCATGATGAGGAAGATGAAGTACTCTTCTGCTCAGGCTGGAGAACAATGAGTGGCGAGAGGAGAGAACTGGCCACTTTTAAGCATAGCAGGAAGGGTTAGGGTTTAATGGGGGGAAGTTTACAGAACATTCTTCACCTCAAGGTGAAAACACCTCAAACTGGACCAACTTGTCCAAGATGGTGAGGGACCAGAAAAGCCACCAGTGGAATTTAAACAGGTGACATGATCTCCAGTGGTGAAATGAACTGGAACTAGTGTTAGAGGTCACACTAAAACTACATGAACTGGTCCTTTCTGCCAGAAACCATATTGCCAGGAATACTATAATCTGGTGTGGAATGATTGTTTATTCAGGTTGTAATTTATGGTTCCATTTTTGGACCCAGGACAGAGCATCAACTTTGAGATTCTTTAATCCTGGCCTCTAAATGAGTTTGAAGCTGAACTTAGTGAAGAAAGGTACACAACATACTTAGCTTTGATTCAATTTAATTTTAAGGTGATTTAAGATTCTTGAAGTTTCTGTGGGCTACTTTTAGTGGCTAGTGTAGGAACGAACTGTAGGAATGACTATTAGAGACTCCTGGGTATATACCACTCTTCTGATGAGTAGTGATTTTACAAGGGTAATCTTATCTGCATCTCAGGAGTATAGTGAGGGAGAGCTGGCAAAACGAAGAGACTACTGCGTTGGGAACCACTTTGGATTTGTTTGGGAACCTGGTTTACTCTTGAGGTAGTGCTATATGTGGATTATGCCCATTGATTTCCAGTTTAATTTCCAAGTAGATTAATTACTTGTGACTCACATCTGCCTTTGGATCTCAGGACAGTGCTGCCTCAACTGACACGGATCAACTCCTTGATGGGGGCAGAAATGTGCTGTTGAGCATCAGCTCCCAGTAGTTGCCCTTGAGGAGTGAATGCAGATTGTAACTCTTGAACATTCCTTGGAACCATATGATTTGGGCAGAACAGACATTTTCTGTAATGCACTGGACTCAGGAAGGTTTCGGATCCATATGCAAGAAACCTTATTGACACAATTCAAAATCTAAAACCATAGCACAGGCAAGGGTTCAAACATGATCAGAACAACAGGACCAGATGACGATTCAAAGAGGGCAAATTCTAGACTCATTCAAGGCTAACAGGGCCTAGAGAACTGGCAAGACTTTGCAATAAACTACTAAAAACCTTGAATTTATATATATGCTATGAAATGAGGAAGTAAACAAGAAATTGGGGTCACTCACCACAAGATAGTACAATCTCTGCTGGCAGGAAGGGGTTCTGAGCTAATGTTAGAATGACAATATTAATTTGCATTGTGTACACCTATAATATTGTAAATACTGCACAAAAAATACAGCTAAAAAACCTAGTGTCAATTGAGTCTTTTACATGTGGCCAATAAAAACAAAGCCCCTGGCGGTGAAACTGGTTAAATCACGAATACCAAATGTGTGCTGACTGCAGTTCCCTCAGGATTTTTTCAACAGATATCCTTGCTGAGCTATAAGGTACATGAAGGAATTTTGAAAATGGATGGAACTTGATGGAATTGGATCTGCTATTAAAGGCTCACAATAGCTTTATGAAGAATATATTTGTCAGTAGATGATGCATTAACTAAACTAAATGTACATATTTTTTATAAAGTTTTTCCAAGGCTTTTTTTTTGTCACTGTAGATCATTGTCTTCTTTCATCCACATTAGCCTTACTCAGTATATCTAACTATATATATAACTTGGTTATGTGGGTTAACCCCACATAACTATTTGGTGGGAAAACACCAAATTATTTGTTGGAGAAAATGTTTTAGATCTACCTAAATAGTTCTGGTTGGTGCTCCCAAGGGTGGGTTGTATGCATTGTCTTCTTTTCTTCATTTTCATGAGCATGAAATGTGGAACCAAATAATTATGCAGATGACATGACTATGTTTGTGGTGTTAAAGAGAACTCTTCCTGGTCAAATACAATCCTCAGACACAGTGGTTAAATCTAGGCTGAAAACATATTTGTTTAGTCAAGCCTTTTGTGAATAGGTTTTTCTTAGGTACAGGGGCAGGTCTGGAGGGTTCACAGGCATAGAGTGTTGTGGTGAATTGGGATGTTTGGATGCCTCCCCAAGCATTCACGCGTTCAGTCAGGCTTGTCGGCGATGGAGTGGCTGGTGCTTTATGTCCCCGGATGCCCTCATGTCTGTGTTAGCTTCTGGCTCTCACTTTTAGTTATGTGTCATAGCTAGTTTTGCCAGAGTCCCTGCTTGCACTCTGCATACAAATTACATTGTTCTTAACCATTACGGGACAATAAACATACCTATTAAACTCTCTCTCTCTTTCTCTCTCTCTCTATCTCTCTCACATGCTACTCCTGAGATACCAGTGATCCTGACCACTTCTGCTCCTCCTCACTGCCTGAACCATCCTGATGCCCCACTTCTGGTTGGAGTTCTCATCAGTTGAGTTCACTCGCTGCTGCTGGGGCCCCATATGGACGGCCCGAAGAACCGTGTGGATTGCTGGGGATGGTGCCACCTGGGGTCTGTGGAGATGGTTTGGGGATCTCATATGGGGAGCTGTACTGTAATGGCTTGGGACTGCAATTGCTGTAGTGGTTTTGGGGCTGCGGTTGCCACGAGCAGCTTTGTACTCACGACTCCATCAGTGGACAGTGGATAGATTTTAATCAACCAGACTTCTTGCGAAAACTGTGATGAATTTACTGGTTACACAACTGCACTATTTGTCCTTATAGTACACAATAATAGAAAGGATTTATTTATAATCGCACTATCCATTGCACCCAGATGAGGATGGTTTCCCTTTTGAACCTGGTTCCTCTCAAGGTTTCTTCCTTATATCATCTCAAGGAGTTTTTCCTCACCACCGTTGCTTCTGGCTCACACATTAGGGACACATTCACATATTTACAGTATGACTTTTGAATCCATTTATTTCTGTAAAGCTGTTTTGTGACAATGTCCTTTGTTAAAAGCGCTATACAAACAAAATTGAAATGAATTGAAATACAAGCTTGATACAATTGTTCAAATACTCTTAAAACTAAAGAAATATTGATCAACTTTAAAAAACCTCAAAATGTACCTGATCCTCCACTGTTTGCCTGCATGGTCAATGTATTTATTGAATGGGATCTTTTAAACTTCTAGGTGTCCAGTTAATCTCAGATCCAACATAGTATAACTATATAATGTACATTATCAAGTTCAACCTTTACTTAAGATTTGCTGAGTATATAGATTTGCTCCTTCATATTTACTTCACACTCATTTATCCTGTTCTGTATTATGCTTGTAAGAGAACTTGAATCTTCTCAAAGGTGTTTTAGACTAACTGGGAAAACACACATTATCCTGCCCTATTTTTAGAGGAGAGAAAGCCACAAAAATTGGTTAAAGCCACACTTAATTGAACTGCCAATACTCCCTATGAAAGCAGACAATTCGTAAGTCCGTTTATTCACATCAAAAGACAACAGTTGTCCTTTTTGTCAGATAAAAATTATATCAATTAATTTGTCTTGATATTTTACAGTTAGTTTTTTCGTTACTATACTAATGTGAGAGATATTTATTTGAATTGTACAAATTGAATTCTATGGTCTTATATTTATTAGACTAGTTTTGGCTAGGTGACTAATTCATGCACTTGTATGCCATACAGTGCTCTTTTAATAAACTTGAACTATCTGAGTGAACCGTTGGTCTATTATGATCCACCATGCCTGCTTTGACCAAAAGGTGCAGGCTCTTTATTAGTACCTAGAATGAAGACTACAACATGGGGCAGAGCTTTTTCCTACGAACCCGTGAAACAGCTTTTAATCTTTTGGTCTAGATTAAAAACATATTTGTTTAGTCAAGCTTTTTGTTAATAACTTTTCTCTTAGGTAAAATCCCAGATCTGTGGGGTTCATAAAGAGTTTTAGTAAAATGAACAACAGACACATGAATTGTTTTGACTTGACTTTATTTTACTTTGTGAGCATTGAAAGAGCATGTCACCTGGATGGAAGTCATCTCATTGCTGTGTGGACACTCAACATGCTTACTTGGTGATGACTTTGCTCTCAGAAGAACTGGAGGAGCTGACTACTTTACCATCCACCACCTCCTCTGTGACAATCACAACCTTTCGAGTGGTGGAGGTAGAGCTGGTTGAGGTGCTAGAAGAGGAAATAAAGACAGTGAGTGAGCAGAAAGGTTAGGAGAGAAAATATCTAAATATTCCCTGTATCTACTCAAGTTTTCTCTAAAATATTCACCTGGTGGTTGCTTCTCCATCCAGCAGTCTCCTGTACTCAGCGATCTCCAGCTCCAGTCTGGTCTTGATGTCTAGCAGCATCTGATATTCCTGAGCTTGACGAGCAAGATCAGCACGAAGCTGCACCAGCTGCTCCTCCAGACTCGTCACTTGAACCTGATAGCCGGCGAGCATTTGTGCATAGCGGCTCTGTGTCTCAGCCAGAGTGTGTTCGAGAGACGCTTTCTAAAGAGACAAAGAAGATGAAGCATGTTTAAGGAAGGGAGTTTCATGAAGGTTAGCAAGAAATCATATGGAGAGAATTAACAAAAATCACCGCAGGATTAGCAAGAGATCATAATGAGGATTAGCTGACAGCCATATTAATATTACACACAAGTTTGTTTATATCATGATTTGCAAAAAAAAAAAAAAAGAATATTAGTGAGAAATTGTGTCATATGGATTAGCATTGTCAGGATTAGCGAGGACTATTATGAAAGGTCTATATCATGATTATATGATTAGATGATTATATTATATTATATTATATTATAGTTTTTGAATGATTTTGCTAAGAAACTCTCACCATGCTAAGCTGTGACTGAAGCTCGATTTCCAGACTCTGAAGTGTGCGCTTAACTTCTGTAATTTCAGATCTGGATGTTTGGAGCGTTTCTGTGCTGATGGTGATCTCTTTGGTTAGTGCTTCACTCTGTGGAGACAAAAATCACAAAAACAATTAAAAATCTCAGAATGACACACTTCTGAGCACTGAGAATTAAATATGTTCAATTCAGACTCACCTTGGTCTGGAACCAGGCCTCAATGTCTTTGCGGTTCTTAGCGGCCACAGATTCGTAATGCTCGCGGATTCCAGCCAAGATGGCCGTCAGGTCTTGTTGTGGTGCAGCGTCCACCTCCACATTCACCTGTCCACCCATCTGAGAGCGAACCAACAGGAGCTCCTACAGGAACACAGCCGAGATGTTAGTTACTGATATCATTGTATCCACAAAGACACAGTGAACTCCTCAGGGATCTTTTGGGTTGATGAGGTCTATGTGCATTAAATGTATCACAATACACTGTGTAACTGATAATTGTGTGATAACTGTGACTTGCTGTAATTTAAATGAAGTGATTCTTTGTGCAGATGGTTGAGGATCATGCTTCACCTCCTCATGGTTCTTCTTCAGATAGATCAGTTCGTCCTTTAGACCCTCAATCTGCATCTCAAGATCTGATCTGGCCAACGTCAAGTCATCTAGAACCTTCCTCAGCCCTGCAATGTCTGCCTCCACTGACTGCCTCATGGTCAGCTCGTTCTCATACCTGTCACAATTAAAAAATATCTGTTTTACACCTGTAGTTTCTCTCACCTCGAGAGGGTCAAATTGAAGAAAAAAGACACTCTGGTTTAATCGTCCAGTGCTGCATTTATTTATTGTAGGAGAATTTGCAAAAACATAAAGTAGATGTGTAACTCCTATTTTTGCAAAAATACTAAAGCAGAACAGGAGTTCAACCATCACTCTGCCCCCTATTAGACTACACTAAAGAATCATGCACATTACATAATCTTAGAAATAATTGTTTTGGACTCTTACTTTACTCTGAAGTCATCAGCGGCAAGTTTGGCATTATCAATGTTGAGGTACAGTCCTCCGTTCAGAGCAATGCCAACCTGAATCTACAAAATAAACAGTTAAAATGTTAAAAAACACCATTTATATACAATTTTTCATTTTCAATAAAATATATAAAAAGGTAAAAAGATAGATGTGGCCCCTGTAGTGCAAAGTAATTGGGTATGAAAAATGGGAGTGGNCTCTGTATGGGGAGTGGATCAGGTGAAAGAGATGGGAGTGGCCTCTGTATGGGGAGTGGATCAGGTGAAAGAGATGGGAGCGGTCTTTCTATGGGGAGTGGATCAGGTGAAACACATGGGAGTGGTCTTTCTATGGGGAGTGGATCAGGTGAAACACATGGGAGTGGTCTCTCTATGGGGAGTGGATCAGGTGAAAGAGATGGGCGTGGCCTCTGCATTTCAATTACAACTTCACCAATCTGACTCAGTAGAACTAAAGTAAACTTCACCAAAGGGATTGTGAGGACTACCCTACACCCTATGCACTACATCCTTTTTACACTAACCAGTGCATTATGGGATTCCATGGGTGCACCATATCCTCTGTATAATGACATGACTACAAAGGCTGACTCCTTAAATAGTGCATAGTGGTTAGTAAGGAAGGGTTAGTGAACAAGATTAGCCCATACCTTGAGCTGCAGGTCAGTGATGGTGGCAAAGTAAGCAGAGTAGTCTCGGGCCTTGGGTGAGGCCTTGCCCTCAAGGAACTGGCGGATCTTAAGCTCCAGCTCAGCATTGGCCTTCTCCAGCGAGCGCACCTTCTCCAGGTAGGTGGCCAGACGCTCGTTCAGGTTCTGCATCGTCAGCTTCTCATTGGTCGAAACATCGACGGCGTCGGCGAGGTTGAAACCACCTCCTACGCTTGATCTGACAGTAGAGATGCGCACTCCGGACCCTCCGGCTCCTCCGTACACGCTGCCACCTGCCTGGCTTCCAAAGCGCAGGGATGAACCACTCCTCAAAGAACTGCCAGAGGCTAGCACAGAGGAGGAAGAGGAGATATAGCTACGGTTGGAGAAAGCGGTGTTCATGATGATGCCGATGTAGAACTCTTCTGCTCAAGCTGGAGAAGAACGAATAGCAAGAGGGGAGAACTGGCTGCTTTTAAAGCCCTGAAAAAAGGGGTGGGGGTTTGGGGGGAAAACTTTACAGAACATTCCTTGCCTCAGGGTGAAAGCACTTCAAACCAGACCAACCTGTCTAGGATAAAGAAAGCCACCAGTGGAATTTGCAGAGGTGACAATGCCTCTGGCTGATCATGTGGGCAAGAGAGAGCAAATCACAGCCAGAGTTTAACTCATTTTATGGTTATACAAGCATAACCTTTTAATCACAAAGCATCTCCACATGCAGATGTCCAGAGGTGCGGCTAACAAAGAAATGTAATGAAGTGATTTTGCACAGGATGTCAAGAACTTTAGTGAATTAAAAAAAATAAACTGCATCAGGAGGATCATATAAATTTACTGTACACTTACACACATAATAGCTTAACTCAAATAAAATACAGATCATCATCTCAGTTTAAACCCATCAGAAGTGGTCCAGAATTCCTTCTCTTCTATTTAAGAATCTATTTACTTTTTATCATTCATTGAAAAAGTACATACTTTTATTACTTTTGGTGTTAACACTTTAATACTTAATAAATGTATGATATCAGAAGAAAGTATAACAAGTGTATTTAAACTGTAATTAATCCATGATTTAGGTTAAAACATCTTAAAGGCATTTAGCTGTGTTTTTTTTATTGCACTTGAGTAGATTTAAGAATATAATTCGTAGACAAAATTATCACACTTAGTCCATTATAACCGTCTTTAACCCTCAACTGACCTGCACTTACAGCATAAATAACACAAACAAAAACAAGCACTTTAGTACTTATATAATAGAATAATAATTCCAATATTCCTTTCTACTTTTATAAAATCACATAAGATCTATTTTATCCAATCTTAACTGAAAAGTGGCAACTATTAATTTCTGTAAATAATTTTTTGTCAATTGTTTGATAAACTTAATCAACTGAGCATCAAGAATATTTTTTTTCTCAATTTAATTGTTAAAAATAAACACAGAATGAATTTTTTTTTTAGGTAATAAACAGACTTTTGATGAAAACTGTTACGCGTTACAATCCATTATCATGTATTAATTACACATCTCTAGGTCAAAGATCCAATGTGGTACATTACAAACAAACATTAATCTATTTTGTGAATTTCGTAGAATTCTAAAACACAATGGCTAATTTTATGGTGAATTTTTTATTTAATTTGGTCCATGAAGGGTTAATCAATGAGATCAAAATAATCCCTTTATAAATACTTATAAAATCCCAAATGAGGAGTTTTCACACATTAGTTTATTGGTTTTATTGTAATCTATAAACCAGTGGTGAAACTCTGCACTAGATTTGGTGTGAAACTTTAATAAACGTTTCTCCTTTTTGTTTGTAAAGGCAGTTGATAATGTTTGCTCAGGAAGCTCGAGGTGCTGAGCGTTATTATTTCTGTAAGCTTGGAGTGACTGTGCATTGCGTAAACCTTCAACCCTGCAAGTCACATCAGTGATTTTCACTTGAAGCCAATTAAAACAAGGCCTCAGGAGGTGAAACTGATTAAATGCACAGATACCGAACATGTTTTACATTGTGGAAGAAATTCTTATTGCACAAGAGAACCGAGTGCGAGTTACTTTAACCTGTAAGACACTATTTATGAATTATTCATTTAATGGATGGAGAATAAAGCTAATTAATTGGATTTCCTGCAAGGTTCATCATTGGCTGGTGAAACTGCACGTAAATCAACAGCACATTAAAGTGATCCACGCACGAGTCACTTTATTCTCAGAGATCACGTATAAATGCACAGAAGCATGTTAGAACTATGAGGCATTTTATTATAAATTATTTTCAGGCACCAATAAAACCACCTGCAGTGAAACTGATCTGCGTTTGCATAAAAATGCATCATCAGGGCATCAAAAGCGTGTTTTAGGAACAATTTGATAATTATTTCCTTCGAACCCAAGTGTTGGTTCTCAGACATTAAAGCTCCTGAAAATCATTTTTCTGCTCAATGTAATGATCTGTAACCTTCAGGTTTAGGACGTCTGTCAGCTCTGCAGTGTGTGTGTGTGTGTGTGTGTGTGTGTGTGTGTGTGAGGGGGATAAAGATCAGTGTCTCAACTGGTTCAACATTGCTAAAGAAAATTTCTGTCAGGGAGAAGAGGACATACTGTGACATTCAGACACACACACACACACACACACACACACACACACACAGGGACATATGACATACAGTATCTACTACTTTTGATCTGTGTTAATTAAAAGCTGTAAGAAAAACTATTACTCAGGATTTTTGATAAAAACCATTTTTAAACACCTGAAAAGTTTCCTTCACTTTGGGGACAAGTATGCAAATGCAACTGAGTAGTTTTAGTATAACTGATGGCACAAAATCTACAGACTGAGGCATGATTCATCAACACAACCCGATGAATCAGTTACGCTTTTTCACTCAACAACTTAAATAATCATCATATGACCATATCAGAAACAGCATTTAACATAAGTCATTATTTATTTTCCATTTAAATTCAGATGCAAGAGCAATGAAAACTTGCATAGTGAAACCCATCCTGAAGATTTAAAATAATAACTTTATGCTTTTGATCAAGCAGTAATGAAATACCTGAGTTATATGCACACATTAGGCAATTAGAATCATGACGTTACTACACATTTCTCTCCTTTAAACATGACTGACCCATTAAATACTGGAAGACACATAATATACCCCTTAGAATTGTTCTATTCATCTCGTAAAAAAGCTTAAATAATGATGTGTGTGTGTGTGTGTGTGTGAATGCAGTAATTGCAAGCAGGGGACCAACCAAATATTAAATGTCATTTACTTTAATTAGTGGTGCTTTCTATGCAAGCATCACTATAATAATTGTGTTTATTCTTCCTATTGCTCTTCTTATTTTAGTTTCGGACACTTTTCCAGTGTGTAAATCGTCCCTCAGTTTTTGGTGCAGACAGAGGAGTTCAAAGTGGAGGTGGGACTGCATCAGGGATCGGCTATGAGCCCCTTCCTGTTTGCTATGGTGAT
>CM074967.1:303645-311916 GCA_037577455.1 Pangasius macronema | reverse complement strand
TAAACCCTACAGCCCCGCCCTAAACCCTACAGCCCCGAGCTAAACCCTACAGCCCCGCCCTAAACCCTACAGCCCCGAGCTAAACCCTACAGCCCCGCCCTAAACCCTACAGCCCCGCCCTAAACCCTACAGCCCCGAGCTAAACCCCACAGCCCCGAACTAAACCCTACAGCCCCGCCCTAAACCCTACAGCCCCACCCTAAACCCTACAGCCTGCTCTAAACCCTACAGCCCTGAGCTAAACCCTACAGCCCCGCCCTAAACCCTACAGCCCCGCCCTAAACCCTACAGCCCCGAGCTAAACCCTACAGCCCCGCCCTAAACCCTACAGCCCTGAGCTAAACCCTACAGCCCCGCCCTAAACCCTACAGCCCCGAGCTAAACCCTACAGCCCCGAGCTAAACCCTACAGCCCCGCCCTAAACCCTACAGCCCCGCCCTAAACCCCACAGCCCCGCCCTAAACCCTACAGCCCTGAGCTAAACTAAACACTAAAACACTGTAACTGATCTTTAATGAAGCCACTATTCAGTGTTCACTTATTTCATCTATAATTATCTATACATCTATAATTTTTATATTTTTAAACATACAATCTATTTTTTGGGAAATATTTTGCTTGAAGAAGAAAAAGCCTTTACTTGTCACATGTCAAATTCTTTTCTTCACATATCCCAGCTTGTTAGGAATTCGGGGTCAGAGCGCAGGGTCAGTCGTGACACGGCCCCCTNCAGGGGCCCAGCTGTGGCAGCTCGGTGACCTTCTGATCCGTAACCCAGAGCCGTTCACCACCGAGCCACCGCTGCCCAAAAGTGCGCTTTAAGAGTCTAAATACGTTTGGGTGCCACTGTATAAGTATTAAAAAATATTGCACTACATTACATCACATGTATGTAATATTTATGTGACAAATAAAAATCCTTGAACCTTGAATCTTAATGAAACAACAAGAGTAAGAGTAAATAAAAACAGGAAATCATGAAAATATACAGTTAAAATGCCTTTATCTGGTTTTAAAAAAGACTTATTTTAGAGTCACCGGTCTGATCTTAATCAGTGAATCTTTCACATACATACACCAGATTAACCTGTCACACAGAAGATAGATGTGTGTGTGTGTGTGTGTGTGTGTGTGTGAGAACAGGGTGTAACTCATAAATCTTATACACATTTTTATGGAATTTTGTCATGTGACTTCAGGCCATGTCTCAAACTCAGCGGCTTCAACAGAAAAGTCCCTAAAATTTAAAAATAAATAAAACCCTAAAATTAACAAAGCATGTCAGCTTCTTTGTACAGAAGGTCAGATGTTCCTCATGTCCAATCTCTTCTACTGAAGCGTGTGATCAGACGACACTCTGATGGATTTGATCTGGAGGAGTCCACGCCAGCTCGAGTCACTCCATCATTAAAGCAAAAAGGAGATGAACCGAATTCTAAGAAACTCTGAAATTCATGTAAATATTTCTTTAAAGATTCTACTTTTCTCTCAAGCTGTTGTCAATAATATAATTATAATTAGAAAATAATGTAAAATAGAAGCATTTCCACTTCTAGTCCAGAAGTTTTCCATCCATGCTCTCAGAGTTATGGACCCCACACTGTGTATATTTCATTTAGGATTAGTTGTTTATTTGTTCCTCATACAAGACGATGACTGCAGGAGCGCACTAGCGAGCACTTCCAGTTCCACAGCGCCCCCCTGTGGAGAAACTCCATCCATCTTGAAAAACCAGGTATATAATTATTTCTTCTTTTTACAGGATCTCAGTGTTTAATTAGTCTTTTCCTCTCATTACTGTTACTTATTAATTATTCCTCCACTGGACCCCTAGGACCCATCCCATATTTCTTCACCAATCATAGTGCAGGTCCTCTAGTCATTTCAACTTTTAATATAATTGCAATCATCAGCTGCAGTTATGCAGAACAGGAGTCTGGTCTTTATCTAATCTGTCCGGTGTGGAGGAGTCTGTGCCGTCAGACTGTGGCCTCAGATCGCTGCTCTTAGCTGACAGGAGTGGAACCTGATGAGATGTCTTTTCAAGTCAAGTGGCTTTTATTGTCATTTCAAACATATACAGCTGGTACAGGACACAGTGAAACGAAACAACGTTCCTCCAAGAACATGGTGCCACATAAAACACAGGACTACACAGAACTAACTAAAGACTACACAGACCTACAAACGACCACATAAAGTGCAGGTGTGCAAACAGGGCAAGACGAGTACAGATTTACTAAAACAAGACAATAGGCACAGTAAAGGACAGTGCTGCGTCGACTAGTACACAGTCCTACACAGTTTCTTTCCCAGACTTAAAAAAGTAGAGGCGCTGCTGGGCTTTATTGGCTATGGAGCTGGTGTTGAAAGACCAGATGAGGTTCTCTGCCAGGTGAGCACCAAGGAATCTCTACAGAGGAGCAATCGATGTTCAGCGGAGAATGGTTGCTACGTGGGCTCCTGAAGCCAACAGCCATTTTTTTTAGTTTTGTCCACATTCAGAGACAGGTTGTTGGCTCTGCACCAGTCCGTTAGCCGCCACACCTCCTCTCTGTATGCTGACTCGTCGTTCTTGCTGATGAGACCCACCACGGTCGTGTCATCAGCGAACTTTATGATGTGGTTCGAGCTGTGCATTTCTACACAGTCGTGAGTCAGCAGAGTGAACAGCAGCGGACTGAGCACACAGCCCTGTGGGGCCCCAGTGCTCAGTGTGGTGGTGCTGGAGATGCTGTTCCCGATCCGGACTGACTGAGGTCTCCCATTCAGGAAGTCCAGGATCCAGTTACAGAGGGAGGTGTTCAGGCCCAGAAGGTTCAGTTTTCCAATCAGGTGCTGAGGAATGATTGTGTTGAATGCTGAACTGAAGTCTATGAACAGCACTCGACTGTATGTGGGGGAGATGAAGGGCGGTGGTGGTGGTGGTGTCGTCTGTTGAACGGTTGGGACAATACGTGAACTGCGGGGGGTCCAGTGAGGGGGCAGCAGGGTCGTGATGTGATTCATGATGAGCCTCTCAAAACACTTCATGATGATGGGTGTGAGTGCAATGAGATATATATATATAAGTATCATACAACAATGAATGATCAGAATTTTTTTTTAATTTCACAGCAAATATTCAATTTTAGCTCAGTTTCATTACCTTTACCATAAAATGACAAATAAACCTGAAGCCAAGTCCTCCAATGAGACGCTCTTTCAGAAGATGAACCTGATCATTACAGAGAGATTATCAATATTACACCTCTCTCCAGGGTCAGTCATGTCATTTTTCATATCCTGTGATGTATATTTTGCATTCTCAGAAATGTGTTTTGCACAATCTACGCTCATGATCCACTTTATTAGGAACACCTGTTATTGAACACCTGTTTATCATGTGGGAGCAGCACAATGTATAACATCATGCAGACCCAGGTCAAGAGCTTCAGTTAATGTTCACATCAAACATCAGAATGGGAAAAAATCTCAGTGATCTCAGTGACTTTGACCTTTTGACCTTTGACTTTTTGACATGAATTGGAGGATTTCAGAAACTGCTGATCTCCTGTGATTGAGAAGAAGCAGGTGGAAACGCCTTGTTGGTGAGAGGGTCAGAGGAGAACGACCAGACTGGTTGGAGCTGACAGGAAGGCTACAGCAACTCAATCACTCTGTATAACCACGGTGAGCAGAAAAGCATCTCATAATGCACAACATTGAACCTTGAGGTGGATGAGCTACAACAGCAGAAGACCATGTCAGGTTCCACTTCTGTCAGCTCAGACTCAGACTCCCCCAAACTGGACAGAAGAAGATTGGAAATATGTCTCCTGGTCTGGCTCTGACCATTCTGATGTTTGTACATACACGCCCCTCTGAAAACATTGGAACAGCAAGACCAGTTCTATTGTTATTGCTATACAAAATACAATAAGACATTTGGGTTTGAGGTCAGAAGATGAATATGAGACGATAGATCAGAATTCCAACTTTTATTTCCTGATATTTACATCTAGACGTGTTAATGCAACTTAGAACATGGCACATTTTGTTTGAACCCACCCATTTTTCCAATGATCAAAAATATTGGAACATGTGACTGACAGGTGTTTCTTGTTGCCCAGGTGTGTCCTGTTAGATTAACTGTTTAAACAATTAAAACAGATAGCTCTGAAGGTGCCATGTTCTGAGTTGTTTAACACATTTACATGTAAATATCAGGAAATTAAAGCTGAAATTCTGATCTATCATCTCATATTCATCTTCTGATCTCAAACCCTTTCTGACCTGTGCTGAAATTCCACCGTTCACATATTTTAGATGTAAATGCATTGGGTTAGACAGCTGAAGAACAATAACTTTTTAATAACCTTAAAGACATCAAACCTGTTTTTGTCCAAGCTGAAGCCCTGAAATCAGTCGTCACGGCTCTGCAGCTCTCAGAGCTCTTGGGTCTCATGCACTCATTTTCTTGTGATGAAAGATGACCAATACCTTTCTTTTTTTTTGATTGGGATTTAGATACATGGTGAATTTGGAAACATGCAGAATAGGCTAGCTCTATGAATGATCTGTGTTTTCATTTCATGAATAATTTTCACTTTTTATTTTCACCTTCTTTTCCTCCACTCTTTCTTTCTATCACCGTCACTTTCTATCTCACCTTAACTAATACTTTGAATAATTTATTTTTTATCCTGCCTACAGCCTTAATGTTAAATTTTTTTAAATCTAAATTCATGCCATTCTGCTTTATAATTAATTTTTAAGTTTAGCCTGGATACCAGAGTCTCTGCTTCGTCTCGGCTAATCCAGACGTGTGTTTCCCTTTGATGTGTAGAATTGTGAAATTGGTGCACAATTATTGTGAATAAACCACGTGACACAAACACACGTTTAAGACTGTGAACACTTTATTGATGTTTTAGCATTGTTATAATTCATGTTTCTTGGAGGATGTCTGTGTTCTTCTCATTCGCGATGTTTCCTTACAGTTTATTTGTGATGGATTTGGAACTGGAGCTGACGACCTTTCCGTCCACCACCTCCTCCACCACCGTCACCACCTGGCGCTTGGTACTGGTGCTGGTGCTGGTGCTGGAGCTGGAGCCGCTGCACACACACATAAAATGCACACTTTTCAACGCACTTTACTCCTACTGCACATTTTAATGTGGTTAGCTAACTAGCCAGTTTAAAAGTAACCACCTAGCAGTGTGTCTTTTACAGAAATGGAAAGTGGAAAGCGTGTGAGCTGTGCTTTTGAGATCTCACCTTCCGACACCTTCTCCATCCAGCAGTCTCCTGTACTCGGCGATCTCCAGCTCCAGTCTGGTCTTGATGTCCAGCAGCATCTGATACTCCTGAGACTGACGCTCCAGATCAGCACGAAGCTGCACCAGCTGCTCCTCCAGACTGACCACCTGCTGCTGGTAGCCTGCTAGCATGGATGCATAGCGTGCCTGTGTGTCTGCTAGCGTGTGTTCCAGCGATGCTTTCTGCAAACAAGAATGTTGGGTTTAATAAACGAGTACTCAAAGCTGGTAATAATCAGTTATAATCTTGCTTATCAGTTCTTTAATAGTAATACCAGATAGTTTTGTTTGACTTTGCAACTAACGATAGCTAATTTTGTTTAGCATTGCTAGTACTACTAGCTATTATGCAATATACTAGCTAGTTTTATTAGAATTGCTTCAGTAGTGGTTATCTTTTTTGCAATGAACCCATAATACCATTAATGCAAGCTATATATGTTTAACATTGTAGGTATTGCTAGCTAGTTTTCCATGATAGCAGCATTAACTGTGTGCCAATGTTAATAATAATGTCTAGTAAGTGTTGCTACAGCTGCAATGTGGACTATCTTTGTTTAGCATTGTTAGTAATGTTAGCTAATATGCAGTATGACTAGTCAATACTTTTATTTAGAATTGCTTCTATATTAGTTAATGTTGCTATACTGATTATACTAGCTAGTTTTGTTTAATATTGCTAATTGCGTAGCATTATACCAAAACGATCTTTATTGTTAGCATTGCACTCAAAATATTAGCTTTTTAAAAACATAGCTCACATTACTACTATAACTATCATTGCGAATAATGATAGCTATTTTGCAGCGTGACCAATATGAGCTGGTTTTATTAGAGCTGTTCTAGAGAAGTGAATTTTCTAGCTAGTTTTGCAGGAATATCGTCTATTTTTAGCATTGCTACAGTAGTAATGCTTGCTGATTGTCTAGAATATAAATGTAGACATGTTTTCCTCACCATGCTGAGTTGTGACTGCAGCTCGATCTCCAGCCCCTGCAGCGTGCGCTTCACCTCTGTGATTTCCGATCTGCTGGTCTGGAGCGTTTCCGTGCTGGCGATGACTTCTTTGTTCAGCGCCTCGCTCTGGGAGACAAAACGTTCATCCCAGGGTTTACCAAGACAAGTCTGAAGTCGTAGCATGGTTTAAACACGTGCACAAGGGATTTTTTTTTTACCTTGGACTGGAACCAAGCTTCGAGATCTCGGCGGTTTTTAGCGGCAACGGCTTCATAGTGCTCGCGGATTTCAGCCAGGACTTTGTTGAGGTCTTCCTGTGGTTTGGCATCGACTTCCACGTGGACTTGACCGCTCATCTGAGACCGTGCAGCGATGAGGTCCTGCGGAGAAAACAAGGGTGGTGGTGAGGGACCAGGGTGTAACAGAAAGACCTGAAATAGTTTTCGCACTAATATTACACTTTACTGTTATTATTTACAATGTGATATCATTTATAATAATGTCTGTCATCCATATTTACAGTTTCCTGGGACTCAAATCATTAATTACACTATGGCAAATCAATTAGACTATTAAATATGTAGGCTAGCTAGCTATCTAGCCCTTATTAAGTGTGGTTTGTCCTGTATAGCTAGATTATTAGCATTTTCTAGATTATTTTATGAACTTGTTTGTGCATTTCCAGAGCACATATTAAAAAGTTAAANTATATCAGAAACTAATCTCAGAATTTTGTACAAAAAGAAATAAAAGCATTTCGCCTATTAATAAAGCAGGAAAATGGCTGAATAGTAGGCTGGTTTAGCTTATACCTCAGTTGCTAGTTTACTAGCTATCCATGTTTGCATTCCAAAAATTTCCAAACTATAAAACTATATGACTTTTGCAAGTGATGTAATGTCACCTCCTGGCTGAGGAGACCAAAATTATGGAGCACGGCTAACAGGGTGAGAAACCACCAGAAATGTTGTGCTAGTTCTGTGGTGATGTGTAGATAACTATGTTACTCCATCACACACCTCCTCGTGGTTCTTCTTGAGGAAGACCAGCTCCTCCTTCAGACCCTCAATCTGCATCTCCAGATCTGATCTGGCCAACGTCAGCTCGTCCAGGACTCTCCTCAGCCCAGCGATGTCAGCCTCCACCGACTGCCTCATGGCCAGCTCGTTCTCATACCTGAAACAATGGGAGAACTTTCATATACACCACTACCACATTAAACCCAAACCACATTAGCAAAGCTGAGGTCAGTATCCTTAACTATGAAATTATTAATTTCTAAAAAGCTTAGTAATTTATTGTGATTGACATTCCTTCCGTAATTACACAAAATCACTCTCTTTACACTGAAGTATGGATTAATTGCTTAATTGTTTCTTTATTTTGTGTTATTTTATAGAAGAGAACATACTTGACTCTGAAGTCATCAGCAGCGAGCTTGGCGTTGTCGATGCTGAGGTAAATGCCTCCATTGATGCGTGTGGCATCCTGGATCTACGAGATATAAACGAACACATCAAAGTCGATAAATAGACAAATAAAAGTAAACAGGAAGCTGTGAAGAGGAAGTCTGAATCTCTGGTGTAATTTCACACACACTGTGGCAGTGACTCTAGGGTTGTGTGGTGTGTTTTTTTGTTATTCTGAATGGCAGGTGTGGTCCTGTGTGTGTGTGTGTGTGTGTGTGTGCCTTAGGGCATTCCATTCACTGATACAACAATACAGTGAAAGTGTGTTCCTGCTTTTATTCCACTCCTTTATTTGTCTGAGCCATAATACACAGAAATGATAATAGTGGGTGATTTATTGCTCATGCAGTGGTGAAAGGCCACGCCTTAAAACCCCGGCCCTACTAACCTAACAACTAACCATCTCAGTGAGGACGGCGATACTGAGGGAGTGAGGGCCCTGACTTAGTGAGGAGTAAGACAGTGATGTCCCTATCTTACTGACAAAGGGGATAGAGTCCCCCCACTCTATAAGAAGGTAGAAGGTCCTCTCTAGAAGGTCC
>CM074967.1:287029-301122 GCA_037577455.1 Pangasius macronema | reverse complement strand
TAGTGTTAGTGTTAGTGTTAGTGATAGTGTTAGTGTTAGTGTTAGTGTTAGTGATAGTGTTAGTGTTAGTGATAGTGATAGTGTTAGTGTTAGTGTTAGTGTTAGTGATAGTGTTAGTGTTAGTGATAGTGTTAGTGATAGTGTTAGTGTTAGTGTTAGTGTTAGTGATAGTGTTAGTGTTAGTGTTAGTGTTAGTGTTAGTACTGATGGGAAAACGTTCAGTAGGCCTGGCGAGGTTCTGTTCTGTTTGTTTTAAACGCAATCATCCAGCCTTTTATCGAAAAGCCGAGTCCGGACCTGCTCTGTATGCTCGTAACCCAAATTCTGCTCCTTTTACCTTGGACATTTGTTAAACATTGTTGTTCATTAATCAGCAGTGGTGAACTTCAGAGCTCCATCCTGGACCCTGTGGTGTTCTCTTTGTGCACGCGTCCCCTTTTTCCGTACGCTGGTGACTCTCAGGTTTATCTCCTGCTGAAAGCTGGTGGAAACGGCAGACTGAAGTCATCGTATTTGATCATCCAGTCTCCACGACGCTGTGGGTCCTCACAGAAAATAAAATGTTATATTACTTCCTTGTCGTTTAGAGATCTGGAGACTGATATTCACGCGTTCATTTCCTCTAGAATTGATTACTGCAGTTTCCTCTACATGGGACTCTTCAGCTCAGTCTTCAGCTCAGCTTCTGACCAGCACCAGAAAGAGGGAACGCATCTCTCCTGTCTTCACTGGCTGCCAGTTACATACAGAATAGAGTTCAAGGTTTTCTTATTTGTATGTTTGAAGTTAAAGTTTAGAGTTAGATCTCTGATATCTCTGTCTTCAAAATGCCTTCAGAGCTTTGAGATCTTTGGGCTTTGAGATCTTTGAGATCTTTGGGCTTTGAGATCTTTGAGATCTTTGGGCTTTGAGATCTTTGGGCTTTGAGTTTTTTGAGCTTTGAGATCTTTGAGCTTTGAGATCATTGAGATCTTTGGGCTTTGAGATCTTTGAGATCTTTGGGCTTTGAGATCATTGAGATCTTTGGGCTTTGAGATCTTTGAAATCCTTGGGCTTTGAGATATTTGAGATCTTTGAGATCTTTGAGCTTTGAGATCTTTGAGCTTTGAGATCTTTGAGATCTTTGGGCTTTGAGATCTTTGACCTTTGAGATCTTTGGGCTTTGAGTCTGTGCAGCTATCTTCAGCTGTTCTCTGAGATCTGAGACAGTTTCCCATTTTTCATAAACGCATCCCCCAATACAGACATTTTTAAATCCGATCCAAAAACATTTATTTTCTCGAGCATTTGAAGGTCTTTAAGATCGGTAGGATCAGGTCTTCTGTTTTTGTCCTGTCTTTTTGTCTTTTCATGTTTTTATTTCTTCTTTGATTTAATGCTTTAGCAGTAATTTATTATTTATTATTCCTTTATTTCACATCTTTTTAAATCTCATTTGAGTTGCCTTTTATTTCATTGTTTAGAATGAACCCAGATGATGTCCAGCACTTTTAAATGTGCTATAAATTAAGGCGAGTGAGTTTGTGTGTGTATGTGTGTGTGTGTGTGTGTGTGTGTGTGTGTGTATGTGTGTGTGTGTGTGTGTGTGTGTGTGTGTGTGTGTGTGTGTGTGTGTGTGTGTGTGTGTTTGTGTGTGTGTGCGCGTGTGCGTGTGTGCGTGCATGTGTGTGTGTGTGCGCGTGTGTGAATGTGTGAGCGTGTGCGTGCGTGCATGTGTGTGTGTGTGTGTATGTGTGCGCGCGTGTGTATGTGTGCGCGTGTGTGTGCGCATGTGTGTGTGTGTGAGAAAACAGCCTGCAGTAAAATTCCACACTCAATCTCACTTTATCCTTCTTTCATTCATTCTTTTTTCTTCTTCGTGTCTCATCATGTTGTTTGTTTGACGTGTCACGACTTCACTGCGCACTTCATCTTTCACACAGCAGGTCACTCTGAGGGCACTACACCGAAGGGCACTACACCGAAGGGCACTACACCGAAGGACACTACACCGAAGGGCTCTACACCGAAGGGCACTACACTGAAGGGCACTACACCGAAGGGCTCTACACCGAAGGGCACTACACCGAAGGGCACTACACCGAAGGGCTCTACACCGAAGGACTCTACACCGAAGGGCACTACACCGAAGGGCACTACACCGAAGGGCTCTACACCGAAGGGCTCTACACCGAAGGGCACTACACCGAAGGGCTCTACACCGAAGGGCACTACACCGAAGGGCACTACACCGAAGGGCACTACACCGAAGGGCTCTACACCGAAGGACTCTACACCGAAGGACACTACACCGAAGGGCACTACACCGAAGGGCACTACACCGAAGGACACTACACTGAAGGGCACTACACCGAAGGGCTCTACACCGAAGGGCACTACACCGAAGAACACTACACAGAAGGACACTACACTGAAGGGC
Source organism: Pangasius macronema (assembly GCA_037577455.1). Classification (NCBI taxonomy): domain Eukaryota; kingdom Metazoa; phylum Chordata; class Actinopteri; order Siluriformes; family Pangasiidae; genus Pangasius; species Pangasius macronema. The sequence goes on along the minus strand of CM074967.1, from coordinate 298,703 downwards.
ACTACACTGAAAGACACTACACTCAAGGGCTCTACACCAAAGGGCACTACACTGAAAGACACAGTCCCTGCTTTACTCCTTTTATACCACAGCAATTTGCCAATGATTATATATTTTTGGTTTATTAAAGAACAACAAACACTATATGTTCAAAAGTATGTGCACCCCTGACCATCACACCCATATGTGCTTGTTGAACGTCTCATTCCAGATTTATTCCCTGTGTGTGCTGTTATAATGAGCTCCACTCTTCTGGGAAGCTTTCCACTAGATGTTGGAGCGAGGCTGTGGGGATTTGTGTTCATTCAGCTACAGGAGCATTAGTGAGGTCAGGCGCTGATGTTGGGGTGTTGAGGAGGTCTGGGGTGCAGTCGGTGTTCAGTGGGGTTGAGGTCGGGGCTCTGTGCAGGACACTCGAGTTCCTCCACTCCAACCTTCACACACCATGTCTTCATGGAGCTCACTTTGTGCAGAGGAGCATCGTCATGCTGGAGCAGGTTTGGGCCTCGTTACGGGGCTCAGCGTGTGGAGTGGGCAGAGGTGCAGTGTAAGGCCCGTTTGGCCCTGAAAGGATGATATCTTTAAGGGAATCAAGTGTGAGAGTGGGAGGATGAGGAAGTGCACGCTGGCCGCCAAACAGCTCAACCAAAACCAATCGCCTTAGCCAAGGTGTGGACCAAGTCGTTTGTAGTCTACTTACAGGAGCAGTAGTTATAGAAACGATAACGACTTTTGCCTGTATAGCGTATCATATGTTTGATCCATTTATAGTTACAGTAAACTTTATTTCCTTAGCCTTTAGCCTCTCTTTTTTCTCTCTCTTGAAGCTAATAAGACAAAAAAAACAGCTTGACATGTTACAGAGGAACTGCAAAGCGTAAACTCCTCTGTCCTGAAGATGTCAGAAACATCTTCAAAAAGTTACCTCTGACTGTTACAAAGTGCCGACACTGGAGACTCCTTCCATAAATATTAAATAAACGTCTCCTTACTTTAAGAAAACGTCACCATTTCAACAATGACACATTTTTAAAATCTGTTTATGATATGTTAGAAAGAGAGCATTAATATAAACCTGTGATTTGCAGCTGCACTGCTGTCAGAGCTGCTGTTATAGAAAACTAATCAACACCTTCTGACCAATCAGAGTCCAGAATGCAACAGTGCTGTGGTGTAAAGCTGATTTTGAAACTTGACCACAAGAATTAGCAGCATGTTTCTGAAGCGCTGAACTTTGGGCTCGTTGCCTCCTCACTGTTTGTTCCNTCCATGTTCGGAATCCCTCAGCTGTTTCTGTACACTGGTATCTGCTCCTCGTCTTCCTCTTCCTCACATAACTACAGAAAAGAGAAATGCTAAACCCTAACAAACACACACACACACACACACACACACACACACACACACTATTTGGGGATTTTGCTGGATTTGGCCCGGAGCCGTCTGTGTGTGTGAGCAAGTGAAGGGAAGTTAACGTGTTATAATTAAGGATGATTTGTCTCAGATGTACACTGGCATGTGCACACGGATCTAATTATAAGCTGAACAAACACACAGTTAAACCACACACACAGTTCATCTGGAGTTCACTTCCATGCAACTGCACCACAGTTACAGTGATTATAACACCATGAGCTGTTCTTCTCGGTGGAAATCAGATGTTTCTATGGCAACACCCTATAGACATCAAAGTTTATTTATCATATATCAAGGTGATGATCAAGTGATCAGAAATATCAGAACATGTGACTGACAGGTGTGTCCTGTTGCCCAGGTGAGTCCTGTTAGATTGATTGTTTAAGCAATGAATAGCTCTGAATGTCTGCTCTTGGTTTGATTCCTGGGTTTCACCTGTGGAGACTGCGTTTGTTGTTCAAAAGGACAAACCAACATGAAGACCAGAGAGCTGTCGATGGGAGAAAAGCAAACCATTCTGAAGCTGAGAAAAGACAGAAAATCAATCAGATGCCTGCACAAGCACTGAGCAAAGCCAATACAACACTGTGGAATGTCCTGAAAAAGAAAGAAACCACTGGTGTACTAACAACCAGACATGGAACAGATCGACCAAGGAAAACACCAGCAGTAGATGACAGAAACACTGTGAGAGCTGTGAAGAAAAACCCAAAAACAACAGTCAGTGACATCACCACCAACCTCCACAGGGCAGGGTGAAGGTACCACAATCCACCGTTTGAAGAAGACTTCAAGAGCAGAAATATAGAGGCCATAGCACAAGATACAAACCTCTCATCAGCAGTAAGAGTCAGAAGACCAGAATGATTCTGTGCACAGAATCACTAAGCAGTTTTATTTACGGTGAATGTTACACACACACACACACACACACACACACACACACTAGGGCTTAGGTGTAAGTTTAAGTTATAACTTCAGGCTACATTGAAACGCCGCCACTTGGTGCAACAGATCATTTTCTAGTAGTGTGTAAACTCAAACTTTGCAGCCATTTATGTTCCAACTAGGCTACGACAGATCTTACATTCAGCTGCTGCAGCCGGCTGCAGGAGAATATCACTGAAACATCGAAAATAAGAATGAAGCACTTTTATACTTGTTCATGTGACACACAGTGCAGATAACAAACCTGACATGAGACTGGACCTCACACACGTACACACAGTACATAAACACAGCTATAGAAAATATATATAAATATTTAAACCTTTCAAAAAAGTACACGTTCCATAAAAGCTTCTGTGCTCGATATTTTGTCCTTTAAAGGGTGTGTGCATGTGTGCGTGTGCGTGTGTGTGTGTGCGTGTGTGTGTGTGTGTGTGTGCATTTGTGTGTGTGTGTGAGACTCATCTGTCATCGCTGTCAGTGATTTGGCGTGACACTGTGAGCAAGAAAAGGGGTTTGTGTGAGTCCTCTCAGGACTCCACCTATAGAACCGGCTCTGACAGGCCCGGCATTAACACAGGACACACACACACACACACACACACACACACACAGTGTCGATTAAGTTTCAGTTGTAACCCTCAGGATGGCAGGGGAATTTTACAACACTTGGGAGTGTGAAAGTTGTTTAAATCCTTTTTTTTAAATATCAAAGCAAGACAGAATTCACATAAATTAATCAATTAAAAAGTAACTGCAGTTACAATTTAACAAATTAATCTGGTTTATGATTTTTTTAATAAAGGAAATTTAACCCTGAATTTGCATCAATTCATCTGCAGGATCCTTGCTCTGGATTCTCTGCCTTTAGGGGGAAGTGATATTATTCGAATATGACTCATTAATGTTAGCTTTTCTCACGCTGAATATGCACACACACACGCACACACACACACAAACACACACACACACTTCATTATACTATAATATAATTAATTTAATATAATATAATAATAAAAGGTTTCCTCTTAATAGCCAATATAATTACATTATTATAATAACTAGTAAAATAGATATATAAGAACCTGCACATGACCTACCTATACTACCTGTAGGACACAGCAAAGGAACGTTCTGAAGGTTCTCCTTCATGGAACGCTGCAGCGTCAATCCAAAACTGGGTGATCTGTGTTTGGGTGGTATGATATGGCAGAAACCCAGCAAGGCCACTGCACAAATCATCTGTCCATCAGCTAACTCATATGATTTTGGAGTAACCTTGAGGGTTTCTCCCCAAGGTCACCTTACTAAGGCTTTTAGGAACCTGTCCAGCTCTGTTAAATCCGACCCGGCTTTTTTTGCTGCACTTTTGTGACAGTCCCTAAAGCTTCAGTGACACAGATACTTGGAGTGAGAAAATGCTGTACCAACTCGGTATCTGTTTTCCAGTTCGCTCTACTTTTGATGTTCCATATAGCTTAGTTCTGGTCAACAGTCCATGAACAACATGCTAAGTATGAAACTAACTCTACTGCAGTAAGAGACACAATGCCACCAGCTTAGCCAAATCATACTTCTCTACACAGCTCATACAACACATAACACATGCTAATATGGATTGTTAACAGGTAGCAATGTCTCAGTGGCTCATCAAATTAAGGCCATGATGAAATTAATCCAAATGAAATTCCCAAAATAAAAAGCCCACTTTCAAGTTTTTTCTTTTTGTGCTCCACTATCATATTTTGTGTTATCTGACATTATGACCAGCTAATATCACTACCCCATGTGACTGCACCTGCATGACCCTCCCATTGCCAAAACCTAGACCAGTAAACACAAGCCAATGGACAGCTACACAAATCTAAGGACCTGTTTTCACCTAGAGCGAATATAAAAAGTTTACACACCCCTGTTAAAATGCAGGTTTCTGTGATGTAAAAAAATGAAACCAAGATAAATCACGTCTGAAGTTTTTCCCCTCTATGTGAAATTACAGCGTATAAAAATTAAGTGAAAAACAATCAGAAACATTTTAGGGAAAAATAGGAAAAATTAAAAATAGGGGTCCTACTGTGGAAAGGTATCAATCAGGAGAGGGGTACAAAATATTTCCAAAACATTAGATGTAGCATGGAACACCGTGAAGGCCATCATCAACAAGTGAAGAAAAAACGGAGCACCACAGTGACATCACCAAGAACAGGACGTACCTCCAAAATTTATAAAAGGTACAAGACAAAAACTTACCAGGGAGGCTGCCAAGAGACCTACAGCAACATTAAAGGAGCTGCAGGAACATCTGACAAGTACTGATTACTCTCTGCATGTGACAACAATCTCTCACACTCTTCACGTGTCTGGGCTATGGGGTCGGGCGGCTAGACAAAGACCTTTCTCACAAAAAACATCCAAGCTCAACTAAATCACCCCAAACCATGTGGCAAAATGTGTTATGGTCTGATGAGACCAATTCCAAAAGGTGTAATAATTCCATAATTCCTAAAGTTATGTTTAGTGCAAAAAAACACATCACAAAAGAACACCACACCCACGGTGAAACATGGTGGTGGCAGCATCATGCTTTAGGGCTGCTTTTCTCCAGCCAGAACTGGAGCTTTTATCAAGGTGGAGGGAATCATGAGTAGCTACAAATACCAGTCAATTTTAGTGCAAAACCTTCGGATATCTGTTAGTAAGCTGAAGATGAAAAGGAATTTTCCCTTTTAGCATGACAGTGACCGAAAGCATACATCCAAATCAACAAAGGAACGGCTTCACCAGAAGAAGGTCAATGTTTTTGAATGGCCGAACCAGAACCCAGACCTGAATCCTGCTGAACATCTGTGGGATGACCTGAAGCCACTGTGCACAGGAGATACTCTCACAATTTGATGGCTCTAGAATGTTTCTGCATGAAAGACTGAGAAAATGTTGCCAAGTGAACATGTGCCATGCTGATAGACTCTCTTTTTTTTTTTTACATCAAAACCTGCCATTTTAAAAGGGGTGCATAGACCTTTTAAGCTCATTGTAAGTATTGAAAACCTAAATATTTATTCATAGATTTTGATTAATCTTAGGCCTTTTGCACTGGGCCCTGGGCTACATCCAGGTTATCCTGTGCATAAGTCCGGTCCTACCTGGTACTATATGAAAGAGCCCATTCAGTGCTCTGGGCTGCATGTCACTGTCATGTCCTGTTCAGACCATCACTGTTTTGAGGGGGAAGGAAGGTCAGTCCTTGTGGAAGATGGAGAAGGAAGTGAAGAGAGGGCAAAAATGTCCTGGCAGAGAGAATGACGTGTTAGCTGAAGGCTCCAAGTTTCTTGGTGTGCACATGACTGAGGACCTCTCCTGGACTGTCAAAACCTGTGTAGCCAAGAAGGCCCAGCAGCTCCTCCACTTCCTATGGAGGCTGAAGATAACCAGAACCCCCCCCCCCCCCCCATCCTCACAACCTTCTGTAGAAGGACATCCTAACCAGCTGTCTCACCATGTGATACAGACACTGCACAATCTCGGACTGGAAGACCCTACAGTGAATTGTGAGAACAGATGAAAAGATCCTCAGAGTCTCTCAACCCACCATCAATGTCTCTTACAACAACCACTGTATCTGCAAAGCCATCGGTAGCCTCTCACCGCTCTCATGGACTCTTCACCATCTTGCCATCTGGCAGAAGGTACAGGAGCATCCGAGCCATCATCAGCAGTCTTCACAACAGTTTCTTCCCTGAGGCAGTCAGATTACTCAACACCCTGCTGCCTCCCAACAATCATCTTACAATGCTGCAATGCTGCATCAGACACTTTATATTTATGGATCTCATTTGCTGCCAACACCGCTGCTATACATAATGCTACAGCATGCACCATACAGGATGCAGAGGTCAGAGTGAGATGGAAAGGGATGATCCGCTGTGGCGAACCCTAACGGGAGCAGCCGAAAGAAGAAGAAGAAGAAGAAGACATATTGCTGCTACACTACTCAATAGTTCACAATTACAGCCTGTGTTCTGTGTATATACTGTCCTGTGTATTTATTGTGCTGTGTAGCTATTGTTCTGTTCTGTGTATTTATTGTTCTGCACTCATCCCACACTGTTGTGTATTTGCAATTTATGTAGTCTTGTTATGTGTTGCACCATGGTCCTGTTACGTGTTGCACCATGGTCCTGGAGAAACAACATTTTGTTCCAATGCATACAAGCTATATAGAGGAATGACAATAAAAACCCACTTGACTTGTCATAATTTGAAACCAAATCTATCCCTAGTGTGGTGAACTGGCTGGCTATGATCTGGATAACATAGTAAGCTAGGTGTGAACAGAATCTCAGTGTGGGAGTGGTGCTTAGCTAGTCAGCTAGACAGCAGGATGTGTGGTAAAGTCTGAACTGAGACACAGAGGGAGGACTATACCTTGTGCCCCAGCAGCTCCGGTATTGTACAGCAATTACTGACTAAACCGAAGTGCCAGATACAGCTGAGATACAAGGCGAATGGAGAGAAACACAGGTCCAGCCCCTATGTCCAGGTCAGCGGAGTACAGCTAACTTCACAAGCTCAGAGGTGAAGCGTGCATTAGGTGCAGGAGAAACACTCAACCATGTTAGCGACATGCATTTACAGGCCTCCAGGTTGCTATACAGCGAACAATAAGTGAACATACTTCTAGGGTCAGAGCAACAATCTTGTTTGGGTCAGAAATTGATGAGGCCCTAAGCCCTGAGAAGGTTGGGGCCCATGAATGGAAGTAGAGTTGGAAATTATTAAATTAAATTATTGGGAAATTATTGGGAAATTTAATTAGTGTTAGCTAACTAGGTTTATGCCATCACTTCATTCATTGATGTTTGTTTGCTAGTTAGTACAACAAGCTACAGCTTAGACATCAAAATGAACAACAACTGGAAAAACTGGACAGAATTAGGTGTGTTAGTTTACAGCTGCACACAACATGGCTTTGCTACAGAACTGCCCAGAGCTTCAGGTGTGTGTTGGAAAGTGTGTGCATTGTCAATCACCTCATCAACCACACACTTTTATTTCTCACCAAATAACTCCTATAAAACACATTTGTCATGAGTAAAAATATTGATGAAATATCAGAGTCAGCTGAACTTGTAAAAATAACAGAACACTATTCCTGAAATTTGTGGAGATGTATGTTTGGCTCGTTTTCCTTTCACTAACAGGGGAATAGGCAGGCTATGCACTAGAAGGTACCGGGTAATTCTCACCGCCCCGTCACGTCTATGCCAGAATCAGCACCCAACTACATTACCCATAACTCCATGCAGCCTACCAACATGGCTGCCAAGGACTCCAATTCCCATTCATTCAGACTCACCTGATTACTAATCATTCACACCTGGACTCAGTGTCACTACCACAGTATATAAAGACTCTCAGCGCACTCTCATGCAATGTGAGGTATATGAGCTGTGTTTTTGTACCACTCATTAACAAGCCTTATATTTATTCATAGTCCCTTCTGGTTTTGATCTTGTTTCTGGTTTCCTCATCTTTGCTCTTTGCCTAGCCCAGTTTACGCTGTTCATATATCACCTGACCTTTGCCTGTCCACTCACCAGGCAAGCTTGCTTAATAAGGCTTGTGTTTACCTGTGTCTGTGTCCATATCTGCTGCCTGACAGCCTCTAGTGCTCAGGAGGGCTAAAACAGAATCCATAGCTACTGTACAAGCTTAAATGTACAGACCTCAAGTACAATTGAATTTGGTGTAATTTGGAGGGTTAATATTCACCAGGTGAATCTGAATCAGTTGAATCAGATGTTTGATTCATCAGTTCGAAAGAATCAGTTTGGTAAATTTCACAGAACTTCCAACTACTGATTTATAAACAAGCAATTTCTTTCTGGAATGTTTACCTCCAGCAGGATTATATCTCCTTTGTGTTTATGTGGCTTCTGTAGGGAGTAGAGCATAGAGCTCGTGTGGTCACATCACACTACACAGGTGCTGCAATAACTTAAAATTAAGGTGAAAAGAAAAATCTGTGCTGCTGTGTACACATTGTGGTTTATGTTTTAATAAGCAGTCAAGATCCGAGTGTGCAGTTCAGCAGGTCATGAGTAACGTTTTCACACACACACACACACACACACACACACACACACACACACACACACACACACACAGTTCTTAGTTTGTGACTGTGATTAATTATAGTGAATTAGTTGCTGAATTACTCTGTGGTTTAAGCTTAATTCAGGGTGTGCCACATGTGCAGCCACACACACGTACACACAAACACTTCACACACACACACACACACACACACACACACACACNCACACACACAGATTTTTGCACACTTTCACATACTTTCACACAGTGATGGCTCTTTTCTCCTCCACCCATCATTAATCCTCTCTAATCTCACCTCCAGCTCCTGTCAACATGCTTGTGTTCTGCTTAAAGTGTGTGAGACTTCTCACGCACAAATTTTATGTATATTACAGCAAAACTGCAAAAAAAAAACAGCTTATACAGTAAGGATAGCAGTACTTGTTTTGTGTAAATATATCGGCTAAATACGGCTTTTTTTATTGTACATTCATATTTTTTATTTTATATTTATAACCTAACATTTATTATGGCACAGAGGTTCATGGTAATATCACTGAGAACACGTTTTGCTGCGTGAGGAGCAGGAGTAACACCACTCTCTGACAGTTTGTAACTGAAATCTAGGTTTTGGATGTACACTCAAAAAACTCTATTGATTAATTAATTAATAATATTGTCCCTTTAATGTCCATGAAATTATCAGAAGATATGTATATATACACATATATCTTAATCAGAGACATTGCTTATCTCGAGGAGTGAACTTTTTATGGATAAAATGATGAATGAACTTAAAGTTTCTCTGACAGTGTAGAAGACGAATGTATCGTCAGTTACAGTTTTCTTTTCAGGGAAGCACATCAAATGCACAAATCCACTTAAGCAGCTGTGAACCCCGACTCTGAATACAAGCAGCTTTCGCAAGTTGCAGAGTACAGCCCTCAGTTAGAAATTGCATTTTTGTGACCAGATAGACCACTCTAGACCTTGCACCTGTAGTTCAGGTTATAAATTCCTGCAGGTTCTCTGTGTGCTTTTTGTCCCTCTGTAATTTGAACCTTTTACATGTTGTGTAAGTCAGTCTGGATCAGAGGTTCTGATAAATGACTGAATGTAATGTCACTGTAAATTTAGCACAATGACATTCTGTCACACACCCTGTGAAGTCACCCTGTGTTTTTATTGTCTATTTTTGTTCAAGGTGTGTGTTGCTTCACACCGTGTCATAACAAAATCAACTATTCAGATGTATATCTAGCTTTGATTAAGGGTGTTGAGGCCACACACATACACACACTCACAGTGAAAAAAATGCAGTAATCTGTCCTGACTTGTACAAGCTGTTGATCATTGTGCGTGTGTGTGTGTGTGTGTGTGTGTGTGTGTGTGTGAAAGAGAGAGACTTTTCACAGAGAAATCTGCAAACACTCAGAATGAGTCCACTTGCCACGTGTACCAAACACCAGCAGCACACTACCACAGTGCATTATATCATATTCAGGGCTCTACAGTGTTAGAAGTTAGAGCTCCACACTGCTACAATGCAACGACTCACACACTGTAACGAGTGTAACGCTGCCATGACTCACACACTGTAACGAGTGTTACACTACCACAACTCACACTGTAATGAGTGTAACGCTGCCACGACTCACACTGTAACGAGTGTAACACTGCAACAACTCACACACTGTAACAAGTGTAACACTGCAACAACTCACACTGTAACGAGTGTAACACTGCAACAACTCACACACTGTAACGAGTGTAACACTGCAACAACTCACACTGTAACGAGTGTAACACTGCAACAACTCACACACTGTAACAAGTGTAACGCTGCCACGACTCACACTGTAACGAATGTAACGCTGCCACGACTCACACTGTAACGAGTGTAACACTGCAACAACTCACACACTGTAACGAGTGTAACACTGCAACAACTCACACTGTAACGAGTGTAACACTGCAACAACTCACACACTGTAATGAGTGTAACACTGCCACGACTCACACTGTAATGAATGTAACGCTGCCACGAGTCACACTGTAACGAGTGTAACGCTGCCACGACTCACACTGTAATGAGTGTAACGCTGCAACGACTCACACTGTAACGAGTGTAATGCTGCCACGACTCACACTGTAACGAGTGTAACACTGCCACGACTCACACACTGTAATGAGTGTAACGCTGCCACGACTCACACTGTAACGAGTGTAACGCTGCCACGACTCACACTGTAACGAGTGTTACGCTGCCACGACTCACACTGTAACGAGTGTTACGCTGCCACGACTCACACACTGTAACGAGTATAACGCGGCCACGACTCACACACTGTAACGAGTGTTACGCTGCCACGACTCACAGAGTAACGAGTGTAATGCGGCCACGACTCAAACACTGTAACGAGTGTAACGCTGCAACGACTCACACTGTAACGAGTGTAACGCTGCAACGACTCACACACTGTAAAGAGTGTAACGCTGCCACGACTCTCACACTGTAACAAGTGTTACACTGCCACGACTCACACTGTAATGAGTGTAACGCTGCAATGACTCACACACTGTAACAAGTGTTACACTGCCACGACTCACACTGTAACGAATGTAACGCTGCCATGACTCACACACTGTAACGAGTGTTACACTGCCACAACTCACACTGTAATGAGTGTAACGCGGCCACGACTGAAACACTGTAACAAGTGCAACACTGCAACGACTCACACTGTAACAAGTGTAACACTGCCATGACTCACACACTGTAACGAGTGTAACGCTGCAATGACTCACACTGTAATGAGTGTAACGCGGCCACGACTGAAACACTGTAACGAGTGCAACACTGCAACGACTCACACTGTAACGAGTGCAACACTGCAACGACTCACACTGTAACGAGTGCAACACTGCAACGACTCACATACTGTAACGAGTGTAACGCTGCAACGACTCACACACTGTAACAAGTGTTACACTGCCACGACTCACACTGTAACGAATGTAACGCTGCCACGACTCACAGTGTAACAAGTGTAACGCTGCAATGACTCACACTGTAATGAGTGTAACGCGGCCACGACTGAAACACTGTGACGAGTGTAACACTGCAACGACTCACACTGTAACGATTGTAACGCTGCCACGACTCACACTGTAACGATTGTAACGCTGCCACGACTCACACTGTAACGAATGT
>CM074967.1:255237-267471 GCA_037577455.1 Pangasius macronema | reverse complement strand
GGAGGACAGAAGAACAGGAGGACAGAGGAACAGGAGGACAGAAGAACAGGAGGACAGAAGAACAGGAGGACAGAGGAACAGGAGGACAGAAGGACAGAGGAACAGGAGGACAGAGGAACAGGAGGACAGAAGAATATGTCCATGCCAAGTATGTTTATACAAAACTCATTTCAGAGAGGGAGACAGACATTTAGATAACTTTTTCTTTATTCACAATAAATGATAATTAATTGTTAATTCATAATTAGCTGTAATGGTGTGTGTGTGTGTGTGTGTGTGTGTGTGTGTGTGTGTGCGTGTGTGTAGTAAGTGAAGCGGAGGTGAAGGTAGCTGAATGGCAGAAGACGTATTACGTGGCTGACTCTGGCATCCAATCAAGAGCCACAACTGTGAACGATGAGGAACAATCAGAGATCAGTGCCAAAACATTCACTGTGGAGGACTGTAGTGCAGGTATGCTAACACACATTAGCTCTCTATGTTAGCAATTAGCTCTCTATGTTAGCAAGTTTGGCTGGAACACTCAGCTGCTGCTAATTTCCTCAGATTTTGACGCGCAGTTGGTTCTGACTCGAGCTCAGCGTGTCCGGGCGGCCATGTTTCCTGAGACGTTAGCAGAGCGTGAGACATTATCACTGAGTGACTCACAGTCCAACGTTCAGCGTCTGACTGAACCCTCGCACCTCCTGAACAACGCCATTGTTCACCTGATCAACTACCAGGATGATGCTGAGCTCGCCAAACGCGCCATGCCAGAGCTCATCAAACTGCTGACTGACGATGACCAGGTATACGCTAATCAGCTACATGCTAATCTCCTACATAATAATCATAACAAACAAATATTGCTGCATGAATTTTAAAACTGCAGTTCATTTGGGATGTGTATTAGCATTTTGCACTTTAGCTTAACTGCTACTAGCACAAGACAGTGTGAATGTGGTTGTGTACCAATAGGAGTCAAGCTCATATTAGCTCAATTGTGGATGAAATTATATTAGCAATTACCAAAACGCTTGCTAACAGTGCTAACGGTCCTGCACTCAGGTGGTGGTGAGGAAGGCGGCTCTGATCGTGAGCCGTCTGGTTCGTAATGACGCTTCTCGGCATGTGATGATGCAGTCGGCGGTGATGATGTCAACGGTGCTGCGGGTGATGCAGAGCTCAAGTGACATGGAAACGATTCGCTGCATGGCCAGCATCCTGCACTGCCTGTCGCACCACCACCAGGGGCTGAACGCCATCTTCACTGCCGGGGGCATTCCCGCGCTCGTCCACATGCTCGGGTAAAACGCTGATGCTCTTCTCATTGCACAGGGACAGACATGGGCACTGAAACAAAACTCAGGGTTCTAGTTCTACATACTGTTCAGGTGCAGTTCTGTTCCTCTGTAGACACGCCCTCAAACATACAAGCTTGCTCGTTGTGGTCAGATTATTTACCCTGAACAAGTTTTCGAGGTACAAAATCATACTCGTGAAGGTAAGAACTGAGTGTTCTAGTTAATATTACACAGTCACCACGACATCATCATGATGGCGCAATCTTTGGTGCAAATTATCTGATATTGCTGCTCATTAAAATGATACTCACTAAGCAAATGAGAGACTTTATCACATCACTTCATTGTGTAAAGTGTTTAAATCCAAGAGAAATGAGATGAGATGAGAAAACATCCAGCTCTTTCTGAAAAATGGATAAACATGTAGCCCCCTTGTGGACGTTTCAGATAATAACCATGCTGGAACAGTCGAGTGTCTCAGTCACTGAGAGAAACTCCTCAGCTCTCTCTCTCCTGACTTTGTTCACCAAACCACTTCCATCCTGGTGGGCAACTTATTTTAACCCGAAAGGATCATAAATGAAACATCAAACTTGGATTTTTCTGGTATGATTTTTGATTAATTGAAAATGCTTATGTGAGTTTAGAATTAAAAATTTGCTTTTAATGGCACCAACAAACCATTCTGTTTATTACTCGTCTTTTTTCCCCACAATGTGTGTAAACAATCAGCAATAAACAGAATATAAGTTCTGTCTCCAAATACCTTTATTTAAACAGGAAACAGAAATTGGAACCTTTGTTACTGGACCAGATCATAACTGTTCCTCAGTTTACTCGGGTCTCCTGGTGAGTAGATGCAGCTCTACTCTCTTATCGTCTTTCATTCCTTCTCTCTGTGTCAGTTCTCCAGTGGAGGCGGTGTTATTTTACTCCATCACTACACTCCATAACCTCCTGCTCCACCAGGATGGCTCCAAGATGGCGGTGCGAATGTGTGATGGTCTGCAGAAGATTGTTCCTCTGCTCAAACATACAAACCCAAAGTTCCTCGCCATCACCACCGACTGCCTGCAGATCCTCTCCTATGCCAACCAGGAGAGTAAGGTGTGTGTGTGTGTGTGTGTGTGTGTGTGTGTTTATACACCTTCTTATTTTTTTCATGTCTTTGTTTTCTGTATCTCTTCCTCTTTTGGAAGCTGGCCTGTGACTGCAGATGCCTGAAACTTTACAAGGCATGCTACCATGCCTCTCCTATAACAGGATTCCACTAACTTGTATTTTCTGATGGAGTTCTCTGTCTATCAGCCACGTAAAACACTGGCTCACGCCCACTTTGTCCATTGCTGTCTGTTGGATTGTATCATTCCTTGACTTGCACCATCCATGGGATCTTGCCAGATTCATTGTATCAGTCTTGCATAAGCATGTGTTATTCACTGAATTATTGGCCTGGATCATACCATCCACTGTGTTATGCCTTCTGTTGGATCATGCTGTCTATTCTTCATGACATCCATTAGATCATCTCATCATTCACCCAGTGATATCCATGAGATCTTTCCATCCAGTCGTGTCATGTATTGGAGCTCACCATCTGTGGTTCCTTTTCAAACTTCCAGGTTCAAGACATCATCATAGCAATGAGGTGTGAAAAGGATCTACTGCATCATATATTTAAATGACTAATTCAGACCTGCCTGCCTTTACACTTTGCCTTTTTTTAATCTGAAAAGTGTCTCTTATGGAATCTGCTGCTTTTTTTACTGACTTACATGCAAATGTTTTTCTGTAGCATTTCATTCTGTGCTGGAAAACTAATGTTTGGAATCTAAAATATTTTTGTACTGAATCAATAATGTAGAAGTCAGAAAATAAACATCTATAACAGAGTCTGTACTGAAATAATAAAGTGCCTAAGACTTCTGCACAGCGCTGTATATTACAGTTAACTATATTTATTAGGCTTGACACTAAAAAGATCAGCTTAAATGGTCAAAAACTGTACATTCGGTTTTGGATTGAAGAAAAGCTGAAAGGCTAAAGATTTTGACTAGAAAGAAAAAGGTTAAATAGGCCTACAGTGACGTTTCATATCTGATGAGCTTTGCTGTCCAGCGATGGTACACGGAACATTAGACATGTGAATTGTATAAGGATTTTCCAGGTGATAATTGAGGTCAGTGCTCTGTTATTAATGTGAAAAATCCCACTTTATGCGGTTCTGTTGGTGAAACCTCTCACCCATTGCTTAAACAAGAGGTCAGGTGGCTCAGAGATGACCACAGAGGTTCCTTTTCCACACTTTTTCCACACTAATCAGACAATGCATCTGGAGGTAAACAAGATTCTCAGTGCTGGATGTCCAGATGATGGTGTGACCATGAACTCATGAGCCCTCATCAGCTCAAACTTTCAGTTTGCTTTCCACACAATTTTTTAAAGTGGTTCTTTTCTCTCTCTCTCTCTCTCTCTCTCTCTCTCTCTCTCTCTCTCTCTGTGTATAGCTGATCATCTTGGCAAGTGGAGGTCCCGAGGGTTTAGTGTCCATCATGAGGAACTATAACTACGAGAAGCTGCTGTGGACAACCAGCAGAGTGCTGAAGGTGCTGTCAGTGTGTCCCAGCAACAAACCCGCCATCGTCAATGCAGGTGTGTTAGTTTTCTTACTTTCTTTCCAATCCGTAGAGGAAGCTGACCCCCCGTTCTCACTGTACACTTTTGGTTCTTGGTATGTTTTTGCAGGAGGCATGCAGGCTCTCGCTCTGCACCTGACCGGTTCCAGTGCTCGTCTCATTCAGAACTGTCTCTGGACTCTGAGGAACCTGAGTGATGCTGCCACCAAACAGGTGGGTCACCGTATTTATATCACACTCACTGGGGATAAGTGATAGTCCTGAGTCCTGTGTGTGTGTGTGTGTGTGTGGGTAATCAGTTCTCAACCATGACACAGTTGGTTTCACTGAGACTGATGATCTGCAGTCCTGTCTCTCTTCAGGAAGGTCTGGACTCTCTACTCCACATCCTCGTGGCTCAGCTTGGCTCGGATGATGTTAACATTCTGACATGTGCTACAGGAATCCTCTCTAACCTGACGTGTAATAATGCACATAATAAATCATTGGTGGTGCAGCGTGGTGGTGTGGAGGCACTTATCAACGCTCTTCTGCGAACCACTGTGAATCAGGACGAGGCCGAGCTGGCCATATGTGCTGCGGTGAATCAGGATGTGGCCGAGCCGGCTGTATGCGCCCTACGCCACCTCACCGGCCGCCACCCACTCGCCCAGACAGCACAGAGCGAAGTGCGAGTTCACTATGGCATCCCAGTCGTCATTAAGCTACTGGGACAGCCACACTACTGGCCCGTCGTCAAGGTAAATGTGTAACAGAGCAAAAGGTAATTTGCTGGTTAACGCCACTATGATGCTGTTTTGGTTGGTGGAAACTGATTTTTTTTTTTGTAATAGTGCTGTCCGGGGGGTTGGATCTCAGCCATGTCTCAGTGAAACAAAACAGGCTGCACTCACAGAGGTTCCTCTGTAAGTTTATCTGGCAGTGAAGTTCATCCAGTTTAAGACTGAACATTAGCGTGTGTAATGCTGGGCAGTGCGAGGCGAGTGGGATCAACAACAGAGTGGACTGATGAAGCAGAGTTACTGTTAAAGTATTTTCCTACAACAGCACGTTCCCAAGTGTTTCATTCCTCTTATACCACAGAAATTTGACAATGAATATTTTTTATTTATTAAAGAACAACACAACAAACTTTTTTTTTTATCCATTTACTCAGTTCGGCCATAACATTAAAACCACCTGCCTAATATTGTGTAGGTTCCACTTGTGCCTCCGAAACAGCTCTGACGCGTCGAGGCCTGGACTCCACAAGACCTCTGAAGTTGTGTGTGGTATTTGGCACCAAGACGTTCGCAGCAGATCCTTTAAGTCCTGTAAGTTGTGAGGTAGAGCCTCCATGGGTCGGACTTGTTCGTCCAGCACGCCCCACAGCTGCTCGATCTGGGGATTGAGATCTGGGGAATTTGGAGGCCAAGTCAACACCTTGAACTCTTTGTCATGTTCCTCACACCGTTCCTGAACAGTTTCTGCAGTGAGGCAGGGAGCATCATCCTGCTGAAAGAGGCCGCTGCCATTAGGGTATACCGGTTCCATGAAGGGGTGTAACTCGGTCTGCAGCAGTGTTTAGGTAGGTGGTACGTGTCACAGTAACATCCACATGAAGGCCAGGATCCGAGGTTTCCCAGCAGAACATCACCCAGAGCATCACGCAAAACTTCTTCACACTGCCAACACCAGCTTGCCTTCTTCCCATAGTGCATCCTGGTGCCGTCTCTTCCCCAGGTAAGCGACGCACATGCACCCGGCCGTCCACACGATGTAAAAGAAAATGTGATTCATCAGACCAGGCCACCTTCTTCCACTGCTCCAAGATCCAGTCCATCCTTGTACCTCTTTTGGTAGGTACTAACCCCTGCACACCGGGAACACCCCACAAGACCTGCTGTTTTGGAGAAGCTCTGACCCAGTCATCTAACCATCACAATCTGACACTTGTCAAAGTCACTCAGATCCTTACACTTGCCCATTTTTCCTGCTGCCAACACATCAACTTCCAGAGCTGACTGTTCACTTGCTGCCTAATAATCCCTCACCTTTACAGGAGCCACTGTAACGAGATAATCAGCGTTATTCACTTCACCTGCCAGGGGCCTTAATGTCATGGCTGATCGGTGTGTAGTCAAATTTAATGAAACAAGTTCGTTCCTGTTGTCACTTACATCATCATCACAGCTATAAACCGTCTTCCTTCACCAGTATCTCTTTCTTCTTCTCTCTCTTGAAGTTGATAAATCCAAATAAAATAAACACAGATGTCATGTTACAGAGAAACAGCAAACCTGGGTTCAAAGCTAAGCCTAATCTCTGACACACACACACACACACACACACACGCACAAACACACGCACACACACGCACAAACACACGCACACACACACGCACACACACGCACAAACACACACACACGCACACACACACGCACACGCACGCACACACACACGCACAAACACACGCACAAACACACGCACACACACACGCACAAACACACGCACACACACGCACAAACACATGCACACTCACACATGCACACACGCACACACGCACATGCACACGCACACACACACACGCACACACACGCACGCACACTCACACACACACGCACACACGCACACTCACACACACACGCACACACACACGCACACTCACACACACATGCACACACGCACGCACACACCCACACACTCACGCACACACGCACGCACACTCACACACACACGCACACACACACACGCGCACACTCACACGCACGCTCGCACACACACACGCACGCACATACAAACACACGCACACACATGCACATACAAACACACGCACACACGCACGCACACACGCACACTCACACACACACACTCACACACACACACACACACACACGCACACTCACACACACACACACACACACGCACACACACGCACACACACACACACACACACACACACACACACACACACACACACACACACACACACAGTGAGTTTGTTAGCCTGGAGTGCTGTAATAATTTGCACTACATGTCTTACATTACTTCCTCTCTTATTTGATCTAAAAATATGTCAGACTGCAGGGATAAAACTGTTTATTAAGGAATTAATTAATCTTCAGAGCTTTTTATAAACTCTGTGTTTAAGGACATTAGCTTCAGTTTCTTCATCCATGGTGCTTATTCACGTTGCCTTTCTTCTAGTTTTGAGGTCAAAAGAAATGCATTATAATTACATTCATTTCCCGATTTTCACTTCTACTGTATGTCCAAAATATGATTCTATTTCAAATTAATATCATGCTGTATCAAGATATCATCATCATCATCATCATCATCATCATCATCATCTTTCTCCTCCTCCTCAGCCTGCTTTTTATTTGTTCCTGTTAAAAGCTTAACTCACTGTGTCCCTGTGTCCCTGTGTCTCTGTGTCTCTGTGTCTCTGTGGCTGCGCGACTCTTAAACACATCACTTCCTGCTCAATTGCATCAGTGCAATGAAGTGTGTGTATGTGTGTGTGTGTGTGTGTGTGTGTTCTGTGTACGTGTGTACATCCAGAAACACCCATCTTTCCACGCCCTGTGTGTGAATCTGACATGATGGCGAAATGAACATGAATAGAATTTAAATCAGAAATAAATCAGAAATATTTCAGAACAGCTGCACAAACAATTACTAAGGAAATTATAGTGAGGTTCAGTTTAACTCCTACAGTAAAAAAGGGAAATCAAAGTGAGGATTTCCAGTCAGTTCCTTTGTTGACCACCAGGGGGAGACACATGCTAGCGCTGCATAATTCTCAGCTTGACTCATGCAAATTTGTGATTATAATGACCTCTAATGGAGGGAGTTTTTAGAACTAAAAAGGAAGGAAAAAATAAAAATTGATTGAAAAGGTTTTTTTTAATAATTTGAAGAGTTTTTTTTTCTTTAGTAGGAACTGGGACATGTGTTCATACAATCATATTCCATGTTTTCCACTTACTGTTCCTGTAGGCCATTGTTGGACTGATCCGTAATTTGGCGCTCTGTCCAGCCAATCAGGCGCCTCTAAGGGAGGCAGGTGCAATACCACGATTGGTTAACCTGCTGTTGAAGGCTCATCAGGACCTACAGAGGCTCAGCACACAGAACACCTACCAGGTAATCAGACGATCGTCAGGCGATGAATCTAGTATAACATAATGAGTTGGTCATCAGGTAATGAGCCAGTTATCAGGTAACGTGTCCACCATCAGGTAACAATCCATTTATCAGTTAAAGGGACACACCGGCCAAAATCTAAAATTTAACCATCAATACATCATAACGTGGGCTCTGTAGCAAGATTTCCTGGTTTGAATACTGATCCTCTGATAGTATAATAAATCTAATAGTAATACAATACTAATAGTAATCCTCCCAACAGATGGAGTGACACCATCCTCCTCCATAAGGGCAGGTGTAGATATTCGGGATATTTCATGAACCTTTGCAAGAACTGGCACTTTTTGGCTAATCTTCAGTCTTGGCAAGGTCTCTGAAATACCACTTCCAGTCTCTCTACAGCTTCTCTCTCTGTAAATGGAAAAACACCAGTAAATCATCTAAATAGCACAAGAGTTTAAGTCCTCAGCTAAAGTTTAAGTCCTCAAATATGCTTAGCATCATCTGAATGAGCCTTGGGCATTCCGTTATACTCCTGCAGGCCCAGTGAGGTCGTAAGAGGTGCTATTTTTTTCTCCTCCTAATGCATAGGAATGTTGTAAAATCCAGATGTTAAATTCATAGTGCTGAAATTGGTGTTGCCGCCTAAAGCCGCCCTTTATTCCCTCTTCCTCCATTCTGAAGACCTGCTGCAGTTTCTGGTAATGAGCAGGGGGGACCCTCTGGCAGGGAAGGCGGATCGATATGGTGGAGAAATGTTTGGAGAACACATCATGGTAGTTAATCAGAAGCTGAGCAAAGTCCTGTTTAGTGGATTAACTAGCTTGGCATGTATCGATGTCTATTTCTCTCATAACTACTTCCACAAGCTTCTTTTTCATGTCTTCAGAGCTTGTGTGGTTAAAGCTTCTCACCTGATGATCCTTTGCTAAACTGGTGTTCTGGAACAGCGTGGAATCTTCAGCAGCTAAGAATAGGATATTCTATGGGATATCAAAGAGTTACTAAAATAATGCTGCTTTTCTTCCAGTAAATGGCGTATCAGAATCAGAATCAGCTTTATTCGCCATACATATCTGGCCTGAGAACAGAAAAACATTTAAATAGTAAGACTTAACAATAAAAAAATAGTAATGTGTATGAATGTGGAACAGAAGATTTATGTACAGATTTGTGCATTATTTACTCTATATACAGTTGTATAAATAAGGAGATATGCATATATTTTTACATAATACTAGAGAAAGAGTCAGTAATTAAAGATGGAGGATAAATTACAGAAATGAATTACAGAACACAGGTAATGATTCCTGTGTTAGATGTTTAAGCTGGAGATGGCATGGAGGAAATAACTGTTTTTATGCCTAGATGTTCTAGTGCACAGAGATCTGTAATGTCTGCCTGAAGGGAGGAGTGCCAGCAGGTTGTGGCCGGGGTGAGAGAGGTCTGTGGTGGTGTTAGCCGCCCGTTTCTTCACTCTGGAGGTGTACAAGTCCTGAAGGTCGGGCAGGTGCACACCAGTGATCATAGGGAGACGTCAGAGTCTCGGGTCTCACTCACAGAGATTCGGATTGATCAATCACAATAGGGATTCCCAATGGTTGAGTTACGTGTTGGCATATTGCATTCTGGGTATCGCAGAATTCAGCTGAAAACAGGAAAATGACATTAAGTCATGAATTCTGCTAAAATGAGGATAACAGACTATATAGTCCCATGCAACAGAATGCTACATACCATGACAAATGATATATTAAACTCTAGTTTTATGCCGGAATTTCCCTTTAACAAATCTGTCATCACAGAACGAACCAATCATCACATAACAAGCCCATCCTAAGGTAACGAGCCTGTCATCATGAGTACATTATCAGGTAACAAGCATTCAGGAAATGAACCTGTAATCAGGTAAG
The DNA here is from genome assembly GCA_037577455.1 of Pangasius macronema. NCBI lineage: Eukaryota > Metazoa > Chordata > Actinopteri > Siluriformes > Pangasiidae > Pangasius > Pangasius macronema. The sequence goes on along the minus strand of CM074967.1, from coordinate 257,508 downwards.
GAGTCTGTCATCAGGTAACGCTTGTATGAATTCATTTCCTTACTGTCACTACCTTGGAAGGAGGCTGTTAACATAGGCAGCGTTAGAGCAGCATCTGTACTCTTGAAATAAAGTCTCTCTGTCTGTTTCTCTCTCTCTCTCTCTCTCTCTCTCTCTCTCTCTGTCTCCCTCTATCAGGATGGAGTCAGTATGGAGGAAATAGTAGAAGGCTGCACTGGAGCATTACACATTTTGGCCAGGGATCCGATTAATCGGAGTGAAATTGCCAGCATGCAGACCATCCCTCTGTTTGTACAGGTGACTGTGTGTGTGTGTGTGTGTGTGTGTGTGTGTGTGTGTGTGTGTGGGGACAAAATGTCCACATCATGGTATGAAAACTTTACCATTTTGACATTGTGGGAACATTTAATTGATCCCCATAAAACGAACCTAACAAAGTAATATCTTATAGTGATAACCTGCACGCGTCCTTGGAAGACAGAGTCATTCTCTAGGGTTCCTTGTAGAAGCTGAAAACAAAGCTCACTGGGCATCAACTGCATCAGTTCAGTAGGTACTGATGACAATGTTGCAGGGGTACAAACTCCAGTTTCACTGTCAGTCCCCTCATGTTGTCAGGACATCACCGATATCAGACCCAAACAGAATACCTCTTTGACCAAAGAAGTTTGTTCTCTAAGACATAGGTTGAGACATTAGACCTCATGGTTCAGAACAAGGAGTTCTACTCAACATTTTTTTCAGACAGAGGACAAGGATTTGCATCAGATTCTAGATTTGAGAGAAGTGATATCTGTGGGTTTGGCCCCTCAGAAGCTCAGAATGAGATCTGCAACCCAACAGACCAGGAAATCCCCTACTACACAGGCCAGGGTGCACCTCATCAACTGGACCTAATTCTGTATTAAAGTTGTGTGTGGTTGTGTGTGAAGTGCGTCACTTGCCTTGCATGCGTTGGTGGCCAGGCTCCTGTAGTTAAATCCAGATCTTTGGCCATATTATAATTTTTTTTAAAACAATTTGATTGATTTTGTAGTGCTCCATGAAGGTAATCCTGCAGAGCATCCCCTGCTGTATCCAGTCCGTGCCCCATGGTACTATTTAGACTATTTAGTGCGCCACTCCAGGAAGTCTGTGCTGATGCTACCTGGTGTTATTGTTCATCTTCTTCAGGTTCTGCAGGGTTAATGTCACCTCTCACAGTGGTGTTTGTTTTTCATCTCTGATCCCCTAAGGTCCTAAGGTGGACTACTTCCATGTGACATTGTGGCATTATCCAGGTGAATCACACCTGTTGGTTAGAAGAGAGGAAATAGATTGCTAGTTATGTATGTAGCTGTAATTCTATGAACTCCGGATCATAGCCAGTGTTCCTTGTGATTTGGACTCTTCTTCTCACACTCTTTCTGTCTCCATTTTGTCTCACTCTCCTTGTCTCTCTGTAGTTGCTATACTCATGTGTTGAAAGCGTGCGGCGAGTCTCAGCTGGTGTTTTATGTGAACTTGCTCTGGATAAACACTCGGCCGAACTAATCGATGCTGAAGGAGCTTCTGCTCCACTGATGGAGCTACTGCACTCCACTAACGAAGGGATAGGTGAGTAACACACACACACACACACACACACACACACACACACACACACACACACAGGGCCATCTAATACACACTTATGAATATGGTGTGTGTGTTGTATGCATTGTGTGTATAAGCGTGTGCATGTGTGTGTGTGTGTGTGTGTGTGTGTGTGTGTTGTTCTCAGCCACCTATGCTGCCGCTGTGCTCTTCAGGATCTCAGAGGACAAAAACTCGGACTATAGGAAGAGAGTATCAGTGGAGCTCACACAGTCACTGTTCAAACACGACACACATGCCTGGGACATGGTGAGACACAGCACACACACACACATCCTCACACACACACACACACACACACACACACACACACACACACACACACACACACACAATCTCAATCTCTATAAAATAAGGTACAGATCTGAAATGGTGGAAAGAAAGATGTTTATGTGTAATGTTCTCTAAAATTGTGTGTGTGTGCGTCTGATCTCTGCAGGTGCACAGTGCAATGACCCTCGATCACAACTACATACAGGATGGTAAAAACACACACACTCTCTCTCTCTCTCTCTCTCTCTCTCTGTAGAGGGCGTGTCCTCTCTGTGTGTTTACTCCGTCTATCTCTCTGTAGAGGGCGTGTCCTCTCTGCGTGTTTACTCCGTCTATCTCTCTGTAGAGGGCGTGTCCTCTCTG
>CM074967.1:116554-132406 GCA_037577455.1 Pangasius macronema | reverse complement strand
TGTGTGTGCACTTGGATGGGTTGAATGCAGAGCACAAATTCCGAGTACTTGGCCACAAGTCACTATTAAGTTAAATTAAATGAAATTAAATCTTCTTCACTTAGCTAGAAAAGAAGAAGTGCACTGTATTGATTCATAGGGTGTCCATAAAGCCAGAGCTCAACTATTTCCTGCCCCTTTGTGCCAGGGAGATGAAAGCGACACCGCAGTAGATAGTTTTAAGCCGTTTAGAGATACAGTGACTGAGCGACTTTAACAGGAGGCTACGGCATTAATCCCCTGAGCTAAAAGGCTTCAGTGAGCTGCCAGTAAAGCCTGGCAGAGGACCAGCCAGGACATAGAGGTGTCCCAGGTCACTGTCTTCTCTCTTTCTTATGCATCTCAAGCTCCCCAGATCTTTAAAGTTTTAGGCCCAGCTCACAGAGTGGCAGATGTGGTCTAGCAAACCCAGTACAGGGTGGGTGGGTACTGTGATCCTGTCATTTAAAAGTGTAAGAGGCAGAGAGGAAGGTGAGACGGCTCAAACCAGGAAGTTTAGAAGTGTGTCTGCTTGTGTCTTTATGAGTTTCTTTCTGTGCTGCAGAATGCTGCGAAGGTTTATAATCATCAAACCTTTTTTATGCCTATTTGCTGCAACCATACACAATAACCTCCATATGTCTTTTAAATTGCACCCTTAGGTACCAGCTTAATTGACCCTAGCTAACCTTTTGTTCTTTCTTCCGTTCTTTAATACCTGCCTTTAACTACATCTCCAGTGTTTTTCATAAGTGGGAAATCTTGGCATATGAATCTCTGTGCTGTTTCTAAATCCCTCTATGTTGTGCCTTTCTTGTCTTCCTGCACTTGTGACTTGTGGTGGTGATGGCAGAAGTCGGCAGGTGCAAGCCACCAAGGCTGCGGCCGGCACCAAGAAGCATGACCTTAGCAAGTGGAAGTACGCAGAGCTCCGAGACGCCATCAACACTTCCTGTGGTAAGAAATGTCTACAGCAGAGGAAGGCAGTGGCCCATTTATCAGGACTTTTAGTTGTTTATCCAGAGATGAATAACTGACACAGCGAACAAATTTATTTAATAATTAGGCGAATTTTCAATGCCTGGAATCAGTGAACTCGTTTTGGGATCGACTTTGACGTGAACCGAAAGCAGGATGGCGACTTGATAACTTGACACGCAAGATGTACGTTGTGCATGCTAAGAAAATTAATCAGTGTAGCGTTTATCTAATCGAGTCACATGATTCAAGCGGATTGACTCGCTGCGCAACAGTGCATAATGCACACGCTTCATGACACGAGTTCTACTGAACTGAGGACGTGTTCTTCTCACGTCTTCTAGACTAATCATTCATTGGTTATCCAAATGATCACATCATGCACATCATCTCAATAAATTGCGGTTAATACGCGTAACCAAGATGCCCTTGCTCCCATTCTCACAATCAGATGATTAGAAATTGAATATCGCTCACATGAAATCAGTGTCACAGAGTTCCCACAGGAGGGTTCCTCTGCTGTGACATGCTCCACCATTTCCAGTAAAACACAGTCGCACTAATAGACCATTTTTATTATGAATTTTTATTGATTTTGTGAATTTATTTGTTATACAGCCTTCGCTGTATTTTCAGCCTTGCTTTCCAAATTTACAGGTAAAGCTATAAATAGATTAGAGCAGAGCCTAAGAAGTTGCCTTGTTCTTTACTCATTGCTTTCTGACCTTAATAAATATGAAGCAGTGATACCGATGGTATCAGAACAAGGGATGAATTTTCAAAAGAGGGAGCATTTACTTATTACACATTCTCAGTATTCTGCTGGAGCTGAAAATGATCACCAGGTACAATGTTACTGCAGTCTTTCTGGAGGGACTGCACCTACTTTCACTCGTTTTTCACCCGCTCTCACATTCCCTGTGAAAAACGTTAAGAACCGAGCCAGTGCTGCAGGACACTGAAAACTCAATTTATATCCTGATCCTCGCTTCGTCTTTTTTTCTTTTTAACCAATTCTCTCCTCTCTATCTCTCTCCTCCTAAAAGATATCGAGCTGTTGGCTGCATGCCGAGAGGAGTTCCACCGCAGGCTGAAGGTCTACCATGCCTGGAAATCGAAGAACAAGAAACGCAACACAGAGGCCGAGCAAAGGACTCCCAAATCCCTCACAGACTACGGTAAGAGCTGGCTTCTTACAATCCATACGTTCACGCTACACAATACACAATACATGCTACATGATATAGCTACAAAGGTCAAAATTATTATGGCTGATGAGGATTACATGGGTTGGAGTTAAAGCAAATCAAATGTTAACCATCATAATTGGGTTTTTTTTACACTATTTACACTATTTTAAAACCATTAGACCCTTAAACATGAACATCAGAACTGGGATCCTGTTGGACCCAACAAAAAAGCCACAGGAGAGGGAGGGTGTTTATCCCTCTCATGCAGGCGGGGTGTGGGATTAGATCTGAAATAAAGCAGTCACCATGCATTGATGTCACAGTGTTTGCATGGTGACTGGAATATTTTTGGAAATATTCATTAGAAGTTCATCAGAAAAATATCGCCAGTGGGGAAAAATGAAAATAACTGCAGGAGTGGGCGGGATTGGTCAGAGATCCTTTGGGAACAGGGATTTTTAAAAAAAAAATAGCTCTTCACTTAACCATAAAAAAAAAACTTTTCCCAGTCTTAAACAAGCTGCATTTGATTGTAGAATTGGTTTCATCTATTTCCAAAATAACAAAGTGTATTTAGCCTGCTTTTGTTCCGTCTGTTTTGCTACCAGTCGACGGTTCCCCAGTAGGAAGTAGTGAAGTGAAGTGACTTTGTGGCCAAGTGTGGTGACCCGTAGTCGGAATTTGTGCTCTGCATTTAACCCGTCCAAGTGCACACACACACAGTAGTGAACACACACACACCCGGAGCAGTGGGCAGCCATTTTAGCTGCGGTGCCCGGNACTCGAACCCACCACCTTCAGGTTCACCTTCAGGTTACAAGTCCGACTCTCTGACCATTAGGCCACGACTGCCCCCAGTCTATAAGTAAGTCTGGTGACGCATGAGGAGCTAAATATATAAAAAAAAAAGCATTGTTGGATTAACAGACGTTTAAAGCTGGAAGCCCAGAACAAAGTTCAGAAATCAAGGAATAGCATTCTCCCCGTATCTCAGAAGGCAGTGCTGTTCACAATCTTGCCTTGATTAGTTGGATGCACAACAGTTTTTCATTTGCGAATCGTTCCCTCCCTCTATAGAACCATTTGGCTTTGCTGAGGAAAATTCATCATGCTGTGCCTGGGTATGTGTACATACAGTATGTGTGGATGTGTATATGTGTGTGTCACCCCATAATTACACACTCCTTTCATCTGCCAGTTTCCAAAATTAAGCGAGACCATCTGTCATCATAGCAGATAGTTCTCTTTTTTATCCATCCAGTCCATTTCTACTGTAATGCATTTTTCATGTAACCGCAGAATACGGATTCTTCCCTGGTTACCTGAGGTCGAAATTTAAGGTAACAGAATTAGGATTTACTCCTTCTGTACCAGCGCTCTGTTACTGTGATTACAACATGGAGGTTATAACCTTCTAGCCACACACCTCATATGTAAGGAACAAAACTCATGCTGTTACAGGAAAGTAATCAGTGATTCGTGCTTCTTATAACAGCATGTCCTGAAGTGTTTTATTCCTCTTATACCACAGCCTTATACCATTTGCAAGCTATTAGATTTAAAATAATAATAATAATGATAATAATGACAGGTCGTACTTCTCATCTGTTTATAGTTACTTTTAATGTTGCGGATCATCTGTGATCTTGTGTTGCTTACGTTATAGCAGCAATAAACGATCATTCTCTCACCCGCCTCTTTCTCTCTCTCTCTCTCTCTCTCTCTCTCTCTCTCTCTCTTGAAATTAATAAGACAAAAAAGCATCGTGTCATGAGAGCGCAAATTCCTCTGTCCTGTGCCAGAAAACTCACCTCTGATCTGACTGTTACAAAGCACTGACACTGGAGTCTCCTTCCAAAATGATTAATAAACACCTCCTCACAGAAAGCTTCACCATATCATTTTTTTTTTAATGTGGAGTGTCTTAGAACGAGAAATGGGAACCTGTGACCCCTAATGGGGGCAGTCGTGGCCTAATGGTCTGAGAGTCAGACTTGTAACCTGAAGGTGAACCTGAAGGTGGTGGGTTCGANTGCGCTTGGATGGGTTAAATGCAGAGCACAAATTCCGAGTATGGGTCACCACACTTGGCCACAAAGTCACTTCACTTGCTCACTTGCTCTAATCAGTTGTGCTTAAAAATACAGTGCAACTTTTTTAAATAAATGACATCAATAGTTTTACTCGAACAGCATACTGTATATTCCTCAAGAGTAAATCATTTAAAATAAAATAAATCAGATTTTACCTGTTAAGTAACATCATATGAAATCGAAATATACTACACTAGATGTGAAATGTTTGTCTGTGCTCTTTTTTCCTTTCAGTCCTGATGCCATATATTTCATTCAATATTTCATGGTAAAGCATATTGTCCTAATAATGAACGTTATCATCACACCGTAATGACTCGTACCTAATTATCACTGTAATTACAGTGTGTTATGTGTTATTGTCCGTATTGCCTTTTTTAATCAGTAAGAGCAACTGTTGCTTGAGTCATTAGTGAGAAGTGACAGGGTTGTTTGAGCAATATCTTTCGGCAAATTTGTATTAGATCCTCATAGCCGATGAAATTAAAAACAGCTCTTATGAGTGGACTGGGTGTATAAGCCTCTAGCTGTGCTTCTGTGCTGGGAGTCGCCATGGTGATGAGGAGGCTGCGAAGGCTGTACCTGGCTATTTACAGAGCCGCTATGTTTATGCGTGCTCAGCACACGCAGTAATGCCACTTTTATGGTTATTATCACAGCCCCCTTTTTTGATGAAACAAAGGAGAACAGATAATTGGGGACTTATGGGCCGTAGTATGTACCAGATGGAAGAAGTGCATCCTGCGTACCACGCATCAGGTTTACACTCAGACACCTATATGGTTCATTATCAAGTGAAAAAAAATTCCACATAATCTGTCAAATAAAAGTAGGAGTATGAGGTGTTTGTACTCATACTGGTTTGTGCTTTATCAGAAGTGCGTGTGAGAAGCATTCAAAATATTTCTCATGGTATGTCAGTGATTAAAGGAGGTTCGATAGTAAACATGATATGCAAAAGCATACATTTAAAAAAAAGAGTTTTTAATCTGGTCTCATTAGTAGAAGACAAAGTGCGATTGTAATAAGTAATGGGAAACGTGTATGTGAAAGCATGTTGATGGTGTTACTCTCTCATCATCAATCTCCCATTGGTAGATCTTTCGCCTGTCTACCAATCGTGAACATTTGTGCGCTTGTGTATGTGAGCAGTTAGCACTTTCCTCTGAGTGTGTTTGGCTGCTCTGTGACGTAGCATGAGCAGCAATTCAAAACATTCCTCCTCTCAGAGGAAGCATGTACTAACCCTTGCCATGACACTGTTTGCCTGTTGTCGTGTAAAAGGTGAGATTTAGCTAGTGGGTAGGAATTGGCAAATTAATGGGAAAAAAAATACTTTTGTGGGTGACTTTTGTTAACTGCGGCACTAAGGCCAAGTGTCGAGAAGCCTTTCTAATGTTCTGAAGGCATTGGAAACCTCTTTTAGTATGGAGTATAATTCTGGTTTTAGTCATGAAGGGACAGCTACAACACTTAGCTCTGTGTGCTAGGCTCATGCGCCTGAGCAAATTATTGAAGAGTAACTAAACAGAGCCCAAATTTATTTAAGCACATAGAAGTCATAGGTGAGGCTTCAGACAGTGCTCCGCCCTTATCACTCTGGATGGGATGCCAGTCCATTCCATGACCCCCTATACGCACACGTAGGAGCAATTTAGCTGACTAGCATGCTTTTAGAAGGTGGGAGGAAATCAGAGAACCTAGAGGAAACCTCCACAGAAACAGACACACAGCCAGTAACGCAAGCTCAGGATCGAACCTAGAGCTGTGAGATGGCAAATGCTACCCACTACGCACCCATGCCGCCTTTTAAATAATATATTTGTGAATAATAAGTATAATAATGTTCTCTATTCAAAATGTTATAGCTGAAGAAACAAGGTGGTTCCAGCCATTTTGTGTCATTTGTCTCTTTGTGTCTTCATATTAGATCTCAAACCCTACACACTGATCAGTGTTTCTCATGCTGATGCTGTCACACCGTATAAAAAAATTGTGACGTATGACACAAAGATAATAAGATGAAAATTCATAACATGTGCCTCTTTTGTTTATAGGTTGTGCACGCCGTGTGATAAATGTGTGTAAGTGGCCCTTGATGGTAGTTTAACAATTCTAACAGCTGGGCTGCGCTCAATAACCACACTGAACCGCTTTGTACCCTTCTCTGATTTACATTCACTGCCTTCGCTTGGATTCTTGCAAAAATAAATTAATTAAAAAATAGCCAGTTGACACTTGAGAACTTGTTTTAGCATGCAAAAGAATTTTTAAAATCTGGTTTTAATGCTAAAAGTAGTAAGATGACATGATCATTAGCACAGCATGGAGTACATTAGGAAACCCAAACTGTAAGATATATATTGAAATTAAAAGCTTCCAGTCATCTAGACTTTAATGTTAAATAAACTACCTGATACAGGAAGAAAGTAAGACATACGCCTAGTAGCTGATTTATAATGATGAAGAAGGCTAGACAGTTTGAGAGGTACCAGGCTGAGATGAAAGCATTACAGCATTGTGTGTTTTGATCTGAGGATTATGTCTGGAGCTATTGTGTCCACATAATGTCTGGTTCTATCGATCCTGGCAGAAATACGTGCAATGGGTTTATGAAATTGAATAAGTCAAGCAAGCTATTTAACACACTCACCAAGGCACTAAATGAGGACTGCAGTATGTACTACACGTCTAGAATGCCACAAACACTAAACAGGAAGTAATCCCAAGGAATGCTAAGGGTTGTTTGGAGAGATAAAGTTTCTTAGCATCCTAAAAGGCTTTTTCTTGGAGCCCAACAATCTCTTCTAGGGTTCTTCGTAGAACTTTTAAACGAGTCCTCCAGTGGAAACTTGTAAAGTACATGTGAAGAAATAATAATGGACTATTTTTGAAAGTATCTCCTCCTTCATTGATGAAAGTTTCAGTGGTTTGCTTCTGGCCTGGGAGCCACCAAGGGATAAGGCTCCATAAGAATGCAGTTTTAAAATATATACAATACAAACAAACAAAAAAAACCCACAGACCCACTGAGTATATAATTATATAACTGAAATTAAATCCAACTATTCAAATATTAGACAATATACAATGTGTACAATAATAATATTTTGGCTACTTGTTGGGGTCAGAGAAGTTTTTTTTTTAAATTTCTTTCCACTCACAGAACACATTTGTATTAAAAGTGCTATTAGACTTAAACATTATTTAACTTGTTTTTAACTTATTGAGGTTTGGATTCAGTTCAAGTGACCAGTCAAATTGGATAATATCTATTAGGACTCAATACTCTATGGAGGCAGTTATGGCACTTGAACTTTGGTGTGGCTTGAATTAATAAATTAATAAAATTAATAAAACCTGATGTACAATCTCATAAAAGATGACAAGGTCCAGCTTGTGGATGGTGTGTTTGAAGATGTGGACTAAAGTTAAAGCAGAATACCGTGCAAACGTTTTGGGGTGTTTTGTTGGAGGTTTCTGCTCTTTTCTGAACTGTGAGTTTATGGTGCACAGTCCATGCAGAAGTGACCAGCACTGCACTTTCTCCCACTTTGTTGGAAATAAACCCCAACTGATTATTAATGCTGACTAAAATCAGATCAGTAATGGACACTTCAATGCAGAGAGAAAATAGAAACTGGGACAACACTTTTCTCTTTTTTTGACTGCTGACGGATTTTGCTGACACTTTGATAGATACCTTGCGTATAAATGACTCAATGCACCAAATATTAACTCAAATTTCAGTATGTTTTATAAGCTTACCACAAAGGCTTGACTTTATTTAATGTACCATCCAGTGTACATAACGGTGTGAGTATTCTTTCCTCTTCAGCATATATTATAATAGTGCTGAACATGCCATATTATGTTACGCCTAATGAGAAAGTGGCAGTAGCATCCAATATCTGAATTCTCTAATATCAAAAACCAAATCTACTTATCATAGATTCCACGGTAGATTTGCTGAGATTCGCAGTGTATCTGCTAAAATCACTAACTACTCAATTCCAAATTATCTAGCATATCATTTACATTGATTAAAGCAAAGCAAAAATGAATAGCTCTAATTTTATATACTTATTGTCACTAAACAATTTTGCTGTTTTAACAGTTTTTAACATCTCCAGCCCATACTAATAGCAGAACGCCTTAGATACTGAACTTAAAATACCTTGTAGTTCAAAGACCTAACTTCCTACAACGCATCGCGTCTCTGTTCCTGCAGCCCAGAACTACATGGCGCCTCCGATCCCGGCCCGGCAACACGAGATCCTGATGAACCGGCAGCAACGCTACTTCCGTATTCCCTTCATCCGCCCCGGTGATCAGTACAAAGACACACAGAATAAGAAGAAGGGGTGGTGGTACGCGCACTTCGATGGGCCCTGGATCGCCAGGCAGATGGAGCTGCACCCCGATAAACATCCCATTCTGCTAGTCGCCGGTGAGTGCAGCTTGTTTTAAAGGTTTTGACATTCTTTAGTTCTTCAGTGGTTCTCAAAACCAGTCCGCAGGGCCTCGCAGATGGTCCACAGTTTCTCCAGGGATTTAAGATCCATGGCTTTATTGATCATCGAGGAGGATGATGTCCTTGGAACTTGAAAGAAGGTCGGGGTCAAAGCGCAAGATCAGTACGCTTTAAACAAGTAATGGCTAGGGTTGCATGTTCAAGGGCCCAACTGTGCTCATTATTTGTGGTCCCATTACCCTGCAGTATGATATCATTACCTGTGCTTGGTTTTGTTTTTGCATGTGAACTGAGAGTTTTCACCTCAACATTTCGCCAAAGGCATTAAGATTTTAATGGAACTATATTCTTTAGAATTTAGTTCTTAACTGTGTGTTTGGTTTTGTTTCTCTGCACGTTTTCTAGGCAAGGACGATATGGAGATGTGTGAGCTGAATTTAGAAGAGACAGGTCTGACCCGTAAGCGTGGAGCGGAAATCCTTGCCCGGCAATTCGAGGAGATCTGGGAGCGCTGCGGAGGAATCCAGTATCTGAGGAACGCTATCGAGAGCCGACAGGCACGGCCCACCTACGCCACGGCCATGCTGCAGAACTTGCTCAAGTAGACACACGTACAACGACACACTCAGCCGGTCAACCATTAAACCATGGCCATGCTGCAGAAACAGCCCGAGGAGACACACATGCGTGCACACACACACACACACACACACACACACACACGCACACACACGCACACACACACACAAAACTGCTTGAGCACACACACTTGAGCAGTTTACACACTCACACATGTATACACACACATGTAACCAGCCAAGCCATGGCTGTGCCAGACCATGCTCAGCAGACACACACACACACACACACACACACACACACACACACACACACAGTCTAGAGTCTAGGTATTTTTCTAGTTTGAAGGGAAGAACGCAGTTTCTCTCATAGTCAGAATTTAGATAGTAATTCACTTTAGTCTCACTTCTGTTTCTCAGTTCACCAATGAACTTGTTTTTATTGATATTTTGTCTTTTGCCCTCTAAATCTTTGTCCTCTTAATTAGTTCCCTTTTGCCTGTTTTGCTCTTTAAATTTGTCCCGTTAATTTACAGTGAATTTGGTGCATTGTTATGCTTTCATTTTTCTTGCACATATTTTTCCTCAGTAAATCCATAACCGCAACTTTCGAGGCCTTAATAACTGCGATTGGCAGGGTGATTCCTTTTAAGATGCATCTCAGTGTACCATTTTGTATATTATCTGATAAATATTGATAAGGAAGTGTTAATAATTCAGTCTTTCCTGTAGGGATATTCCATTTTTTGCAACTGTATAGTTATCAGAGCTTCTTAAAAGTCTTAACTTCTTTATATTTAAATGAAAATAGTTTAAATGAAGAGTTTCACCAACTGGCAGGAAAACATGTTTGCACACAATTACAATAATAGTTGTAATGATAACAATGATATTGCTTATTAATTATTTTCATGGTAACGATAGCATTTTGTCAGTTACTGTTTACACTCGAGTAAAAACCCTCGTCTGTAGTTCAGGTCTAAACTCTAAACGATGCACTATATTTTTCTGAGCGATTTTTCTAGCCTTCCTTAACCTGTATTGTTAAGCCGTACCTGATGATCTTCCAGCTCCAACTGAATGTACAGAAATTTTTACACAATTTTACACAAAGTCCTTAAAGATGTAAAATTGAGAACTAGATTCACTGAATTTCTTTTAATCGTACTTGTTCTGTTGAAATCGTTCCTGAATTTTCATGCTACTCAAGAAGGATTAACATTAATTTTGGAGGAAAAAAGAAGTATAATGATGTGTCTAAATTATACATTTTATTTGTTGTCGATGAATGAAGTGTAATGAGATGTATGCAATACTTTAATTAAGGAATACACTTTTTGAAACGAGGGCTTGTGGAGTTGTGTTTGCTCTGATTTTGGTTGGACCAAATGCGTATTTTAGCAAATAACTAATGTCTCTAATGGGGCGGATACAACTTTTATACAAAGCTAAACATTAGCTGCTGTGTGCATGACCTGACAAACTGGAATAAACTTGTCCATGTTCTCCTCATCTTGTTACGGTCCATTACATAATTACATAATATATATATATTCATACTACAGTGCTGATGAATTCTCAAATCTGATTGGTCAGAAGGTAGTTGTTGCAATTTTCCTTCATTGATTTGAAAAGGATGGAAGTGATGGTGATGGAAATGTGAAGGAAATGATGACGTATAACCGCTAGAAAAAGTAATAAATAACAGGAATTAGCTTCACGGATGTTCCACAGCATTAAATGTTATAATAAACAGACAAAAAAAAGTATGTCGTTCTTTAATTAATGACGTACTTATTAGCAAATTCCTGTGGCATAAGAGAAATAAAACACTTTGGTTTGTGCTACATGTGCTTGATTATTTTCTAATAATCACATTCCCATTATTATATATAAGGACACACACACACAAACTCACACACATTTTACATTTACAGTACATTGGGGAAATAATATTGAATTTTGAAACATTTAAAACAAAGAATGTAAATGTTCAATATCTTTAATATTTAATCTGCAGTATTTCCAGGTCCCTGTTTAAATGTAAGTAAATTTGTGATATTGAGCAAGTTAACTGCTTTGTACAAAAGGTCAGATTTTCCTCATGCCTGATCTCTTCTGCTGAAGCCCGTGCTCAGACGACACACTGATGGATTTGCTCGAACATCAGGTTTTGCACATACTCGTGGAGTTCATGCCAGCTCGAGTGCACACTGTCATTAAAGCAAAAAAAAAGGGGACGTACCAAATACTAAGAAATTCATATAAATATGAACAACTCAAGTTGTTGTCAATATAATAATATAATCTGTAATGAAAATTATTGCATTAAATTAGAACTGAATGCAAAATAGAAGCATTTTCAGTTGTAAAGTCTCAGAACTTCATTAATTCATTAGGCCTTAATTAACCCATTAGAAATCTTTAGGCAGGTCCATAATTGTCATTAAGAAAAAGAATTCCAGAGAGAAATAAATTCTCTGACTCTTCACCCATGGGCTACTCTAAGCAATGTCTGTCTGAGGATCTGAAAATGAAGCTAATTGATGCCTACAAAGCAGAGGAAAGAATATAAAAAGATAACAGTGTGCTTCCAGATCACAATTTCTGCTCTCCAAAATAACATTAAGAAATGGCATTTAAGGGAAACTGTAGAATTAAAGGCAAGATCTGGAAAAATCAAGTGAGCTTTCAGAAAGAAATACTAGTATGCTGGCCAGAAAGCCAAAGCAAAACTTTCAAATGACAGCGTGGACCTGCAGGAGGTTTATCTGAAACAGGAGTGGTGGTGCACACTGCTCCGGGTGTATGTTCACGAGTGTGTGTGTGTTCACTACTGTGTGTGTGCACTTGGATGGGTTAAATGCTGAGCACAAATTTCGAGTATGGCTCACCACACTTGGCCACAAAGTCACTTCACTTCACTTCACTTCTACTATGCAGCATTGCTTGTACAAACATTATCTGCATGGAAGAGTCATCAGCACATTCTGGAAGCAGAGGTGACTTTGAGCCTGGCCCTCACAGTCCCCTGACTTAAACATCATTGAAAATATGTATGTAGAGCTTAAACATGCTGTGAATGCCAGACAGCCCAAGAACAACTCAGAAACATTATACAAGGAAGAGTGGGTAAACATTTATTAAACATGAATAGAAACATTCCTAACTGTCTAGAAAAAGCATTTGCAAGCTGTGATATCTGCCAAAGGGGGTGTTACTAAATACTGACTCAGAAACGTGTCCAAACTTTTGTACATTTTTTGTTCTTTTTAAATCAAACATGAAGTACCTGTGCAGTAATATTTGCAGCAAACCTTTTTTTTTTTTTTTTAATAGTTTGCTGCAGAGGTTGTGTTTACTTCTTTCCACTTAGCGATGAGTGAACAAACCTTTGCATACAACTGTATATTTCCAATCAGTGCTTTAGGGGTTTGGGGTGCAGGGACCAACAGGGCTCTTTAGCAATCACATTTTAAGCAGAACGCTATCTCAACTCATAAACTTTATGGTGTCAAAGGAATTGATGCAGTTTTTACTGTTTACTGAAAAAATCTTTTTTTTAAATTATTTTTAAAAGCATATTTGTTTTGCAGACATTCTTTACAAGTGCTTAAGACCTTTGCACAGTGCTATAAGTATTTTATATAACACAAAGTCTTCCCATTATATAATTATACCCTGAATTTGAATAATGATAGACTAGAGTTATTACTCTACAGCACATGGTACACATCACCTGAGTGAACTCCTCTCATATTGGAGGAAACGAAAGGTTGGAAGCCGTATAAATGCTTTTGATAGTTTCTTTCAGAATATGCTTCATCCTCTGTCTGCTGTCCGACGTCATATAATTAATTCCATGACCCTGACCTTTCTAACAGTGACCTCTAAGTGAATCATTCAACTTACTTCCTCTACTTAGTATGATATGTATGTATATATATATATGTGTGTGTGTGTGCATGTGTGTGTATACATTGAGACAGCGGAGATAGTACGTCATGTAATTCTTGCTCTTGTATCATCCGTCTCCATATTTAAAATTTGTCACTGTACAGATGGAGGCATTTGAAGCACAACAGTCTTCCAATGGTGTGTTAAGATTTAGCAGCAGAAGTCATTAATTCTAACAATGAAAAGCACAGTGCTTAGAGCATTTCCTTGACTACAGCTAAAATGAATAAATGGAGATTTATTCATCTTAGAGGAAAAAGAGTGTGTGGATTTTTCCGTATTTTCGTATTTTGACTGACTGACTTTATTTTATACGCTAGGCTGAGGGAACGTTTAGACTGGCCAGGGTTGAGACGTAACAGTACCACAAAATAATCAATTCAAAACATTTTGATTCAAAACACATCAGCTTTATACTCTTCCTAGGACAGACATAACAGAAATGCACTAGTAGTGAGGAAACAATCCCTAAACACATGTTTTTCTATTTCTGAACAGCCCTTAATGTCTCTACCTTATGTTCCATTTTGCTGATAAGTAGTTCATGACATTATGTAGTCACTTGAACATGTGAATAAAACCCCACTCCAGTGATTTTAAAAGCGAAACGCAGATGCAGATAACACAAAGCACAAAGCACTGAAACACTAGTGCAGAAAAAAACAGTTCATCATCATCATTCGTGTACCGAGCAATCTCTTTGGTCTTCGGTCTGTGAACGGGAAAAAAAAACAAAAACCCATCTGTTACATTTATTTTAGAAATGTCCTCTTAGGTGCTGTAAAGTTAAGCACTAATTCAGCTCCATTAACTCCAAAGCACACGCCTAAATATTCAATATCAACACCTTATCTGAAAGTTGGCCATAATTCAGAAATATAATCTCACCTTGGAGCCGATTGATGGGTTTTGTGTTTCTTTAGGGGCTAAAATACAGCAGCGATTGGCAATATTAGGTGGGAAATGATGGAACTTATGGCATTTCCATACCTCATTGAGGGCTGTAACACTGTCAAAGTCTGATGTCTGCATGATTGACTCCCAAGACCTGGCACCAGTGCACTAGCGCCACCGTTTCAGAAATAGAAATAGACATGAAATACAGAGAAAATATAGAAACCGGAAAAATGGAGGGGAAAAACCAGTCAACTGTATATTATCTCAAGGAGACTTCTGGAAAGAAGCTCAGTAAGTAAGTTTCTCTGAATTTATTTTTAACCAGTCGATATCTTTTGGCTGTTGATGTTCATCATGGTTAAATGTAATAACTGCACACTGATTTGCATGAAGCATTCAATATTGCAATTATATGCCTATAATAAACATGAATTATAAACACGAATCCCTTTTACAGCTACATTCACTACGTTCTTGACAACAGATCAAGCTTTTAATCTGCTCACGGATTCTGTGTTGGAATAATATCTGGATCAGTGGATGAGGAAACCCTTACAATGACCAATGGCAAAAACATTGTTGTATATTTTATTTATTTATTTATTTATTGATGAATGTGATTATAATAAGGGAACCATATGGCAATATGGAAATGTGGTGGAAGAGTAATTAATATAGTTAATATAGCTACAGTGAAACTGAATGTCTTTATTTCTCAGATAGATTGAATTTTAAAATGTGGGACACTTTAGTTTTATTCTGGTGGAGGTTCTCTAATTTCCTCCCACATGTCGGTTGGTGTAATAACTACGCTAAATTGCCCCAGGGTGTAAATGAGTGTGTGAGGGCGTGATGCAATGAACTGTCCTCCTGTCGAATGTGTATTCCTGAGATACTACAACTGTTAGTACTAATAGTACTCATACTAATATCAATAATAATAACCATCTCCATCATCCTTATTATCATCATAACGACAGTAATAATATAACGAACAATTATTCTATAGTACATACAACATAACAACTAACAATTAACTACTAATTAGTTGACCTCTAACGTAATTCATTAGTGATGTCAGATGGTGACATGCACCATACCATCGCTAATCATCATAGTGATATTACCACACTAATATATTCTCACTAATATATTCTCCGCTAGTTTGGAGGTGTGCAATTAAATTTGCTAATTATTAATCCTTTAGCAATACCGTGAATAAAAAGACATGACGTATGAAGTCATCCCTTGATGAAGCCTGCTCTGACCAGCATTATTGTTAGGAAAAGAAAAGGGATCTACTCAGCACTTGCTCAATCACCTATAGCTCAATGTCAGGAAAACAAAGGAACTTGTGGTGGACTTTAGAAAATCCAGGACCTCCGTCACTCCTTTGTCTGTCCATGGTGAGGAAGTTGAGATTGTTGAGGATTACAAATACCTGGGAGTCCATATAGACAACAAACAGGACTGGACATCAAACTCAACAGCACTCTTTAAGAAAGGCCAGGTCTTTAAGGAGGCTCAGGTCTTTCAATGTCTGCAACACCATGCTGTAGATGTTCTATGAGTCTGTGGTGTCTAGTGTCTATGCAGTGGTCTGTTGGGGAAGTAGCATGAAGGTGGCAGACAGAAATAAACTGGACAAACTTATCAGGAGGGCTGGC
>CM074967.1:67236-83522 GCA_037577455.1 Pangasius macronema | reverse complement strand
GTCATCATTCCATTTACAGGTGAATTCTCCACTGAATCAAATGCAGGCAGTAGAAATGGGAATTCTATAATGGGCTTCAGTTCCTTGTGTGTTGGATGTGTTGATTAGTATAATATCATATTTAAAAAAAGATTATAGAGCTTATCCACCAGAACTAGAAATCAGCAGTTTGCTATAATATGGGTGAAAACAATGACGTTTTAATATTGAATTTTCCACATGAGAATGTTAAAAAAAAAAAAAAAAAAAAACTTTTAATGTTCTTGCAAACTGGTGGGCACCTCAGGGGGCAAGATGAAACCATACACAAACTCGTCTGAGCAAGTACTACTGTGGATATCTCTGTGCCAGAAATCTCTGGTGATATGGAGTGTCTCTTTCTCTGTAGCTGATGTTACTGTGGTGGATAGAAACTGCAACTATATAATAAAAGGCTGCAGAGGTGGATGAGATTCAGCTGGACAGGGCTGGGGTCCTGTTAAGACAATCACTTCACTGTTGCATGGAGATCTTGGGCAGTGATCGGGACTGGCAAACAGGCGTATAGTCATACATGCGTTGAGCAACAGCAAACAGGGTAATCAAAGGTGAGACAAAGGAAGAGTAATCAGACAGGCAGATGATTGTGGCAGGCAGCAAACAATCCAGAAATGAGAGAAAACAGTCCAAGGTCAAACACAGTAATCCAACAAAGAAGGTAGAAATGCTCAAATGTCAGCCGGGGCAAAACAGGACTTCGCAAAGAGTGAGTGTGAGACAGCGGCTTAAGAAGTCCCGGTAAAAAGCTGCAGGTGCACTCATAATCAGAGCTTGGCGCGGGGTGATGGGAAATGTAGTTTCGAGGGGAAAATCAGTACTCAGGTGATGGTGACCGCTGGTGACGATCAGGGGGAACCACAGAGGCCGGATTTCGTTACAGAGCCCCCTCCCTGAGAGCGGCTCCTGACGTGAGAAGGCAAACGACTCCGGGGTCTTCAGTGAGGGTGAGGGGCCAGTTTATCCGGATGGATTCTGTGGAAGTCCTTGGCATCGGCACAGGATCTCTCCTCCAGTCCATACCACTCCCAGTCCACGAGATATTGCAGGACTCCTCCCCGGCGCCAAGAGTTTAACATTTCCTGAACCTGATATGCCGCCTCACCATCTATAATGAGAGGAGGGGGTCCCTGGTTCCGGGCCTCATCTAGGTCGTCCGCCCTTCTCAGGGCACCAGCGGCCTTGAGCAAAGAGACATGAAAATTGGGTGAGAGATGATATTGTGGACGTAAGGCCAAACGGTAATAAACAGGAGTTATTTGTTTAACAAATTTGAATGGACCCACGTACCTGGGACTGAATTTGCGGCAGGGTCGTCGGAGCCGAAGGTCTCAGGTGGAGAGCCAGACCCACGATCCTGGAACATACTCAGGGTTGAGACGTCGGTGGTGATCTGCTTGTTCCTTCAGTCTCCTGATGGCTGTCTCCTGATGAAAGTCAGTACTCGGGTGATGGTGACCTCTGGTGACGATCAGGGGGAACCACAGAGGCCAGAATCATTACACACAGTTTGTACATAGACTTTTTCATAAATGACAGTAATCAAACACACAGAACAAAATATCATTGTTGACCACAACTAAAAAAATCTGTTTTTTGGTTAAAGCTGCACTACACACTGCCACAATAATTTTTTTTTAGTTTACTGTGCTGCCTTTCTTTTGCCCTTTGTGATAGCTTGTCCCCAAAACCACAGCAATTGCAATTACAAAGAATCCATTTATAATTGCATTTAATGTTGAGAAACATCAGAGAAACAAGTTAGTTGGGTTGCTTATATTATAGCAGCTGTAAACAGCCATTCCCTCATCAGCCTCTCTTCTTCCTCTTAAAGTTAATAAGACAGAAAAAAAATGCAGCTTATCATCTTACAGAGAAACCAAGTGTAAACAAAGCACTGACACTGGAGATTCCTTCTATAAACGTTAAATAAATTTATCCTTACAGACAAGTTCAACATAATGATTACATGTTTGTTTTTGTTTTTTATTTATGTAACACATCCACCCTTCAAGTTCCTGTGGATGACCTATTACTACAGAAACAATAAACCTGGGATTTGTAGCTGCACTACTGTCAGAGCTGTTAGAAAAACTAATTAACACCTTCTGATCAATCAGAATCCAGAATACAACAGCACTGTGGTATAAACAAATAATAAAGTCAGTAAGCAAAAAGCTATAAAACCAGCCAAGAACATTTTCTCTTCCTGCCAGTAGAGGTGGAGAGACTTACAGTTCTTGATTTTAGAGTATATAAACTTTGCAAAGTTTTGCAAATCCCAGTGTTTGTGTAGCATTGTTTATTAGACCTCATCTCTTTTACTTTTTGCATTAACTTAGCAAGTTGCTCTGGATAAATGAGTAAATGTAAATGTAAGCTTACAGATAAACAAATTTATAATCTAATATACTGAAGAAACAACTACTGTATGACCTTTGTGTGGTGATTCTATATTAAACTAGACTGGATGGATAAATAAATAAATAAATAAATAAATAAATAAATTTTGGGCACAAAAATGAATAATCTGCTCAAATGAACTAGAATTCTGGTTTTGATTTGCTTTCATACCTTAAATTAGCAATGTTCAGGCTTTGTTTCATTCACAATTTCAGCTTTCACATGGATTTTTTTAAATTAAAGACATTAAAGTCCTGTTACAGGAGTAGAAAGTCCTACAAGAAACCTACACAAGATGTGATATCTAACAAATCAATTGATTTACTGGATGTCTTTTGTGCAAAAAAAATAAAACTTTTTTTAAATATAAAAGACATGGTTATTATGTTAAATGCATATTAATAAAAAGCCTATTATTAAAGACCTGCACTGATATTTTAGATTCACGAGTGGACCAAAACATCTTTCATATCATGTGAAAGTATTACATAGAGATAAAAAGATCATGGTCTGCAAACACCAGGCATTAGAAATTCCCCTGACATCAAATTCCTGGGAGAGAGTTTCCTCATCCAAGTTTCTCATGGTGTGATAAATGACAGATAAACTTATTTGTTAGCAGGGCAGTTGTCCAGCATGAGAGACTTCAGTTCATTAATCTCTCTGGGAGTTTGGCAATTTCCCCTAAGCTCTTATTACATCACCTTAACACAGCACTCATAATTAAACCCCTTTAGATTTAATGCTTTGGAAATGTTTTTGTGACTGAGTCAGTGTAACTGTGGAAAAATAAATAATAATTGAGGCCTTCAAAGTTTTAAACAAAAATCATATTATGTGATGATTTTGAATATTACAGTTATAATATGAAACTTATTAGGGGGACGAACACCGAAGGTGCGTAGGCATCCTAATGTTATTCTAGTTTTTCTTCTTCTTCTGGCTAGAGTGTCTATGGCAGCCCACAGAACTGGCTGGTAAAAAAGTTGTGAAATTTGTCACACTGATTGCGGAAGGTCTAAGGAACATTCTGACCAAATTTGACCCAAGTGTTTCCAATGATCTAGTGCCACCATTGGGTCAAAGTTTGGCCTAATTTGGAAGTACGTTTAAGGTCTTTACTTTTGAACCATGTGTCCAAAATTTAAAAACCAGGCATCACCAAGATGAGACAAATTCAATGACATTCTATGACATCAATTTCCACCTAATGGGTTCCCCTTCAGGAACTTGAGCTGCGTCAAAACACTTTGGGAACACCCCTGGCGAGACCACGTTCTGGAACACGTGTGAAATCAGTCCAATGGAGAAGCGAGACATCACGAGCTGGGTAACATGAGCAACCAGGAAGCATAAAGCGCATCCGGCAAATGCATGTTAGCTTTTTGCTTTTTTTTATAGTTTTTGTTTTGTATATGTGCATGTGTATCAGAGAAAAAAGCCAATGTCTAAGTGAAAATCCAAGTCTTTGGTGAGCAGATGGCATTTCAAATCAGTTGTTCCTCCCTGCCCATGCTATCTCTTGGGTGGGGATACATACGATTTGTTTATTGTCTGTTTGGGAGCGGAGTATGCATGGTTTGGTCTCAACTGCCATGATTGTGAGCTTCTTCCGCTCCATGTGCTCCGCTCCCACCCGGCTGTCTTCAATGAAAGCAGCCAGGTTCGCAACCCTGCTAGATCCTATCCTCAGACTGTTATCGTGAGGATCGCAAGTGGATTTAGAGGAGGGATCTGAGATGGGCTTGTCCTTTTCTCTGTCCTCACCTGCTGGATCCACAGCTCTCTCTCAGGGATCGGAAGCCCGCCCCACAGTTTCTTCCCCCTGGAGAGAGAGAGCCAGCCATTTCATCTGTCTTCCTCCAAGGAGGCTGACGTGACGAGTGTCAACATGGAGGAGACTGTGGGCTCACCACCACAGTCCCTCGCATATGAGGAGCTCGAGGAGGTTGTGACTCGTGCCATAGCCAAGCTCAACATTAATTGGCCGGCCGAGGAGTGGGACGCTTGTCCCAAAAGCAAGCTGGATGAGTGCTTCCTGGGACCTAAATCGCAGCCTTCATGATGGGGCCTTCCATTTTTCTACGCTGATTTGGTGAGATCATGGGAGAGACCATATTCATTCTGACTCAGCACTACGGTTTCGAATTCCTTGAACATCATGGGGCTGAATGAGTACAGATACGGAGCGATGCTGGCACATGGCAGTGTTGCAGGTGTAACAGGCCGACCTGCTAAAAGACTTGGATGAAAGGAAGGAAGGGGAATCTGATGTGCTCACTGAACTATGTCAGGCCACAGATTTGTCGATCCAGGCCACCAAAGAAATGGCCATAGACATTGACCATTCAGTGGCAGGGTTGGTGGCCACAGAGCAGCACCTGTGGTTGACTCTGTCTGAGCTAAAAGGCAAGGACAGATCTGCTCTGCTATCGCCTTCTGGCCTCTTCAGTGGCACAGTTGATGCTGTCTTCGAGAGGTTTCAGGAGGCAAAGGAAAAGGCGGCTTTCCTTCCATCGCTTCTTCCCTCGCTGTTCCCAGGTCTTTGGAGCTGCTGAGCTGCAGCAGCCCTGGCCATCTAGCTCCTCATATCGCCAGACCCAGAAGCAGAGCATTGCGATCCATACTTCCCCTGCAGAAAGAGCAGGGGTCAGGGCGGTGCTCTCTTTCAGGGTCTTCGAAGCAGGAAACTGGTCATGCGGACCGTTGTTCTGGCTAGGATCTCGGCCAAGCACCCCTGAGGAGGAGGGGTACACACTTCCAATGGGCTAATTTCCCAGTTGCCATCCAGCAATAGTACATCACTGGAAAGCTTGTTCCCTCAAGTGAGGACACTAGAGCAGTCATGTTGGTCATTCCCTGCTGGTCATTCACTTCAGGGCACTGAATTGGCCCCTCTAGCTGCACCAGAGGCCAGTCTCGAGAGGCTGGTTCCCTTAGTAGACTTTCTGGCAGAATGGAAACTTCTTCCAAATGTCTCACAATGGGTCCTGCAGACTGTAGAAGGAGATTACAGAATCCAGTTTGGTTCTCGTCCGCCTTGCTTCAACTGGGTCATTCCCACACTAGTTGGCCCTGAGCAGGCTCTGGTATTGGAACAAGAAGTAGACTCTCTCTTGAAGAAGGAGGCCATAGAACGTGTTCCTCCTCTCGAGAAGGAGTCTGGGTTCTACAGCCGCTACTTCATTTTTCCAAAGAAGGATGGGGGGTTGCATCCGATCATGGATCTGCGCTATCAAACAGTTTTGGTTCAGGCTGCTCACTGTCAAACACATCATGTCTCAGATCAGGTCTGAGGACTGGTTTGTTATGATAGATCTCAAGGACACATATTTCCATGTATCCATCTTTCCTCAACACAGGAAGTTCCTGAGGTTTGCTTTTGGGGGAGAAGCATACCAATATCGGGTTCTTCCGTTCGGCCTGTCACTCTCATCCCGCACTTTCACCAAGTGTGTGGATGCTGCATTGGCTTTTTTTTTTTACTCCAGGGCATCCGTATACTGAATTACATCAACGATTGGTTGATTCTAGCCCAGTCAGAGCAGATGGTGGTGCGGCATCAAGATGTTGTCCTCACCCATATGAAAGAGCTGGGGTTACGGCCAAATGCCAAGAAAAGTGTGCTTTCTCTACTACAGAGGACCACATATCTGGGCATCGTGTGGGATTTGACAACGATGCAGGCACAGTTGTCTCCTGCTTGTATTGAAGCGATTCTCACAGCCGTGAGGGGAATGAGAGAAGGCCAGTCACTCACTGTCAAACAGTTTCAGAGACTGTTGGGTCTGATGGCAGCTGTGTCCAATGTGATACCTTTTGGCCTTCTGTATACGAGACCCCTGCAGTGATGGGGAACACACTTCGCAGGATCAAGGTCACGCAGCGATGCTTATGCGCCTTACACATGTGGAAGAAAACTTTTCATCATGTAACGCTAATGATGGACGCCTTCCTCACTGTCATGAGGCCATAGCTGCTTACCATGCCCTTCTAGGAGGTACACGTTTACTCCTTGGCACCTGGAGGCTGAGGCCTCATGGGGTCTGGCGGTGGTTCTGGAGGCTTTGTGCAATGTCCCCTTCGCACCCATTGAATATAGTCCTGATAAGCTCCTCATGCTGAAGACTATTTTCTTGCTTGCCATGTCCTCTCTCAAGAGGATAGGGGATCTTCAGGCACTCACTGTGTTGTGCCTGGAGTTTGCCCTGGGCATGGTTAGGACATTCCTTTACCCGAGAGCCAGGTATGTTCCTAAAGTGCCCATTTCTTTGCCAGGCCCCTTGGAACTGCAAGCCTTTTGTCCTCCCTTCCCTTCCAGGAAGCAGGTCAGGAAAGACTCAATCTGCTTTGTCCAGTGGTCGCACTGGACACTTATGTCCACAGGGCTGTTCATTTGATTTGCTCCGCCTAAGAAAGGGGTTCCAGCAACCAAGCAAACTGGAAGTAGGTGGGTGGTCGAGACCATCACACTGGCCTACGAGTCCTCTGGCCTCCAGTCCCCCATGGGGGTCAGAGTGCACTGATTTCACACATGCTTCAGAATGTGGCCTCGCCAGGGGTGTTCCCAAAGCATTACGATGCAGTGTCTCATTCCCTTTGGGGAACCATGGTTACACGCATAACCTAGAGACAATTTTCCATCATCTTGTAAAGTTAGTTAAAAAAAAAATTTTTCACTACTTCTCCTACAAATTTTGTCCAATCATCACCAAATTACCAAAATCACCAAAATCTTCACAAGATCAGGTTGCCTATTTGCATTTTCTCATGGAAAAGTACCTCCAAAATAGAGTTGAGTTATTTTCAGACCATCCTCTTAACAAAAACACCATTATCTCTGTCATTATCAGTTTATAATTCAGTTTGGAACTCTCATTCATCTTTGGACTCTGAGATTTGAAAGTAAGCACATCTACTTCAAACATTGTGCAAGAAAATTATTTTAAGAACCTGTGTGTTATATTAGGAGAAAGACATGGGCTCCTCCAAGCATACTTAGGCACAGGCAGTCTGTTTCCACCTGTAATTCAAATTTTAATTTTATGTCCATGACTATAATGACAGCATAAAAACAGCAACTAAAGCATTTTATTGCACTCAGGACTCCACTGTAGCCACTAATGAAGTCACTGTCAATGGCACAAAGTACAAAATAGAAATGTATATTGTGCTAGGATGAGATGAGGAAGGTCTAAATGTAGGTGAGATGAAGCTGGTTTTAATCCATTATAATGATTCTGTCTACTTTGTTGTGAAGAAGTGTAGCTGGTTGGATTTATTTCAATGTTTTTCTGCATTATTTTCTTGAATTTATGTCTGTACTAATGTTGTTTTATATGTCACTGTATTATGAGAAGAGTTTTAGTAAGGTTCACGAAATTCTCTCCCATAGTTCTTGCGTTATGAGAGTATGTTGTTGAAGTCCTGAAACCTTTCTTGGGGTATTTTGTTAAGTGGGAGTATCATTGCTGGAGCACTTCTGGTGCTCTCACCTCACGGGTTGTGCATCAGCCTCTGTGATTGTATTCTGATGAACACAATTCACTTTGGCTCTCCCCTTGATTAACTCTGTGTGTACCCAAGAGGGAAGAGCCATTGCCTGCTGCTACACTGATGATATTTTCCTGTTTCAGAATAAAAGACACTGGATCTCATCCTGTGGTGGCTACCTTTCACTTTCATACTAGAACTGTGTACTAGTCTCTTACTGTGCCTATTGTACTGTTTTAGTAGTTTTTGTACTGTCTTGGGTTGTTTGCACTGTGCACTTAATGTAGTAATGTGTACTCTCTTGAGTTCTGTGTTGTTTTATGTAGCACCCTGGTCCTGAAGGAGCATTGTTTTGTTTCACTGTGTACTAACTAGCTATATATAGTTGAAATGACAATTAAAGCCACTTGACTTGACTTACCTACCCCTTTGGGTTCTATGATGTCTATCTGAAACCTGCTACAGGAGCAGCACCTTGCAGAGATTGTTGATATGGATATTCACTGCATGACAGAGATGGATTCAGACATTTGTATTAAGCAAGAGAACCTCCTTGATTATACAAGCTGGTCTTCCAGTAATTATTTTTCATCATTCTATCCCAGATTTGTTCATATGCCAGCATTGGGGGAGGATATACTGTATATGATGCTGTCTTGGCAATATTACCTACCCTACCAGAGGTCAAACTACTCTCTCTCCTGAACAAGCTGGCTAGCATTGGAGTCGAATCCAGATCACAATATAGTGTCACAGGCTCCTCAATGCATGGCATGTACAAGGTACAGTATGTCATGAACACCCTACGCCATCTGGTATCAAAACAGCCACTATGCTGGGCTTTAGCCCACTGCTAAATATAGCAGAGAAATGATAAGAATTGTTGTTGATGAGATGACACTGGCAGAATTAAATCCATCAAAACCTCAGTGCCTCACTGTCGCCAAGATTATTGTTAAACAGTATCCCCAAACCTTTGCAGATGTCCTGAGAGATGGCAGTGCCTCTGGATCTCTTTTGACAAAATAAGAAGCATGGTAATCATGGCTTCTCTTTCTCAAGACTTAGGAACCAGAAAAGAGTCTCAAGTTCATCAGCACAAGACATCACCCAAGGACAAGCTGACCAATATGGTTGCATGAGTTGGCAGCCTGAGTGTCCACCAGAAGAAACTGAAGAGAGTCTCAAAGAAAAACAGAAAAAATGAATGACCTCTACAGCACTGAAGTGCTGACTGGGGTGGAGAGAGGACTTCTGACTCAGTTAATGAAGCAACGGACTATCTCCAAAGAAAATCTATCAATTCCTGCCCACAACCATCCATTGCTGATTTGAAAAATGACTGGACATATCTATTCACACCCAAAAATTGTACAACTTTCAGTTACTAACAAACATCAGCATTTTGGAAAAAATGGAGAAGGCAATAGAAGAAAAGGGGAAGATAATCATTCATTTTTATCTGAAAAAAAAGCAGGAAACAATGGGACCCGACCTGAAGCAGGTGATATTGCAATGGGTCAGCGACACACCTGAACAGCACCATCAGCATTTCTGCTCACTGACACTTGGCAGGCTTGGCCGCCTTAGCCCAGAAGCTCCAAGACACCTGCCAAGGATGGCTGCTGGCAGAGAGGCACATTGCTGAAGAAGTAGTCAATGGCATCACTAGACAAGGCAGTCCCACTGGCAGAGGACCACCTTGCGGCATATCCAAGGGGTAGTTGAGCCCCATCCATCTCTCTCTCTCTCTCTCTCTCTCTCTCTCACTCTTGTACTTCCCCTCCTCCTCCCCCTGTCCCTGCACAGGGGAAACAGCCCCGAAACCAACTTCCCAGGTCCAAGGTTTTCCTAACCCTCCCTCCTCCTCTTCCCTTTGTCACCTGATGTCTCCCCTAACTCCTACTCTCTCCATACCTGTAGAATCATCCACACCCACCAGAACCAAGGCAAAGCCTGGGAAGCAGCGGGGAAGCCAGACATTTCCAGGATCAGCGTTTCCCCCAAGGGGATGTTTACAAATATCCACTGGTGCCAAAGCTGGGGGCAAAATCATAGAGTAGAGACAGTGGTCAGTCCTTGCCTGACCCATCCACTAATTCTGGGGATACCTTGGCCAGGTTTTCAGACATTAGTGAGGGAAATATTTGTGGATGGGTAGCAAAGCCTGCAGTAGAGAATTAGGGTGTGGGATGTGCACAGCGTCGCCTGGGCCATCAATGTGAGCTCCATATTACAGCAGGTTATGGTGGCTGAACTGCTGGATGTTCATGTGATGCTCTGAAAACAATGTGGGCTTTATAGATAATTGGAGTTAGTGGTAAGGCTGGCCTGTTAGGGCAGGATGATGTCCATCCCACTTGTGACGGTGCTGCTTTCATTTCTTGCAGCATAGCATATTGTTTCTAAACAGGCCTAGTTAATCGGTGACAATCCAGAGCCAAGGCAAGGGAGCAGACAAGCAGGCTAAACTGACTGTCTGCTAGCTGCACTGAGTCATCCCTCACCGTATTGAGACTTTGTCTGTTCCCTGAGCTAAAGTAAAATGTAGAAATACTCAAAGTTTGTTTTAGTAACCTAATTAACATAAAATTAGATAATACTGAATGCACAGCCAGGACCTATGATGTGAAGCTAGGACTGCTAAATATTAGATCTCTTATGTCTAAAGCGCTTGTTGTTAATGAAACTATTACTGATCAGGAATTTAATGTTCTGTATTTTAACAGAAATGTGGAATAAACCAAATTAGTATGTACTTTATACTAACATAACGCCTTCTGCTGAGCTCCACATGCTACTCCTGAGATGCCAGTGATCCTGACCCCTTCTGCTCTCTGAACCTGTCTGATCCATCCTGATCCCTTACTTCTGGTTGGAGTTATCAGTATAGCTCACTTGCTGATGCTGGGGGTGGCCCCACATGGATGGCCTGAAGATCATTGGGATTGCTGGGGATGGTGCTACTTGGGGGCCATGCAGATGGCTTTGGGGATCTGTGATGAATTTACTGGCTGCACAACTGCACTATTTGTCCATAAGGTACACTGTTATAGAGGGTATTTATTTATAATTGCACTATCCATTAGCACCCAGATGAGGATAGGTTCTCTTTTAAGTCTGGTTTCTGTCAAAGTTTCTTCCTCATATGGCCTCAGGAAGTTTTTCCTTGCTGCCATTGCCTCTGGCTTGCTCATTGGGGATAAATTCATATGTTTACAATTTATCTTGGTTTAATCTAATTTGAATGTAATCATTTCTGTAAAGCTGCTTTGTGATAATGTCCATTGTTAAAAGCTCTATACAAAAAAATCGAATTGAATTGAATTAAGGCCTCATTTCCAGGAAAGAACCATGGCCTCTGACGTTTCATACATTATTGAACATGTTTATAAAGATACACACTCACAACTGTCCAAATTTGTGTCCTCAACATATGACAATATTCAAGACCCTTTAACATGTCTAAGTAATATTAATAAAGATGTAGAATTTACAGGAAAATTAATCCCACTACTCTCACTGCTACTTTCACTTTTGAGTCACTGGAGAATTTACAGGTATTTGTGCAGCACAGAATCAGGACTGGAGTGATGCCCTGATGGTTCTCACAATTTACTTGTTGATTATTAGTTGTAATGGTCTTGTTATTTTTGTCATATTCACAAACAAATGTCTCCATGAACCCATGTACATTTTAATTGCTGCTTTGCTTTGTAGTGAAGTGAAGGGGGTCCCCGGTGGACTAGTGATTAGGTCACAACACTCTCACCACTGTGGCCCAGGTTCGATTCCCGGCCAGGGAACCAACCCCAGCCACTGCAACAGTGCACTCTAAGTGCCGGTCTCAAGCCCGGGTTGTGTCAGGAAGGGCATCTGGCGTAAAAACTGTGCCAAATCAAATATGCGGACCAACAATCCGCTGTGGCGACCCCTAATGGGAGCAGCCAAAAGGGCGATTCGAGACTTTGTAGTGAAGTGGAGTGACTTTGTGGCCAAGTATGGTGACCCATACTCGGAATTTGTGCTCTGCATTTAACCCATCCAAGTGCGCACACACACCCGGAGCAGTGGGCAGCCATTTTAGCTGCGGCGCCTGAGGAGCAATTGGGGGATCGGTGCCTTGCTCAAGGGTCTCACCTCAGTCATGGTAATGAGGGTGGCAGAGAGCGTTGGTTATTCATTCCCCACACCTACAATCCCTGCCGGACCCGAACCCACAACCTACGGGTTACAAGTCAGACTCTCGGACCATTAGGCCACAACTGCCTACTTGTAATGCTCTCTATGGATCGACTGCCCTTTATCCTATACTGCTCACTGATTATTTTTTTTGTCTGAAAGTCAAATCATCTCCTATGAAGCATGTACATTACAGTCTTTTTTTAATTTATACATATGCCATATCAGAGTTCACACTTATCAGCTATGGATGTAAGGAGCCAGACGTGGAGGCAGTTTCTGAATCCATATGCAGAGAGTTTATTAAACCGAAGCAGCAAACAAGACCAAACAATGAGGCTAATAGGCGTAGTCGTTGAGTCAGGCAAAACAAAACAAAACGACAGGCAATGAAAAATGCTCAGTAAGGCAGTAGCATGCTGACAATATTTTGCACTGAATACAGGTGAGCTAGGCTCTGAAATACCTGTGCTAAACAGAAAGTAGGCATAGAAGAAGAATGTGAGTATTCAGGAGAGGGCTTCCTCTAGTAGACGGCTGAACGGATGTCAGCCTCAGTTGTTACAGAACACCTCCCTCTATGAACACCTCTCGGTGTTCTTCTGCTGGGACGTCCCCTTCGTCGTGGTGCTGGGTGGTCAGGGTGTGCTTGGTGAAAGTCATGGATCAGCGACTGGTCTAGTATGTCTCTGGCAGCTACCCAAGATCTCTCCTCTGGACCATAGCCCTCCCAGTCCACCCAGTACTGCATCTGGCTCCCCCTCCGTCTTGAGTCCATTTCTTTGACCATGTATGCTGCTGCTCCATCAATGTCTAATGGAGGTGGTGGTTCATGACTCGTGGTTCCGGGGCCAAAAATCAGGTGGACCGGTTTCAGCAGGGACACATGGAAGGAGGGAGAGTTATGGTAATTAGTAGGAAGCTCTAAACGGTATGTAACTGGGTTAATCTGATGTAATATTTTAAAGGGACCCACATACCTTGGGCTGAGCTTCCTACAGGGTAGCCGCAACTTGAAGTCATGCGTGGACAGCCATACTCTTTGACCCGGCTGGTAGTTCGGGTGAGGATGTCTTCGTCTGTCAACCTGGATCTGTTGGGCTCGTACCACCCACTGCAGCCAAACGTGCGTACTATCCCACACCCGTTCACTCCACCTGATCCAATCATCCACCGCTGGCACTGCAGACAGTTCTACTGACCAAGGGAACATTGGAAGTTGATAGCCCAGCACACAATGGAAAGGAGTGAGGCCAGCAGAGGAGTGAGTAAGGGAGTTCTGTGCATATTCAGCACATGGGATGAAGTCACTCCTGCTTTGTTGCTCATGGCTGCAATAAGACCTGAGATATCTGCCTATTTCCTGATTAAGCCTCTACCTGTCCATTTGCTTGTGGATGATATCACGAAGTTAAGCTTACGTTGATATCCAGTTGCTTGCAAAAGGCATGCCAGACTCTGGAGGTGAACTGGGGTCCCTGATCTGTTACAATGTCTTCTGGTAGGCCATAAACTCTAAAGACATGGTGAAACAGAGCATCAGCATAGCCATAGGTAGACCTTTCATGGGAATGAGCTGGCATGATTTAGAGAACCAGTCTATGATGACAAGAATCATGGTAAAACCGCTGGAATTAGGTAGAGGCGTAACAAATTCAATAGATAGGTGCGACCATGGTCTCTGTGGGATTGGTAATGGCTGGAGCAGGCCAGATGGCAATTCTCTGGGAGTCTTAGACTGGGCACAAATTTGACAAGATTTGACATAAGTAGTAACATAACTTCTTAGAGATGGCCACCAAAATGAGTTACATAGCAGATTAATTGTTCTCTGAATACCTGGGTGTCCTGTGCTCAAGAATGTGTGGACCCACTGGATAGTTCTTTGTCGCAGAGTTTGAGGTATGTAGTGTTTCATTGGTGGACATTCAGGTGGTGCAGGATCAGACTGCTGCGCTCTTTGGATTCCTCCATGAGGTCCCAGGTAATGGGTGCAATGATGACTGAGGGTGGCAATATGGGCTCAGTATGTGATAATACATGGGGTGGATCATGCCTGCGTAAGAGGGCATCTGCTTTGCTGTTCTTACTGTCAGGGTGGTAGGTGAGTGTGAATTGGAACCTAGTAAAAAACAATGACCAATGGGCTTGACGGGGATTGAGTCTTTTGGCACTCTTAATGTATTCCAGGTTCTTGTGGTCAGTGATGATTTGGAAAGGATGGGTGGCCCCTTCTAGCCAGTGTCGCCACTCTTCTAGGGCAGCCTTCATAGACAGTAGCTCTTTGTTCCCAACATCATAATTTCTTTCAGCTTCATTCAATTTCCTGGAGAAGAAAGCACAGGGGTAAAGTTTACTTGGTTTACCATGACGCTGGGACAGGACTGCACTGATACTGCAGTCAGAAGCATCTACTTCCACAACAAAATGGAGGTCAGGGTCTGGATGCTTAAGAATGGGTGCTGTTGTGAAGCTGGTTTTGAGGGAAGCATAAGCTTTTTGTGCCTCATCATTCCATGGCAACTTTGAGGGTTTACCTTTGAGTAGTGTTGTGAGAGGAGCTGCAATTGTGCTGTAGTTTCTGAAGAATCTTCAATAGAAGTTTGCAAAACCCAAAAATCGTTGAAGCTCCTTGACTGTATTGGGTCATGTCCACTCAGTAACGGCTTGTATATTTGAGCTATCCATTTCGACACCTTGGTGGTTGATGTTGTTACCGAGGAAGGTGGTTTGATTACAGTGGAACTCACATTTCTCTGCCTTGACATACAGTTGGTGTTCTTGGAGGCGTGAGAGGACTGTCTTAACATGTTGTGTATGTTGGGCCTTATCTTGAGAATATATGAGAATGTCATCTATGTAGGCTATCACATACTGGTTGAGGAGATCACGGAAGATTTCACTGATGAACGACTGGAAGACTGCTGGTGCATTGGCTAGCCCATACGGCATTACCTGATACTCATAGTGCCCCCTAGAGGTGATGAATGCTGTTTTCCATTCGTCCCATTCTCTGATTCGAACAAGGCTGTAAGCACTTCTCAAGTCTAACTTGGTGTAAATGCGTGCCTTCTGAAGTTGTTCAAGAGCTGAAGGAACAAGTGGTAGTGGATATCTGTGTTTTATAGTTACTGCGTTTAATCATCTGTAATCTATACATGGTCTAAGGCCTCCCTCCTTTTTCTCAACGAAGAAGAAGCCTGCATATTCATCAGGGACCCTTGTTTTTGTTTGGATGTCTGGGTTTTCTATACTGGTAATAAAACAGGGTAGGGAAATTGCAACACGAAGACAGTGCGAGTGACAGTAGTCTGACCATTTATTTAGCTCACCATGTTTCCAGGAAATGGATGGGTCATGAGTAGCTAGCCATGGATGCCCTAGAATAACTGCATTCTTGGGGGTGTTGATAATGTACAGAGAGATGGTTTCAGTGTGAAATAGTCCAATTTGCAAGGTAACTGGTACTGTCTGTTGTGTTATTCCGGTGCCAAAGGGGGAATTGTCGACAGCTGTGATTTAGATGGATGGTATACAAGGGACTGTGAGAATGCAAAGTTCTTGAACCAAGTCATGGTGTATTACGTTAACTGCAGCTCCAGAATCCACTAACGCTTTAACAGATTTACAGTGAACATCAGAGGAAATTTCCACTGGTAAAAGAAAACTGTGATGGAGTGACGATACTGAGTTTTGCATACTCACGTTAGATGAGGAAACGAGATGCTCTGATGACCTGGTTCCCCACAGTAAAAGCAGAGTCTTTCATTTCTGCGCCGTAGGCGTTCCTCAGAGGAGACTCATGTATAAGCAATCTGCATGGGCTCTGGAGACTCAGCTTGTAAGGGCTTGACTGGCAGATGCGGTTTGTAAGACTGGGCGAGCTTTGGAACGTGATGCATTACGAAGTAGATTGTCAATTTTGATCGCCATAGTAATGAACTCAGACAGTGAGGAATCTTCACCCTTGCAGGCAAGTTCAGCTTGCAGTTCATGATTAAGCCCCTCTCGAAAAACAGTCTTTAATGCAACATCATTCCACCCACTCTGAGCCGCTAATATCCTGAGCTGAATAGCATAATCAGCTGCTGTTTTTTCAATTTCAATTCAATTCAGTTTATTTGTATAGCGCTTTTTTACAATGTCATTGCCTCAAAGCAGCTTTACACAAA
>CM074966.1:18678964-18694712 GCA_037577455.1 Pangasius macronema | reverse complement strand
CTATCAAACGTTTACAAACCCTTTCAAACCGCTACAGGCCCTAGCAAACCTCTACAAACCCTAGCAACCCTCTACAGCACTAGCAAACCTCTACAGACTTCTGCACACCTTTACAGACCCTCGCAAACCTCTACAGACCATAGTAAACCTCAACAAACCATAGCAAACCTCCACAAAACATAGGACACCTATACACACCCTAGCAAACGTCTACACACCCTTTCAGACCTCTACACACCCTATCAAACCTATACAGACCCTATCAGACATCTACAGACCCTATCAGAACTCTACAGATCCTATTAGACCTCTACGGAACCTAGCAAACCTTTAAACATCCTATCAAACATCTACAGACCTCTTCACACCCTATCAAACCTCTCCAGACATCGACACACCATATCAAACCTGTACAGACCATATCAGACTTCTACAGACACTATCACACTTTTACAGACCCTATCAAACCTCTAGAAACCCTAGCAAACCTCTACAAACCCTATCAATCCTCTACAGGCCCTAGCAAACTTCTACAAACGCTAGCAACCCTTATCAGGCCATAGCAAACTTTTAAAGACCCTACCAAACCTATACAGACCTCTACAGACCCTAGCAAACCTCTACAGACTTCTGCACACCTTTACAGACCCTCGCAAACCTCTACAGACCATAGTAAACCGCAACAAACCATAGCAAACCTCCACAGACCCTATCAGACTCTACAGAACCTATCAAACCTCTACAGACCTCTACAGACTTTAGCAAACCTATACAGACCCTAGCAAACCTCTAAAGACTCCAACAAACCTCTACACACCCTATCAAACGTCTACAGGCCCTATCCAACCTCTACAGGCCCTAGCAAACCTCTACAGACCATATCAGACCTCGAAAGACCTCTACAGACCCTAGCAAACCTCTACAAACCCTAGCAAATCTCTACATACTTCAACAGGCTCTATCAAACCTCGACAGACCCTATCAAACCTCAACACACCCTATCACACCTCTACAGACCCTAGCAAACCTCTACAGACCCTAGCAAGCCTCAACAGACCCTCACAAACCTCTACAGGCCATATCAAACCTCTACAAACCATAGCAAACCTCTACACACCCTATCAGACGTCTACACACCTTATCAGACCTCTACAGGCCCAAGCAAACCTCGATAGGCCCTAACAAACCTCTATAGGCCCTAACAAACCTCTACAGAACATATCAGACCTCTAAAGACTCCAACAAACCTCTACAAACCCTATAAAACCTCTACAAGCCCTAGCAAACCTCTACAAACCCTAGCAAGTCTCTAAAGGCTATAGCAAACCTTAAAAGACCCTACAAAACCGCTAAAGACCTCTACACACACTAGCAAACCTCTACATACCTTTACAGACCCTAGCAATCCTCTACATACTTCAACAGCCTCTATCAAACCTCTACAGACCCTATCAAACCTCTACACACCCTATCACACCTCTACAAACCCTATCAAACCTCTACAGACCCGAGCAAAGCAAACCTCTACAGACCCTATCAAACCTCCACAGACCCTAGCAAACCTTTACAGACCTCTACATACTCTGGAAAATATCTACATACCTATACAGACCCTATCAAACCTCTACAGACCCCAAAAAACCTCTACACACCCTATCAAACCTCTACAGGCCCTAGCAAACCTCTGCAGTCCCTAGCAAACCTCTACAGGCCCTAGCAAACCTCTACCGGCCCTAGCAAATCCCTACAGACCCCAAGAAATCTCTACACACCCTATCAAACCTCTACAGACCCTATCCAACATCTCCAGGCCCTAAAAAAACTCTAATGGCCCTATCAAACCTCTACAGACCCTATCAAACCTCTACCGACCCTATCAAACCTCTACAGGCCATAGCAAACCTCTACACACCCTACCAGAACTCTACACACCTTAGCAAACGTCTACAGGCCCTAGCAAACGTCTACAGGCCCTAGCAAACCTCTATAGGCCCTAGCAAACCTCGACAGACCATATCAGACCTCTAAAGACTCCAAGAAAGCTCTACACACACTATCAAACCTCTACAGGCCTTTTAAACCTCTACAGGCCCTAAAAAACCTCTACAGGCCCTAGCAAACCTCTACACACCCTATCACACCTCAACAGACCCTATCAAACCTCTACAGACCCTAGCAAAGCAAACCTCTACAGGCCCTAACCAACATCTACAGGCCATAAGAAACCTCTAGAGGCCCTAGCAAACCTCTACAGACCCTAGCAAACCTCTACAGGCCCTAGCAAACCTCAAGAGACCTCTACAGACCCTAGCAAACGTCTAGAAACCCTAGCAAACTTCTACAAACCCTATCAAACCTCTACAAGCCCTAGCAAACCTCTACAAGCCCTAGCAAACCTCTACAAACCCTTGCAAACCTCTACAGGCCATAGCAAACCTTTAAAGACCCTACCAAACCTCTAGAGACCTCTACACACACTAGCAAACCTCTACATACTTTGACAGACCCAAGCAAGCCTCTACATACTTCAACAGCCTCTATCAAACCTCTACAGACCCAATCAAACCTCTACAGACCCGATCAAACCTCTACAGACCTCTACAAAACTCTACAGGCCCTACCAAACCTCTACAGGCTCGATCCAACATCTACAGGCCCTAAAAAACCTCTACAGGCCCTAGAAAACCTCTACCGGCCCTAGCAAACCTCTACAGACCTGAACAGACCATAGCAAACCTCTACAAACCCTAGCAAACCTCTACAGACCATAACAAACCTCTACAGGCCTTACCAAACCTCTACAGGCCCTATTAAACCTTTACAGAACTCTACAAGCCCTAGCAAACCTCTACAGACCTCTACAGGCCCTAGCAAACCTCTAAAGACCCCAAGAAACCTCTAAAGACCCTATNTCCTCTACGTACTTCACCAGGCTCTATCAAACCTCTACAGGCCATAACAAACCTCTACAGGCCCTACCAAACCTTTAAAGAACTCTACAGGCCCTAGCAAACCTCTAAAGACACCAAGAAACCTCTAAAGACCTTATCCAACATCTACAAGCCCTAAAAAAAATCTCTACAGGCCCCATCAAACCTCGACAAACCTCTACAGGCCATATCAGAACTCTACAG
Source organism: Pangasius macronema (assembly GCA_037577455.1). NCBI lineage: Eukaryota > Metazoa > Chordata > Actinopteri > Siluriformes > Pangasiidae > Pangasius > Pangasius macronema. Next base: position 18,691,578 of record CM074966.1, on the reverse strand, counting down.
ACCCTATCCAACATCTACAGGCCCTAGCAAACCTCTACAGACTATATCCAACCTCTACAGGCCCTATCCAACCTTTACAGGCCCTAGCAAACCTCTACAGACTATATCCAACCTCTACAGGCCCTATCCAACCTTTACAGGCCCTATCCAACCTTTACAGGCCCTATCAAACCTCAAAAGACCTCTACAGACTTTAGCAAACCTCTACAGGCCCTAGCAAATCTCTATATAGTTTTACAGTCCCTAGCAAACCACTACAGAGCATATCAAACCTCTACAAAACCTAGCAAATCTCTATAGACCCAAGCAAAACATCTACAAACCCTAGCAAACCTGTACAGACTCTACCAAACCTCTACAGACCTCTACACGACCTAGTAAACCTGTCCATACTTTTACATACCCTATCAAACCTCCACAGGCCCTAGCAAACCTCTACAGATCTCTACTCACCATAGCAAACCTCTAGAGACACTATCAAACCTTTACACACCATAGAAAACCTCTACACACCATAGAAAACCTCTACAGACAAGATCAAACCTCTACAGGGCCTAACAAACCTCTACAGACCTCTACACACCGTAGCAAACCTCTACACACCCTAGCAAATGTCTACCTGCTTTTACACACCCTATCAAACCTCTACAGACCCTAGCAAACCTCTACACACCCTATCAAACCTCTACAGACTTCTACAGACCCTAGCAAATCTCTAGAAACACCAGCAAACGTCTACAAACCCTATCAAACCTCTACAAGCCCTATCAAACCTCTACAGACCCTATCAAACCTCTACACACCCTATCACACCTCTACAGACCCTAGCAAACCTCTACAGACCCTAGCAAACCTCTACAGACCTCTACAGACCGTAGCAAACCTCTACAGGCCCTATTAAACCTCTACAGACCTCTACAGACCATAGCAAACCTCTACAGGCCCTATCAAACCTCTACAGACCTCTACAGACTGTAGCAAACCTCTACAGGCCCTATTAAACCTCTACAGACCTCTACAGACCCTAGCAAACCTCTACAGGCCCTAGCAAAACTCTACAGGCCACATCAGACCTCTAAAGACCCCAACAAACCTCTACACAACCGAAAAAAAACCTCTACAGGCCCTATCAATCCTCAACAGACCTCTACAGACTTTAGCAAACCTATACAGACCCTAGCAAACCTCTACAGCCCCTAGCAAACCTCTACAAGCCTAAGCCAACGTATACAAGGCTCTACACACCCTAGCAAAACTCTACAGACCTTTCCAGACCCTATCAAACCTCTACAGACCTCTACACACCCTAACAAACCTCTACATACCTTTCCAGACCCTATCAAACCTCTACCGGCCCTAACAAACCTATACAGACCTCTACACACCCTAACAAACCTCTACATACCTTTACAGACCCTATCAAACCTCTACAGGCCCTGCCAAAACACTAGCAAGCCTCTACAAACCCTAGCAAACCTTTACAGGCCCTAGCAAACCTCTACAGGTGCTAGCAAACCTCTACAGGTGCTAGCAAACCTCTACAAACACTAGAAAACCTCTACACACCCTAGCAAACCTACACAGACCTTCACCATCCTCTACACGCCCTATCAGACCTCTACAGGCCCTATCAAACCTCTACAGATCTCTACAGACCCTACCAAACTTCTACACACCCTAGAAAACCTCTACATACCTTTACAGACCCTATCAAACCTCTACAGGCCCTAACAAACCTCTACACACCCTAGCAAACCTCTACAAAGCTCTACACACCCTAACAAACCTCTACAGACCTCTACACACCCTAGCAAAGCTCTACCCACCTTTACAGACGCTAGCAAATCTCTACAGACCCTAGCAGACCTCTACATACCTTTACAAACCCTATCAAACCTCTACATGCCCTAAAAAACCTCTACAGACCACTACACACACTAGCAAACCTCTACAGACATTATCAAACCTCTACAGACTTCTACAATCCCTAGCAAACCTCTACAAACTCTATCAAACCTCTACACGCCCTGGCAAACCTCTACACGCCCTGGCAAACCTCTACACGCCCTGGCAAACCTCTACAGACCTGGAATTTGACATACATTTGACATGTGTTGTGCTTTTCCCATCATTCCCAAAAGCTTGCTCTCTTTGGGGAGTGAATAAGACAATTGCTTAAGGGATGGTTCACCCGAAAAACTAATTTTCAGTTATCAACGACTGAAATACTATGCAGAGAAAAACTGTGGCAGTGGACAGGTAGAAAAGTTTTACAAGTTGTAGGCTAGTTTGCCAAATCTTACAAAATGGTTTGAGGGAGAGCTGTTTGGTTTTGTCTAAGGATAAATTAATCTTTAAAAACTTTAATTGTATGAAAAGACCCAGTATTGTGCTAACAAACTCTGTGTTGGTTATATAAAAATGGAATGGAAAAATGGAACCTCTCCCAAGTTTCTACTGTCAAGTAGGTTAGGAGTTGACAACTGAATTTATGTTTTAGAGGGGGGCCATCCCTTTAAGATTTAGGCCTAAACATTGATAATCTTTTGCACACTCAACCCAAGCTGTGAACTGTGACTTTAAAAATATAGTGCATGCATCTTACCTTCACAAGGGTATTCATAAAATGATCCTTTCTTCTGAAGGTAGTCCTGGGCATAGGTGGAGACTGTGCAGCGAGGGGTTAATATTCCACACTTGTTTTCTTTCTTTTTGGTCTCCTTACCAAAAAGCAGAACTGGCTTGTATCCAATGGCATGGAGTTTCTCAAGCTGCAGTGACAACATTGTGTATTTGCTGTAATAGAAAAGTAATAGAAAAGTAAAGTAATAGAAAAACAAGAGTGGGGGGGGGGGTTAAGCAGGTCTCCTTTAAATTCAATTTAATTCAGTTCCTTAAGAGAATCTGCTTGACTAATGAGCTATGGTAATACATAGTTACCAGAACCACCAATAATTACCATACAAACATTATTAACATACCTGACTTTCTTTTTCCAACTGAGATCAACTGTGCCCATGGCTAACCCTGTGAAGACAGCAGTGGGTTTGGAGAAAGAAAATTACTCATATACCAAATAAAGCTATTAGTACATGTACTAATAGGTGTAAAGTACATGCATTTTTATTGTGATTGAATTAAGGTTGATTCATTAACCCCACGTGTTGTTTTCTTGTTTATGCCCATACTGTTGTGATAATCACAATTTGTTTTAACAAGTGCTGATCCTTTGCTGACTTGTTCAGGGAATGCAAGGGGTGGGTAAATAGTGGTGTGGCATAGCCAGATGTAAATATTAAAATTATCCTAATATCGTTAATTCTGAAACGTAGCCTCGTTGAAGGTCCATAATAAGCAGTGGCCTGTTCCGCCATATTAACATCGGCAGCTACCATCAGGAGTGTGGCTGTAGAATACGAGCGAGTTCATACAAGTTTGACACACCGCCGAGGGACCGACTCAGCAGTGAACTAACGTTAGGGTGCTGAAGAGCCTGAAGTGACACCATGGTTGCTGTATTTATGGATTTATTTTATTCCCAGGGGAATTTGGTAATAATGTTCGGTGTTTTCGTACATGTGAACGAGACACGAGTTTGATATGGTTAGTGCTCCAGCCGTATTCAGACAGAGCGGGTTCATGTGTTTTAAGCCCTGATAGGAGAGATAGGATTTTTTTTTTTTTTTCAGTTCAAAATCCAGCTACTCTGGCTGGTTTCTCCAACATTGCCTATCCAAGCTTTAACAGCATAACAATACCCCTGACATAAGTGTAAGAGGGAAAGGAAGAAAGAAGGGGGGGGGGACCACACAACACAGACCTTAGGAATAATACTTTCAGCATTCATTAGTAGCATTTTTTTTTTTTTTCAATTTATGATAGACTTAGATGGTTTTACAAAATGGTTTGAGGGAGAGCTGTTTGGCGTTGTCTAAGGATAAATTAATCTTTAAAAACTTTAATATGTAACTTTAATGTATGAAAAGACCCAGTATTATGCTAACAAACCGTGTAGGTTATGTAAAAATGGAAACCTCTCCCAAGTTTCAAATCTCCTGAATGTAGTCCTGGGCATAGGTGGAGAGTGTGCAACGAGGGCTTAATATTTCCCACTTGTATCCAATGGCTTGTAGAAAAACAGCAAAAAAAAAGTTAGAGAATATAACATTATTAAAGAATGCATACAGGTTAATGCAATTCAGGATTTTTTTTTTTTTTTACTTTATGGTGAGTTTAGCTTTTGTATAAACAAGTATGGGCAACCAAGAAAGGCTCCTACAGTAGAAGCAAAAAAATAACTCTATACAATAGAAAAAAGCAAAAAGATGAATTTGAAACCATCTGCATGTGTCAACAGGATACATCATTGTCAAAACCAGAAAATTACCCTTCCAAAGGGGGGGGGGGGAACAAAAAAAAAAAAACCTCCCCTTCCGTTGTGTGGGACCATTTTGATCTGTTAACAGCAAATAAGGTAACCATCAGAATTTTAAAAAGCACACACAGCAATGTGACTCAGTATAAATTATTTATTTCATTTTATGCAGGTTAAATGCCACATCTGTTCAACAGGCATTACAGAGCAAATCATGAAAAAGAGGAGGTGACAAATACACCCAGAATGAACACAGGTATACAGACATCGAGCAGCTTCTTCATGGTTGCTATATTAATACATGTTTTAATTTTATTATTTTTGAACATCAAGCATCTAGGAAGATTGCTTTTGGACCAGGCAGTCCTGAATTTTATGAGTTTAACATCCTAAGGGAAGCACTTCTTGTGCTGGCCCCTTTCCATCAGGCCACAGTGGAATTGTCTGAGGAGAGTTTCAGGATCAAAGGTCATCCCCATGATGAAAATGCTATATTGTGCACTTGAGCACAACTCTTTACATTTACACACACAAGCAGCCACACATCTCCATGACCAACTTAGGTGTCGTGTCGGACACTGCTTCTAATCTGGAGACATTATGTTGACCCCATCAACACTTCTAGACCCCAGATTTAAAACACTTGGATTCTGTAGTTCCTCCACGTGCAGTGACGCAATTAATAGACTGAAAATGGAGTGTGCTTCAGGCATGTTGTTCAGTGTTATCAGCTTATTTGTGCTATATACACTAATTTGGAGTAGAGGACAGAAACTAAAATTCCAATGTATTTTTTATTATTTCAGATAACCTGTGGCAGCAGCTTGATGAAGTTGGCAGACAAACCACCAATGCAACAGTTGACTCCATCATTGAGGTCCAGTGCTACTTGGGAGAGGGAAACCTCTCAAGAGCAGAGGATCCATTAGTATATTGGGGGAACCAGAGTATAAGATACAAACCTTTTCCAGCTCTCTTTACAAATTTTATGTACTCCAGCTTCATCTGTGCCTTGTGAGCATGTATTCTCAAAAGCTGGGGAAATAGTGTCAAAAAAACACAATCAATTGAATGCCAAAACATTGGAACAACTTATTTTTTTGAATAAAAATTAAAAAAAAAAAAAAACTGAGTCAATGACATTTAAATTGATAATTGACATTCACAACACTTTCACTTTAATTTTCACATAAGATATAAAATAATACCATAGGAAATACAATAATATTCTGTATACAAGTATGACTAGCTCATTAAATCTTGCGAGTCTCAACTAAGTTGCCTACAATGATGTATAACTTAAGCTCCAACAGGTGACAGTATAGAGGAACACAGCACCGGCACAGTATCAATACAGTTTGGGGAATATGCCGAAACGCTTCACAAGACCTCATCTACCCATCACTAAACAAAGTGAAATGCAAAATACAAATAAAGACCTACCTTGACTTGAGCAGACTCAACATGGCACAAACAAAGTAGACTCAAAAAGACTGCAGGTCACAGCATCAATACACAAACAGAGACAGCAGCTACATGAGGGCTATATATACCAAACAATCAAGGTCACATGACACAATCCAACTAATGAGGAACAAGACACATGACTTAACCAACCAATCAGAACATGACACAATTAACAAAGGAACCAATAGCAGGAATACAAGAGGCCAAAGGAACCACATGACTAGACAGGAACCATGACTTATCTCCAAAATAAAAGACATGAGAGTAACGAACAAGAAACACAAACAAAACCCAAACCCCACGTTACACACATGTACACGTATACAGTATATAGTTAATATAAATAAATAGTTAATAAATAATTTCAAGTTTTAATGACATTTTTGACATGAATACACAGAACATTTTCTTCTCTCTATTTTCAGGTTATTAAATGTACAGAATACTGAACATTATGAAAGAAATGTTAAACATTGACGTTAGAATACTGTTAGAATACTGTTATGTACTTGCATGGACAGATGTAGGCTACTGTCAATTACACTGCTTATTTTTACCAGGCTAATCATATCGTCAGCGTAAACACATAACGCTAATGTCCACCTTGGGCTTGCATGCCTTTGACTAGCGATGGTATGTCAGGTGTAATTGCAAAGGTGTTCAGTGGGGTTGAGGTCAGGGCTCTGTGCAGGACACTCGAGTTCTTCCACTCCAACCTTCACACACCANACCATGTCTTCATGGAGCTCGCTTTGTGCACAGGGGCATCGTCATGCTGGAACAGGTTTGAGTCTCTTAGTTCCAGTGAAGGGAATACAACGACATCCTATACAATTGTGTGCTTCAAACTTTGTGGCAACAGCTGAGGAAAGGAGCACATCTGTATTAGGTGTCCACAAACTTTTGGCCATTTAGTATAGAGATGCTGTGTTGTTCTATTTAAACACTTTTTTTCTAACAGTGAAATGTTTTTACATCTTATATTTTCATTAAATATAACAGTGTCCATAAATGTGGTCACTATGAGTGAAAGGGTTAATATAGGGTTAAAGTATACACACACTTATATGCAAATTGCAAAAGGGGGCGTCTCCTGTAAAGGCGGAGCTTTTAATTGTCGTTCCCGCGTAGGCCGCCGTAGTGACGCCATCAAAAGGTGACCCAAGAACCTTGAGGCGCTTCCAGTTATCTTTATAAACTGTTTAAACTACACCGGAATAATACAGGTGAGAACCAAAACACTCTCCAGGATATTTACATGCATGGCGAAATTTAAAGGGCAGGCTTTATATTACATCCGTGAAATAATCATAAATAATCATGTTATGATGGAAGTTATTTGTGTTAGCATGGTGTGCTAGCTGTTAGTTAGCAGCAGGTGTTAACTGTGTGAGAGTTACAAGCAAGTTCAGCTTAATGATTTACTCCTCTTCATGTCAGCTTAGTGATTTGTATTCCAGTGTAAATGTGGGAGTTGAGGCACTGGAATAAATAAAAACAATAATATTAACCACGTGTTTCTTTCATGGTTATATTTCCCAGAATCCTCATGTGTACAGCCTGATAGTAAACAAGGGAATATAAACCTGTCAAATGGGCCCAGATCAGTTAAACGTGATGTTTAGGCTAACATCTTAAACTCTGCTAGCTTGTAGGTATACCTGTGTGTGACATGTGGTGTAATAAGAGTGCTTCTGTTCTAATAATTCATTATGAGTAATGCAGTCTTTTCATCCACAGGTGGTATATAAACAGAAGAAGCCCAACAGGATGGCCAGCGTAAGTTCAGTTAAATCCAACATCATGGCTTGACTTTTTATGTTAGCCATCTACGTCAGAATTTTAAACGACTGCTTTTATGTGTTCATTCATCTTCAGTAAGCGCTTTACCCTGCTTGGGATGCAGTGGGCAGTGGATACAGTGGATGCCAGTCCACCTCAGGGCATTATGAACATGTTCGTACACATCTAGGGCAATTTAGATTCTGCATAATCTGCATACGTCCATGTTTTTGGGAAGTGGAACGAAATCGAATAACTTGAAGGAAACCCACAATCACTGGGAGAACATGAAAAATTCCACATATACAGTAACCGGGACTCAGGAGCTGTGAGATGGCAACCGTGCTGCCCTGAATGCAGAAGAATCAGACTTTGGAAGATATTTACTCATCCACTGGAGCTGCATAATACATTTACAGTGTGCTGCAGCTGTTCTGATCGTATACGTAACCTGTTTTGTTGAAATCTTTTTTCTCTTTGTTGAAATTTTTTTCTCTTCACCAGGTGCTCTGTTGCAGAGCCAGGGTGGTTACATACCTGCCAGGGCTTCACGTTCTTGTGCGACGCATAGCAGGAACCAGATGTTTCTCAGACGAGCGTCACGTTAACGCCACACCACCAGATATGGGTAAGTGTCCGGAATAGTCCTTCATTCTGAAACATGCAGGATGGTGCTACATGTTTGAACGGCTGGTTTTGAATTCTCTCAGCGACTGGAAAATACAACTGCTAAATCTTCTGAGGCCAAGTTTCAGTCGTGCGTCATCTTTTGTAAACAAGTCAGAAGAAATATTAAACCGTAAGAGACTTGCATGGACCTGAAGTTAATGTCACTGAACCATTTCTGCTCATGTGCTCATTTCAGATTGAGCCAGTATTGGAATAAATTCAATCCAGACATTTCAGATTCATGTATGACGTATGTAGGACAGAAGGGTTACAGTACCGCAGTGAATAATAGTGCTGTGGTGCATGTAATTGTATGGTGTTAAGTGGGCAGTGTTGCTCCAGTTCCTCCAGCTGCTTGGTAATGTGGGATTTGCTTTGCATCTAGTGAGCACAGTTGTGTGGCAGTGTCCAGAAGGTTGTGAGTTTAAATCCCTGAACCATCAGAAAGAACACAATTTAGTTTTTATTACTCTGTAATCCAGGACCGAGGACGGTGTGGCCGGACGAGACGATGGGTCCGTTTGGTCCTCAGGATAAACGCTTCCAGCTGCCCGGTAACGTGGGATTTGCCAGGCAGCTAGAAGGCACGGCAGAGCAGAAGCCCGGTCCCGTGCGCTCGATACTGCCGGACGTGCTGACAGCTCCGTCTAACACAGAGAGGCACGAGTTCGTCCTGGCGCAGTTCATCACCGAGTTCCAGGTAAAGAATCCGTCTGTGCTATGCATGACACTCAGCCACACCGCTACCCTACACTGCACATCCATTCAAATATTAACTTTTACGTTGTCCCAGTGCTGTTGCTACGCAGTCAGATAAACGCTGCTCTCCTCTTTTATCTGCAGGAGAACGCGGAGGCTTCGTCAGCACACGTGGTCGACAACGCAGAGCAGTACTTCAGCCATTCCAGAGTGGAGTGTGCCGTGCAGTCCTGCCCAGAGCTGCTGAAAAAAGGTCCGTTTTACACCGCTGATGAGGGTAAACAGTACTGACCACTAGATGGCAGCATACACTAGTCTTAAAATAGCATGCAAAAGTTTGCACACCCTCAGGACAAAATAATGGTAAACACTTCAGTGTTGGGTGTGTTTGAATTTAGGTTTCACAGGTGTTCCTTCCTTATTCCAGGTAACAAGGTAAAGGCCAGATAGTGAATGTTAAGATATCAGGATTCTAAATCTCCCTTCTGCTGGTGTTAAAAGTGCGATACAAATTAAATTGAGTTGAAGATATTAATAGAGAATATCTCACAATCTCACTAAACTAAAAAGACGCGGTTATTAATGATGAAGTAGGAAGAAACGAGGAGCGAGTTCAGCAAGTTACAGATGTCTTGTATTACACGTCTTGATATGTGAATGTTCCACAACCACGCAGACTTTGCCATGATGTTTCCTGAAGCCCCGTCCAGCAGCATGATGGTGCTCACTGTAACGCAGAGAACGGAGAATGACATGACCGCCTGGTCCGAGGAGGTGGACCAGGAGAGAGAGCAACTGCTGGCTAAAGTGAGTCTCACACACACACACACACACACACACACACGCACATATTTCCTGAACAAAGCTGCAAAGAATTTTATAACCAACCTTTAACTTTTGCGTTCTCTCCAATGAAGTAAAATTGCACATTTCATAGGCTTATAGTCAAAATCAAAGTCAAACACACACACACACACACACACACACACACACACACAACATTCTCGATCAATTTCAGGAGCTTCCTATGGCTGAAGAATTTACACGAAACTTTATATGAAGTCCAGACTTTGACCTGAAGCCTTCCTCCTATTCAGAACACAAGGACTGAGACGATGCTCCAGAGTGAGAGCAGATAACTGTCTCTGTGTGTGTGTGTGTGTGTGTGTGTGTGTGTGTGTGTGTGTGTGTGTGTGTTCTTCAGCAGCGGGTGTTGCTCAGCTTTGCTCTAATTGCCATGATCCCCAACCTTATTCAGTGAATTGCTCTTTTTGTTGTTTATCTTCTGGTATTTTCCGCCCACTGAAATGCGTTTTTCATACGACACACACACTCGGATGCTTTTCCTGGATTTATCAGGACGTTGTTAAGCTCATACTGCTGTGTGTGCTGTGTGCAGTTCATCGAAGGGGCGAAGGAGATCTGCCACGCGCTGCACACCGAGGGCTTCTGGGCCGACTTCATCGACCCTTCCTCTGGACTAGCGGTAAGTTTGCAGTGGAACTAACAGCAGCTGAAAAGGTCGTGTTGATTATTTTGCTCAGTATTGTAATGAATTTAGGTTTATTATTTTACAATCAAGAGCTCAATCCATCATTCACTCTACATTACTGCTAAACTGTCCTGATTTGAAGATTTATACATTTGAAAGAATTTGACTGAGCTTCGTATTCTTAAAACAAAATGATAAACATCACACACACACACACACACACACACACACACACTATAGTATGTCGAACAAATTCAGTTTTCAATGATGAGTTTGTGATTTAATGCAGCAGATTCAGTAAACACTGATATCTGAACTGTTAGCAGAGCTTTAGGCACGTGACCTAGATCACAGTCGGGTCTGTTTACTGCATCGTGGAAGCCCAGAACTGATCCTCAGTGAACCTCGAATGAATGAGGCTTTCTGTGTGAATCGTGTCCGCGCTCTGTAATGTATGAACTGCTCGGTCAGGATGCGTGTTCTGTCTTATTCGCATAAAGTGAATAAAGTGCCTGCAAAATAAATACATAAATTCCAATATTAAAAAAATAATATGGTCTTTACTAACAAATCATTGGTCAGAAAATGAGCAAGAGTTAAATAAATGCCCTCGTGAGATCTCCTGCTCGTGAGAAAAAGGGAAATCCACTAATATAATCTTCTCGTACGCGAAGGTACAATCCTAATGATTCAAATATTGGATGTAAAATTCACGTGTCTGGGTGTTTCAAAATGTCCGGATGTTTAGAGTATCATTTCATGCCACGTGTCTAGAACAGTCCCTCTTATCTATATGAAATGAATTATATGAATTGAAATGAATTTTAGATGAAATATAATTATTAAATGATTAAATATAAACCTTGAGCATGGTAGAGAGTCTCACATCTCACGTCATATTAAATGGTGCTGTATTACACCTTTTCGTTTTTTTTTTTTTCTTTCTTTTCTTTCGTCCCTCCACGTGCAGTTCTTCGGCTCCTACACCAACAACACTCTGTTCGAGACAGACGAGCGATACCGCCACCTGGGCTTCCAGATCGAGGACCTTGGCTGCTGTAAAGTGATCCGTCACTCGCTGTGGGGCACGCACGTGTTCGTAGGGAGCGTCTTCACCAACGCGCCACCCAGCAGCCTGGTCATGAAGAAGCTGCAGGGAAATTAACTCATCCAGCGCTTCATATCAAGGGTTAATCCGGGTTCCACGCCTGTGTGCTCGCTGTGCACGCGACCACATCTCACCAACGGCTCCATTTCTTCCCACCGTCAGATTCGCTGTAATCCCTATGGGGTGCTTGATTTTATTTATTTTTGTAGATGATTAACAGCAAAGTGTAGAAAAGGGCAAATCAGTGCTGCTTGATTTCTGTTTGAGAAATGTTTAAAAAAAAAAAAAAGAAAAATGCCTTTTCTTTTCCTTTCACAGAAAGGAAACGATTATACATGTATATTTTTTTGTAGTATTTTAGTTGCCGTAGGAATTAGATGTCCAGATTTGAGTTGTAGTATGAATTAAATAAGGATGGATGGGTGGGTGGGTGGGTGGATGGATGGGTGGATGGATGTGTGGATGGATGGATGGGTGGATGTGTGGATGGATGGATGGGTGGATGGGTGGGTGGATGGATGGGTGGATGGGTGGCTGGATGGATGTGTGGATGGGTGGGTGGATGGATGGGTGGATGGATGGGTGGATGGATGGATGTGTGGATGGGTGGATGGATGTGTGGATGGGTGGATGGATGGATGGATGGATGGGTGGATGTGTGGCTGGATGGATGTGTGGGTGGATGGATGGGTGGATGGATGGATGGATGGATGGATGTGTTGTGAATTTCTGCTAGCATATTTAAGTCCGAGGCTCGCATGGCTTGCAGTTTGGATCGTATGGGTGTAACAGTGTACAATGATAACAAATTGGGAATATTTTTTGGGAACAGTGTATAGATTTATCATCCCAAATGCTGAAAGATTGTAAGTGTACAGCTCTGAGATCCTGCTCTTTCTCCAACCTGATCCTCTTAGATTAGACAAACCCCTGGGTATGTTTATATAAAGTGTCATTTAATGTTATCCTTAATTTAAAAGAAGGAATAAACGGGTGCTCTTTCGTTGTTTGGTTTATTATTT
>CM074966.1:18649759-18678864 GCA_037577455.1 Pangasius macronema | reverse complement strand
CGGGTCTCTAGGGGTTTTCTAGTGCCTGTAGAGGTTTCCTAAGTGTGTAGAGGTCTGCTAGGGTGTGTAGAGGTCTGATAGGGTGTGTAGACGTTTGCTAGGGTGTGTGTAGGTGTCCTATGTTTTGTAGAGGTTTACTATGATCTGTAGAGGTTTGTGAGGGTCTGTAAAAGTGTGTACAAGTCTGTAGACGTTTGCTAGGGCTGTAGAGGTTTGCTAGGGTTTGTATAGGTTTGCTAGTCCCTGTATAGTGTGTGTAGAGGTCTGTAGAGGTTTGAAAAGTTCTGTAGAGGTCTGATAGGGTGTGTAGAGGTTTGGTAGGGTCTGTGGACATTTGCTAGGGTTTGTAGATGTTTGCTAGGGTGTGTAGAGGTCTTTAGATGTTTTGCTAGGGCCTGTAGAGGTTTGCTAGTGTCTATAGAGGTTTGCTAGGGTGAGTAGAGATTTGTGAGGGCCTGGAGAGGTTGCATAGGGTCTGTAAAGGTATTTAAGGGTTTGCTAGGGTCTGTAGAGGTTTGGGAGGGTCTGTAGAGGTTTGCTAGGGCCTGTATACGTTTGTTAGGGTCTGTAGTTGTTTGCTAGGGTGTGTAGAGGTCTGTAGAGGTTTGTTAGGGCCTGTAAAGGTTTGATCGGATCTCTAGAGGTTTTCTATGGCCTGTAGAGGTTTCCTAAGTGTATAGAGGTCTGCTAGGGTGTGTAGAGGTCTGCTAGGGTGTGTAGAGGTCTGTAGATGTTTGTTAGGGCCTGTAAAGACATGTAGAGGTTTTGCCAGCGTGTGTAGAGGTCTGTAGAGGTTTGCGAGGGCCTGTAGAGGTTTGATAGGTTCTGTAGAGGTCGTATAGAGTCTGTAGAGGTTTGCTAAGGCCTGTGGAGGTTTGATAGGGTCAGTAAAGGTATGTACAGTTTTGCTATGTTGAGTAGAGGTCTTTAGAGGTTTGGTTGGGTTTGTAGAGGTTTTGCTCGGGTCTATAGAGGTTTGCTAGGGTGTGTAGAGGTTTGATAGGGTCTGTAGACATTTGCTAGGGCTTGTAGAGGTTTGCTAGGTATGTAGAGGTTTGCTAGGGTGTGCAGAGGTTTGCTAGGGTGCGTTGATTTTTGCTAGGGTCTGTAGAGGTTTGCTAGGGTGTGTATAGGTCTGTAGAGTTTTGATAGTGTCTATAGAGGTTTGTTAGGGTGTGTAGAGGTTTGTGAGGGCCTCTAGATGTTTGATAGGGTCTTTAAAGGTACTTAGTGTTTTGATAGGGTCTCTAGTGGTTTGGAAGGGTTTGTAGAGGTTTGATAGGGTCTGTAAAAGCATGTACAGATTTGCTAGGGTGTGTAGAGGTCTTCTAGGCTCTGTAGCAGTTTGCTATGGCCTGTTGAGGTTTGATAAGGTGTGTAGAGGTTTGTAGAGGTTTGCTAGGGTCTCTAGAGGTTTGCTAGGGTCTGTAGAGGTCTGTAGAGGTTTGATAGGTCTAGTAAAGGTTTGCGAGGGCATGTAGAGGTTTGCTATGGTGTGTAGAGGTCTATAGAGGTTTGATAGGGTCTTGAGAGTTTTGGTAAGGTCTGTTGTGGTCTGTAAAGGTTTTATAGAGTCTTTAAAGTTTGCTAGCATGTGCAGAGGTCTGTAGAGGTTTGCTAGGGTCTATAGAGGTTTGATAGGGTGTATAGAGGTCTGTAGAGGTTTGATACTGTCTGTAGAGGTTTGCTATGGTGTGTAGAGGTCTGTAGAGGTTTGCTAGGGTCTGTGGAGGTTTGATAGGGTCTGTAAAGCTATGTACAGGTTTGCTAGGTTGTGTAGAGGTTTGGTAGGGTCTGTAGAGATTTGCTAGGGTTTGTAGAGGTTTGATAGGGTCTGTAGACATTTGCTAGGTTCTGTAGAGGTTTGCTAGGGTGCGTAGAGTTTTGCTTGGGCCTGTAGAAGTTTACTATGGTCTGTAGAGGTTTGTTAGGGTGTGTATAGGTCTATTGAGTTTTGATAGTATCTATAGATATTTGTTAGGGTGTGTAGAGGTTTGTGAGGGCCTGTAGAGGTTTGATAGTGTCTGTAATGGTATTTAGGGGTTTTAAAGGGTCTCTTGAGGTTTGGTAGGGTCTGTAGAGGTTTGCTAGTGTCTGTAGAGGTTTCTTAGGGCCTGTAGAGGTCTTAGAGATTTGATATGATCTGTAGAGGTCTGTTAGGGTGTGTAGAGGTCTGTAAAGGTTTGCTAGGGTCTGTAAAGGAGTGTAGAGGTTTGCTAGGGCCTGTAGAGGTCATAGAGGGTCTGTAGAGGTTAGCTAGTGTCTGTAGAGGATTGCTAGGGTGTGTAGAGGTCTCTAGAGATTTGATATGATCTTTAGAGGTCTGCTATGGTGTGTAGAGGTCTGCTAGGGTGTGTAGAGGTCTGTTAGGGTGAGTAGAGGTCTGTAGAGATTTGCTAGGGTCTGTAAAGTGGTGTAGATCTTTGCTAGGTCTGTAGAAGTCTTTGTATGTTTCGTAGGGTGTGTAGAGGTCTCTAGAGATTTGATATGATCTTTAGAGGTCTGCTAGGGTGTGTAGAGGTCTGCTAGGGTGTGTAGACCTTTGCTAGGGTATGTAGAAGTCTGTAGAGGTTTGATGGGGTCTCTAAAGGTATGTAGAGGTTTACAAAGGTGTGTAAAGTTATGTAGAGGTTTGCTAGGTTCTATGGAGGTTTGCTAGGTCCTGTAGAGTTTTGCTAGAGCCTGTAGAGGTTTGCTAGGTTCTGTAGAAGTATATAGAGATTTGCTAGGGTGTGTACAGGTTTGCTAGGGACTGTAAAGGTGTGTAGAGCTTTGCTAGGGTATGTAGATGTCTGTAGAGGTTTCCTAGGGTCTGTAGATGTTTGCTAGGGTGTGTAGAGGTCTGTAGAGGTTTGATCTTGTCTGTAGAGGTTTTCTAGGGTGTGTAGGGTGTGTAGAGGTTTCCAAGGTGTGTAGAGGTCTGCTAGGGTGTGTAGAGGTTTGTTATGGCCTGTAGAGGTTTGATTGGCTGTGTGGAGATCTGTAGAGGTTTGGTATGGTCTGTTCAAATTTGCTATGGTGTGCAGAGGTCTGTAGAGGTTTGGTAGCGCCTGTATAAGTTTGTTCTTGTCTGTAGAGGTTTCCAAGGTGTGTAGAGGTCTGCTAGGGTGTGTAGAGTTTTTCTGTGGCCTGTAGATGTTTGATAGGGTGTGGAGAGGTCTGTAAGAGGTTTGGTAGGGTCTGTAGAGGTTTGCTATGGCATGTAAATGTCAGTAGAGGTTTGATACGTCCTGTAGAAGTTTGATAGGGCCTGTAGAGGTTTGCTAGGGTCTGTAAAGGAATGTAGAGGATTGCTAGGGTGTGGAGAAGTCTGTATAAGTTTGGTATGGTGTGTAGAGGTCTGTAGAGGTGTGATAGGGTCTGTAAAGGTTTGGTAGGGCCTGTAGAGTTTTGATAGGGTCTGTAAATGTATGGAGAGGTTTGCTAGGTTGTGTAGAGTTTTGCTAGTGTGTGTAGAAGTTTGCTAGGGTTTGTAGAGGTCTGTAGAGGTTTGCTAGGGGGTGTAGAGGCCTGTAGAAGTTTGATAGGTTGAGTAGAGGTTTTCTAGGGTGTATACAGGTTTGATATGGTCTGTAGAGGTCTGATAGGATCTGTAGAGGTCTGCTAGGGAATGTAGAGGTTTGATATGGTTTGTAGAGGTTTCCTAGTGCCTCTAGATGTTTGATAAGGTCTGTAGAGGCTTGCTAGGGTCTGTGGAGTTTTGCTAAGGTGTGTAGAGGTTTGGTAGGTCCTGTTGAGTTTCTCCAGGGTCTTTAGTGGTTTGATAAGGTGTGTAGAGTTTTGATAGGGTCTGTAGAGGTTTGGTAGGGCCTGTAGAGGTTTGCTAATGCCTGTAGACGTTTAACAGGGGTTGTAGAGGTTTGTTAGGATTTGTAGATGTTTGATAGTGTCTGTAGAGGTCTGCTAGGGTCTGTAGAGGTTTGCTAGGGACTGTAGAGGTTAGATAGGTTCTGTAGAGGTTTGATAGGGTATGTAGAGATATGTAGAAGGTTGCTAGGGTCTGTAGAGTTTTGGTAGGGTCTGTAGAGTTTTGCTAGGGTCTGTAAAGGTATGTAGAGCTTTGCTAGGGTATGTAGATGTTTGATAGGGTCTGTAGAGGTTTGCTACGGTCGTTAGAGGTTTGTTTGGGTGTTTACAGGTCTGTAGAAATTTGATAGGGTCTGTAGAGGTTTGCTAGGGCCGGTAGACGTTTGATAGCGTCTGTAGAGGTATGTAGTAGTTTGCTACGGTGGGTAGAGGTTTGCTAGGGTCTGTAGAGCTTTGGCAGGGCCTGTAGAGGTTTGATATGGTGTGTATATGTTTGATAGGGGCTGTAGAGTTTTGCTAAGGTGTGTACAGGTTTGGTAGGTCCGGTAGCAGTTTGCTAGGGCCTGTAAAGGTTTGATAGTGCCTGTAGAGGTATTTAGAGGTTTGCAAAGTCTGTAAAGGTATGTAGAGGTTTGCTAGGGTCTGTAATGGTGTTTAGAGCTTTGCCAGGGTGTGTAGTTGTCTGTAGAGGTTTGTTAGGTTGTGTAGAGTTCTGTAGAGGTTTGATAGTTTCTGTAGACGATTGCGAGGGTGTGTAGAGGTTCTGTAGAGGTTTGGTAGGGTCTGTTAAGGTTTGGTAGGGCCTGTAGAGTTTGATAGGGTCTGTAAAGGTATGTAGTGGTTTGCTGTGGTCTGTAATTTTGTTTAGAACTTTGACAGGGTGTGTCGTGGTCTGTAGAGGTTTGCTGGGTTGTGTAGAGGTCTGTAGAGGTTTGATAGTTTCTGTAGAGGTTTTCAAGGGTGTGTAGAGGTTTCTTATGGTCTGTTGAGGTTTGCTAGGGCCTGTAGAGTTTTGATAGGGTCTGTAAAGGTATGTAGAGGTTTGCTAACATCTGTAATTGTGTGTAGAGCTTTGCTAGTGTGTGTAGAGGTCTGTAGAGGTTTGTTAGGATGTGTAGTGTTCTGTAGAGTGTGTAGAGTTTTGCTAGGGCCTGTAGAGGTTTAATAGGGCCTGTAGAGGTATGTAGACATTTGCTAGGATTTGTAAAGACATGTAGAATTTTGCTAGGGTCTGTAAAGGTTTGTAGAGCTTTCCACGGGTATGTAGATGTTTGCTAGAGTATGTAGAGGTTTGCTAGGGTGTGCAGAAGTCTGTAGAGCTTTGCTAGTGTATGTAGAGGTCTGTAGAGGTTTGATAGGGTCCGGAAAGGTGTGTAGAGGTTTGATATGGTGTTTATATTTTTGATAGGGTGTGTAGACGTTTGCTAGGGTGTGTTTAGGTGTCCTATGTTTTGTAGAGGTTTCATAGGGTCTGTAGAGTTTTCCTAAGGTGTGTACAGATTTGCTAGGTCCTGTAGCACTTTTCTAGGGCCTGTAGAGGTTTGGTAGGGTCTGTGGACGTCTGTAGAGGTTTGCTAGGGCCTGTAGAGTTTTGCTATGCCCTGTACAGGTTTCCTAGGGCCTGTAGTGGTTTGATATGGTGTGTAGAAGTTTTATAGGGTCTGTAGAGGTTTGACAGTGCCTCTAAAGATCTGTAGAGGTTTGGTAGGGTGTGTAGAGGTCTGTAGACGTTTGCTAGGGTGTGTAAAACTTTGCTATGGTGTGTTGAGGTCTGTAGAGGTTTGATAGGTTTGAGTAGAGGTTTTCTAGGGTGTGTAAAGGTTTGATAGAAGTCTGCTAAGGCCTGTAGAGGTTTGATTGGGTCTGTAGAGGTTTGCTAGGGTGTGTTGAGGTTTGTCAGGGCCTCTAGAGGTTTGATAGAGTCTTTAAAGGTTTGTAGAGCTTTGCTAGGGTGTGGAGATGTTTGTAGAGGTTTGCTAAGGTCTGTAGAGGGTTGCTAGGGTGTGTAGAAGTCTGTAGAGCTTTGCTAGGATCTGTAGAGGTCTGTATAGGTTTGTTAAGGCCAGTAGTGTCATAGTGTCTGGAAAGGAATGTAGACGTTTGCTAGGGTGTGGAGAAGTGTATAGAAGTTTGGTAGGGTGTGTAGAGGACAGTACAGGTTTGATAGGGTCTGTAGAGGTTTGGTAGTGCTTGTAGAGTTTTGATAGGATCTGTAGAGGTTTGCTAGGGTGTGTAGAGGTCTGTAAAGGTTTGATAGGGTGTGTAGAGGTTTGCTAGGGTGTGTAGAGGTCTGTAATTGTTTAATAGGGTCTCTAGAGGTTTGATAGGGTCTTTAGAGGTTTGCTAGGCCTGTAGAGGTTTGATAGGGTCTGTGTAGTTTTGCTAGAGTTGGTAGAGGTTTGCTAGGGTCTGTAGAGGTTTGCTAGGTCCTGTAGCAGTTTGCTAGGTCCTGTAGAGGTTTGCTATGGTCTGTAATGTTTTGATGGGGTGTGTAGTGGTTTGATAGGGTCTGTAGAGGTTTGCTTGGGTGTGTAAAGGTTTGCTAGGGTGTGTAGAGGTCTGTAGATGTTTTATAGGGTCTGTAGAGGTTTACTAGGGTCTTTAGATGTTTGTTAGGGTGTTTAGAGATCTGTAGAGTTTTGCTAGGGCCTGTAGAGGTTTGATAGGGTCTGTAAATATATGTAGAGGTTTGCTAGGGTGTGTAGAGGTCTGTAGAGGTTTGATAGGGTTTTGCTAGAGTCAGTAGAGGTTTGCTAGGGTCTGTAGAGGTTTGCTAGGTCCTGTAGAGGTTTGCTATTGTGTAGAGGTCTGTAGAGGTTTGATGGGGCCTGTAGAGGTTTGCTAGGTCCTGTAGCGGTTTGCTAGGTCCTGTAGAGGTTTGCTATGATCTGTAATGGTTTGATAGGGTGTCTAGTGGTTTGATAGGGTCTGTAGAGGTTTGCTTGGATGTGTAAAGGTTTGCTAGGGTCTGTAGAGTTTTGATAGGGTCTGAAGAGGTTTGCTAGGGCCTGTAGAGGTTTGATAGGGTCTCCAGAGGTTTGCTAGGGTGTGTAGAGGTATGTTGAAGTTTGCTAGGGTGTGTAGAGGTTTGCTACAGTCTGTAGAGGTTTGGCAGGGCCAGTAGAGGTTTGATAGGGTCTGTAAATGTATGTAGAGATTTGATAGCGTTTGTAGAGGTTTGCTAGGCCCTATATAGCTTTTTAGGGTCTATAAAGGTATCTAGAGGTTTGCTAGGGTGTGTAAAGGTTTGCTAGGGTGTGTAGAGGTTTGTAGAGGTTTTATATGGTTTGTAGAGATTTTCTAGGCTTTTTAGGGTCTATAAAGGTGTGTAGAGGTTTGCTAGCGCCTGTAGAGGTTTGATAGGGTTTCTAGAGGTCTAATAGGGTCTGTAGGGGTCTGATAGTGTCTGTAGAGGGCTGATATGGTCTGTAGAGTTTTGGAAGGGTGTGTAGAGGTCTGTAGAAGTTTGCTAGGGTGTATAGAGGTATGTAAAGGTTTGCTTGGGCCTGTAGATGTCTGATAGGGTTTGTAGTGGATTGATAGGTTTTGTAGAGATTTGATAGGGGTTCTAGAGGACTGCTAGTGTCTGTAGAGGTCTGATAGGGTGTGTAGACGTTTGCTAGGGTGTGTATAGGTGTCCTATGTTTTGTAGAGGTTTCATAGGGTGTGTAGAGTTCTGTAGATGTTTGATAGGGTGTGTAGAGGTTTGCTATGGCCTGTAGAGGTTTGATAGGTTGTGTAGAGGTCTGATAGGGTGTGTAGAGGTCTGATAGTGTCTGTAGAAGTCTGTTAGGGTATGTAGAGGTCTTATAGGTTCTGTAGAGGTTTCATAGGGTGTGTAGAGTTCTGTAGATGTTTGATAGGGTGTGTAGAGGTTTGCTATGGCCTGTAGAGGTTTGCTAGGTTCTGTAGAGGTCTGATAGGGTGTGTAGACGTTTGCTAGGGTGTGTATAGGTGTCCTATGTTTTGTAGAGGTTTCTAGAGGACTGCTAGTGTCTGTAGAGGTCTGATAGGGTGTGTAGACGTTTGCTAGGGTGTGTATAGGTGTCCTATGTTTTGTAGAGGTTTCATAGGGTGTGTAGAGTTCTGTAGATGTTTGATAGGGTGTGTAGAGGTTTGCTATGGCCTGTAGAGGTTTGGTAGGTTGTGTAGAGGTCTGATAGGGTGTGTAGAGATCTGATGGGGTGTGCAGAGGTCTGATAGGGTCTGTAAAGTTTTGATAGTGTCTGTAGAGGTCTGTATAGTTGTCCTATGTTTTGTAGAGGTTTGCTATTGTTTGTAGAAGTTTACTATGGTCTGTAGAGGTTTGCGAGGGTCTGTAAAGGTGTGTGATAGGGTCTGTAGAGGTTTGATAGTGTGTGTAGAGGTCTGGAGAAGTCTGATAGGGTGTGTAGTGGTCTGATAGGGTGTGTAGACGTTTGCTAGGGTGTGTGTAGGTGTCCTATGTTTTGTAGAGGTTTACTATGATCTGTAGAGGTTTGTGAGGGTCTGTAAAAGTGTGTACAAGTCTGTAGACGTTTGCTAGGGCTGTAGAGGGTTGCTAGGGTTTGTATAGGTTTGCTAGTCCCTGTAGCGGTTTGATAGGGTTTGTAAATATTTAATATGATTTCTAGATGTCTTATAGTGTCTGTAGAGGTCTGATATTGTCTGTAGAGGTCTGATATGGTCTGATAGGGTGTGTAGCGGTCTGGAGAGGTTTGGGTGTGTAGAGGTCTGTAGAGGTTTGATAGGGTGTGTAGATGTTTGCTAGAGCCTGTAGAGGTTTGCTAGGTTCCGTAGAGGTCTGATCGCATGTATAGACATTTGATAAGGTTTCTAGAGGTTTGATATGGTCTGTAAAGGTCTGATAGGGTCTGTAGAGGTCTGATAGGGCCTGTAGAGGTTTGCTAGGGTGTGTCGAGGTCTGTACAGGTTTGCTAGGGTCTGTAGAGGTTCACTAGAGTTTGTAAATGTATGTAGAGGTTTGCTATGGTCTGTAGAAGTCTGTAGAAGTTTGCTAGCATGTGTAGAGGTCTGTAGAGGCTTTTTAGGGCATGTAGACGTTTGATAGGTTTTGTAAAGGTATGTAGAGGTTTGATAGGGTCTATAGAGGTGTGATAGGGTGTGTAGAGGTTTGATAGAGCCTGTTGAAGTATGTAGAGGATTGCTAGGGTCTGTAAAGGTATTTAGAGGTTTGCTAGGGGGTGTAGAGGTCTGTAGAGGTTTGCTAGGGTGTGTACAGGTTTGCTAGGGTGTGTAGAGGTTTGATAGTTTGAGTAGAGGTTTTCTAGGGTGTTTCCAGGTTTGATATGGTCTGTAGAGGTCTGCTAGGTTCTGTAGAGGTTTGCTAGTGTCTTTAGATGTTTGTTAGGGTGTTTAGAGATTTGTCGAGGTTTGGTAGGGTCTGAAGATGTTTGCTATGGCCTGTAGAGTTTTGCTAGTGTCTGTAGAGGTTTGCTAGGGTGTGGAGAGGTTTGATAGGGTCTGTAAAGGAATGTCGAGGTTTGCTAGGGTGTGGAGAGGTCTGTAGAAGTTTGGTAGGGTGTGTAGAGGTCTGTAGAGGTTTGATAGGGTCTCTAGAGGTTTGATAGGGCCTGTAGAGTTTTGATAACTTCTATAAATGTATGGAGAGGTCTGATAAGGTCTGTAGAGGTCTGCTATGGACTGTAGAGGTCGTAAAGGCTCTGTAGAGGTTTGCTAGGGTTTGTAGAAGTTTGCTAGGGCCTGTAGAGGTTTCCTATGGTGTGTATAGGTCTGTAGAGGTTTGCTAAGGTCTGTGGAGGTTTGATAGGGTCTGTAAAGGTATGTACAGTTTTGCTATGTTGTGTAGAGGTCTGTAGAGGTTTGATACGGTCTGCAGAGGTTTGCTCAGGTCTGTAGAGGTTTGATAGTGTTGTTGAGATATGTAGAGGTTTGCTAGGGTCTGTAGAGGTTTGCGAGAGTATGTAGAGGTCTGTAAAGGTTTGATAAGGTCTGTAGAGGTTTTTTAGGGCTTATAAAGGTTTGATCGGGTCTCTAGAGGTTTTCTAGGGCCTGTAGAGGTTTCCTAAGTGTGTAGAGATCTGCTAGGGTTAATAGAGGCCTGCTAGGGTGTGTAGAGGTCTGTAGATGTTTGTTAGGGCCTGTCAAGATATGTAGAGGTTTGCCAGGGTGTGTAGAGGTCTGTAGACGTTTGCTATGGCCTGTAGAGGTCTTAGAGGGTCTGTAGAGGTTAGATAGGGTCGGTAGAGGTTTGCTAGGGTGTGTAGAGGTCTCTGGAGATTTGATATGATCTGTATAGGTCATATAGAGGTCTGTAGAGGTTTGGAAGGGTCTGTAGAGGTTTGCTAGGTTCTGTAGAGGTCGGATAGGGTGTGTAGAGGTTTGGTAGGGTCTGTATAGGTCTGTAGAGGTTTGCTAGGGTCTGTAGATGTTTGCTAGGGTGTGTAGAGGTCTTTAGAGGTTTTGTTAGGGCCTGTAAAGGTATGTTGAGGTTTGCCAGGGTGTGTAGAGTCCTGTAGGGGTTTGATAGGGCCTGTAGAGGTTTGCTAGCGTGTGTAGAGTTTTGCTAGGGCTTGTAGAGGTTTGCTAGTGTCTATAGAGGTTTGCTAGGGTGAGTAGAGATTTGCTAGGGCCTGTAGAGGTTTGATAGGGTGTGTAGAGGTCTGTAGAGGTTTGTTAGGGCCTGCAGAGGTTTGATCGGGTCTCTAGAGGTTTTCTATGGCCTGTAGAGGTTTCCTAAGTGTGTAGAGGTCTGCTAGGGTGTGTAGAGGTCTGCTAGGGTGTGTAGAGGTCTGTAGATATTTGTTTGGGCCTGTAAAGATATGTAGAGGTTTTGCCACGGTGTGTAGAGGTCTGTAGAGGTTTGATAGGTTCTGTAGAGGTCGTATAGGGTCTGTAGAGGTTTGCTAGGGTTTGTAGAAGTTTGCTAGGGCCTGTAGAGGTTTCCTATGGTGTGTAGAGGTCTGTAGAGGTTTGCTAAGGCCTGTGGAGGTTTGATAGGGTCTGTAAAGGTATGTACAGTTTTGTTATGTTGAGTAGAGGTCTGTAGTGGTTTGGTTGGGTTTGTAGAGGTTTTGCTCGGGTCTTATGAGGTTTGCTAGGGTGTGTAGAGGTTTGATAGGGTCTGTAGACATTTGCTAGGGCTTGTAGAGTTTTGTTAGGTTCTGTAGAGGTTTGCTAGTGTGTGCAGAGGTTTTCTAGGGTGCGTAGAGGTTTGCTAGGGTGTGTATAGGTCTGTAGAGTTTTGATAGTGTCTATAGAGGTTTGTTAGGGTGTGTAGAGGTTTGTGAGGGCCTGTAGACGTTTGGTAGGGTTTGTAAGGGTATTTAGTGTTTTGATAGGGTCTCTAGAGGTTTGGTAGGGTGTGTAGAGGTTTGTGAGGGCCTGTAGACGTTTGATAGGGTTTGTAAGGGTATTTAGTGTTTTGATAGGGTCTCTAGAGGTTTGGTAGGGTCTGTAGAGGTTTGCTAGGGCTTTTAGAGGATCTGTAGAGGTAAGCAAGTGTCTGTAGAGGTCTGCTAGGGTGTGTAGAGGTCTGTAGAGGTTATGGTCTGTATAGTGGTGTAGAGATTTGCTAAGTTCTGTAGATGTTTGCTATGGCCTGTAGAGGTCTTAGAAGGTCTGTAGAGCTTAGATAGGGTCTGTAGAGGTTTGATAGGGTATGTAGAGGTCTGTAAGGGTGAGTAGAGGTCTGTAGAGCTTTGCGAGGGTCTTTAGAGGTCTGTGTATGTTTCATAGGTTATGTAGAGATTTGCTAGGGTGTGTAAAGGTCTGTAGAAGTTTGCTAGGTTCTATAGAGGTTTGCTAGGTCTTGTAGAGTTTTGCTAGAGGCTGTAGTGGTTTGGTAGGGTGTGTAGCGGTCTTCTAGGCTCTGTAGCGGTTTGCTATGGCCTGTTGAGGTTTGATAAGGTGTTTAGAGGTTTGTTAGGGCTTGTAAAATTATGTAAATGTTTACCAGGGTGTGTAAAGGACTGTAGAGGTTTGGTAGGGTCTGTAGAGGTTTGATAGGTCCGGTAGAGGTTTGCGAGGGCATGTAGAGGTTTGCTATGGTGTGTAGAGGTCTTTAGAGGTTTGATAGGGTCTTTAGAGTTTTGGTAAGGTCTGTTATGGTCTGTAAAGGTTTTATAGAGTCTTTAAGGTTTGCTAGCATGTACAGAGGTCTGTAGAGGTTTGATAGGGTCTATAGAGGTTTGGTAGGGTGTATAGAGGTTTGTAGAGGTTTGATAAGTCCTGTAGAGTTTTGCTAGAGCCTGTAGAGGTTAGCTAAGGTGTGTAGAGGTTTGATATGGTCTGTAGAGGTTTGATAGGGATGTTGAGGTATGTAGAGGTTTGCTAGTGTCTGTAAAAGTATATAGAGATTTGCTAGGGTGTGTTCAGGTTTGCTAGGGTCTGTAGAGGTTTGCTTGGATCTGTAAAGGTGTGTAGAGCTTTGCTAGGGTATGTAGATGTCTGTAGAGGTTTGCTAGGGTCTCTAGATGTTTGCTAGGTTGTGTAGAGGTCTGTAGAGGTTTGATCTTGTCTGTAGAGGTTTTCTAGTGTGTTTAGAGGTTTGATAGTGTCTGTAGAGGTTTGCTATGATGTGTAGATGTCTGTAGAGGTTTGCTAGGGCCTGTGGAGTTTTAATAAGGTCTGTAAAGGTATGTACTGGTTTGCTAGGTTGTGAAGAGGTCTGTAAAGGTTTGGTAGGGTCTGTAGAGGTTTGCTAGGGTTTGTAGAGGTTTTGCTCGGGTCTATAGAGGTTTGGTAGGCTGTCTAGAGGTTTCATAGGGTCTGTAGACATTTGGAAGAGCTTGTAGAGGTTTGCTAGGGCCTGTAGAGGTTTGATAGGGTGTGTAGATGTCTGTAGAGGTTTGTTAGGGCCTGCAGAGGTTTGATTGGGTCTCTAGAGGTTTTCTAGTGCCTGTAGAGGTTTCCTAAGTGTGTAGAGGTCTGCTAGGGTGTGTAGAGGTCTGCAATGGTGTGTAGAGGTCTGCAATGGTGTGTAGACATCTGTAGACATTTGTTAGGTCCTGTAAAGATATGTAGAGTTTTGCCAGGGTATGTAGAGGTCTAGAGGTTTGCTAGGGCCTGTAGATGTTTGATAGGTTCTCTAGAGGTTTGATAGGTTCTATAGTGGTTTGCTAGGGCCTGTAGAGGTTTGATACTGTCTGGAGAGGTTTGCTATGGTGTGTAGAGGTCTGTAGAGGTTTGCTAGGGCCTGTGGAGGTTTGATAGGTTTGTAAAGCTATGTACAGGTTTACTAGGGTTTGTAGAGGTTTGATATGGTCTGTAGACATTTGGTAGGGCTTGTAGAGGCTTGCTAGGTCTGTAGAGGTTTTGTAGTTTGTGTAGAGGTTTGCTAGGGTGTGTAGAAGTTTGCTATGGTGCGTAGAGTTTTGCTAGGGCCTGTAGAAGTTTACTAGGGTCTGTAGAGGTTTGCTAGGGTGTGTATAGGTCTATTGAGTTTTGATAGTGTCTATAGATGTTTGTTAGGGTGTGTAGAGGTTTGTGAGAGCCTGTAGAGGTTTGATAGGGTCTGTAATGGTATTTAGGGGTTTGATAGGGTCTCTAGAGGTTTGGTAGGTTCTGTAGAGGTTTTTCTAGTGTCTGTAGAGTTTTCTTAGGGTCTGTAGAGGTTAGCTAGTGTATGTAGAAGTTTGCTAGGGTGTTTAGAGGTCGCTAGAGGTTTGATATGATCTGTAGAGGTCTGCTAGGTTCTGTAGAGGTCTGTTAGGGTGTGAAGAGGTTTGCTAGTTTCTGTAAAGGAGTGTAGAGATTTGCTAGGTTCTGTAGAGGTTTGCTAGGGCCTGTAGAGGTCATAGAGGGTCTATAGAGGTTAGTTAGTGTCTGTAGAGGTTTGCTAGGGTGTGTAGAGGTCTCTAGAGATTTGATATTATCTTTAAAGGTCTGCTAGGGTGTGTAGAGGTCTGCTATGGTGTGTAGAGGTCTGCTAGGGTGTGTAGAGGTCTGTAGAGGCTTGCTAGGGTCTGTAAAGTGGTGTAGATCTTTGCTAGGTCTGTAGAGGTCTTTGTATGTTTCGTAGGGTATGTAGAGGTTTGCTAGGTTGTGTACAAGTCTGTAGAGGTTTGATGGGGTCTGTAAAGGTATGTAGAGGTTTACAAGGGTGTGTAAAGTTCTGTAGAGGTTTGCTAGGTTCTATGGAGGTTTGCTAGGTCCTGTAGAGTTTTGCTAGAGCCTGTAGTGGTTTGATAGGGTATGTAGAGGTTTGCTAGGGTCTGTAGAAGTATATAGAGATTTGCTAGGGTGTGTACAGGTTTGCTAGGGACTGTAAAGGTGTGTAGAGCTTTGCTAGGGTATGTAGATGTCTGTAGAGATTTGCTAGGGTGTGTACAGGTTTGTTAGGGACTGTAAAGGTGTGTAGAGCTTTGCTAGGGTATGTAGATGTCAGTAGAGGTTTGCTAGGGTCTGTAGAGGTCTGTAGAGGTTTGATCTTGTCTGTAGAGGTTTGCTATGGCCTGTCGAGGTTTGCTAGGGTGTGTAGAGGTCTGTAGAGGTTTGGTAGGGCCTGTAGAGGTTTGCTAGGGTGTGTAGAGGTCTGTAGAGGTTTGGTAGGTTCTTTAAAGGTTTGATAGGGTTTGTAGACGTTTGATAGTGTTTCTAGATGTCTGATAGTGTGTGTAGGGTTCTGATAGTGTATGTAGAGGTCTGATAGTGTCTGTAGAGGTTTGATAGGGTGTGTAGAGGCCTGTAGAGGTTTGCTAGGGTGTGTAGAGGCCTGTAGAGGTTTGCTAGGGTGTGTAGAGGTCTGTAGAAGTTTGCTAGGGTGTGTAGAGGTATGTAGAGGCTTGATAGGGTCTGTAGAGGTTTGCTATGGCCTGTAGAGGTTTGCTAGGGCCTGTAGCTATCTGATAGGGTTTTTAGTGGATTGATAGGTTGTGTAGAGGTTTGATAGGGGTTCTAGAGGTCTGATATTGTCTGTAGAGGTCTGATAGGGTGTGTAGAGGTCTGTAGAGGTTTGGTAGGGTCTTTAAAAGTTTGCTAGGGCCTGTAGAGGGTTGCTAGGGTTTGTAGAGGTTTGCTAGGGCCTGTAGAGGTTTACTAGGTTCTGTAGAGGTCTGGTAGGGTGTGTAGAGGTCTGATAGCGTGTGTAGACGTCTGATAGTGTGTGTAGAGGTTTGCTATGGTTTGTAGAGGTTTGATATGGCATGGAGAGGTTTGCGAGGGTCTGTAATGGTGTGTAGAGGTCTGTAGAGGTTTGATAAGTTTTGTAGAGGTTTGATAAGGTCTGTATAGGTATGTAGAGGTTTGCTAGGACCTGTAGAGGTTTGCTAGGGTCTGTAGAGGTTTGCTAGGGTCTGTAGAGGTTTGCTAGGGTCTATAGAGGTGTGATAGGGTCTGTAGAGCCTGTTGAAGTATGTAGAGGATTGCTAGGGTCAGTAAAGGTATTTAGAGGTTTGCTAGGGTATGTAGAGGTCTGTAGAGGTTTGGTAGGGTCTTTAAAGGTTTGCTAGGGCCTGTAGTGGGTTGCTAGCATTTGTTTCCTTGGGCCTGTAGAGGTTTGATAGGGTTTGTAAAAGTCTGATAGTGTCTGTAGAAGTCTGATAGGGTATGTAGAGGTCTGATAGGTTCTGTAGAGGTTTCCTAGGGTGTGTAGAGGTCTGCTAGGGTCTGTAGAGGTCTGCTAGGGTCTGTAGAGGTCTGATAGTGTGTGTAGAGGTCTGTAGAGGTTTTCTAGGGTGTGTAGAGGCTTGATAGGGTCTGTAGAATTTTGCAATGGCCTGTAGAGGTTTGATAGGGCCTGTAGAGGTTTGGTAGGGTCTTTAAAGGATTGCTAGGGCCTGTAGAGGGTTGTTAGGGTTTGTATAGGTTTGCTAGGGCCTGTAGAGGTTTGATAGGGTGTGTAGATGTCTGTAGAGGTTTGGTAGGGTCTTTAAAGGTTTGCTAGGGCCTGTAGAGGGTTGCTAGGGTTTGTAGAGGTTTGCTAGGGCCTGTAGAGGTTTGCTAGGTTCTGTAGAGGTCTGAAAGGGTGTGTAGAAGTCTGATACGGTTAGTAGATGTCTGATAGGGTGTGTAGAGGTTTATGGCCTGGAGAGGTTTGCGAGGGTCTGTAAAGGTGTGTAGAGGTCTATAGAGGTTTGATAGGGTTTGTAGACGTTTGCTAGGGTCTGTATAGGTATGTAAAGGTTTGCTAGGGTGTGTAGAAATCTGTAGAGGTTTGCTAGGGTCTGTAGAGGTTTCCTAGGGTCTATAGAGGTGTGATAGGTTGTGTAGAGGTTTGATAGGGTCTGTAGACGTTTGATAGAGCCTGTTGAAGTATGTAGAGGATTGCTAGGGTCTGTAAAGGTATTTAGAGGTTTGCTAGGGTGTGTAGAGTTCTGTAGAGGTTTGGTAGGGTCTTTAAAGGTTTGCTAGGGCCTGTAAAGGGTTGTTAGGGAGTGTAGAGGTCTGTAGAGGTTTGGTAGGGTCTTTAAAGGTTTGCTAGGGCCTGTAGATGGTTGCTAGCATTTGTAGAGGTTTGCTTGGGCCTGTAGAGGTTTGCTAGTGTTTCTAGAGGTTTGATAGTGTCTGTAGAAGTCTGATAGGGTATGTAGAGGTCTTATAGGTTCTGTAAAGGTTTCATAGGGTGTATAGAGGTCTGTAGAGGTTTGGTAGGGCCTGTAGAGGGTTGCTAGCATTTGTAGAGGTTTCTTTGGGCCTGTAGAGGTTTGAGAGGGTCTGTAAAAGTCTGATAGTGTCTGTAGAAGTCTGATAGTGTATGTAGAGGTCTGATAGGTTCTGTAGAGGTTTCATAGGGTGTGTAGAGGTCTGTAGAGGTTTGATAGGGTGTGTAGAGGTTTGCTAGGGCCTGTAGAGGTTTGCTAGTTTCTGTAGAGGTGTGATAGGGTCTGTAGAGGTTTGATAGTGTGTGTAGAGGTCTGGAGAGGTTTGATAGGGTCTGTAGAGGTTTTCTAGGGTCTTTAGAGGTTTGATAGGGTGTGTAGAGGTTTGATAGGGTCTGTAAAGGTATGTAGAGGTTTGCTAAGTTCTGTTGAGGTCTATAAAGGTTTGATAGGGTCTTTAGAGGTTTGCTAGCGTGTATAGAGGTCTGTAGAGGTTTGATTGGGTCTGGAGAGGTTTGCTTGCATGTGTAGAGGTATGTAGAGGTTTGATAGGGTGTGTAGAGGTTTGATAGGGTTTGAAGAGATTTGCTTGGGTGTGTAGAGGTTTGTAGAGGTTTGATAAGCTGTGTCGAGGTTTGATAGGGTGTGTAGAGCTTTGATAGGGTGTGTAGACTTCTGTAAAGGTTTCATAGGGTATGTAGAGGTTTGATAGGTTGTCTAGAAATTTGATAGGGTAAGTAGAGTTTTGCTAGGGTATGTAGAGTTCTGTAGAGGTTTGATTGGGTCTGTAGAGGTTTGCTAGGGTGTGTAGAGATTTGTAGAGGTTTGATAGGGTCTGTAGAGGTTTGCAAGGCATGTAGAGGTTTGATTGGGTCTGTGGAGGTTTGCTAGTTTCTGTAGAGGATTGCTAGGGCCTGTATAGGTTTGATAGGGTCTGTAGAGGTTTGCTAGGGCTTGCAGAGGTTTGCTAGGGTGTGTAGAGGTCTCTAGAGGTTTGCTAGGGTCTGTAGACATTTGCTAGGCTCTGTAACGGTATGTAGTTGTTTGCTAGGGTGTGTAGAGGTCTGTAGAGTTTTGATAGGGTCTGTAGAGGTTTCCTAGGGCCTGTAGAGGTTTGATTGGGTATGTAAAGGTATGTAGAGGTTTGCTAGGGTGTGTAGAGGTTTGCTAGAATGTGTAGAGGTTTGATAGCGTCTGTAGAGGTTTGCTAGGATGTGTAGAGGTTTGCTAGTTCTGTAGAGTTTTGTTAGTTTCTCTAGAGGTTTGCTATGGCCTGTAGAGGTTTGATAGGGTCTGTAGAGGTTTGACAGGGTCTTTAGACGTTTGCTAGGGCCTGTAGAGGTTTGCTAGGGTGTGTAGAGGTATGTAGACGTTTGATAGGGTCTGTAGAGGTTTGCTAGGGTGTGTAGAGGCATGTAGACGTTTGATAGGGTCTGTAGAGGTTTGCTAGGGCCTGCAGAGGTTTGATTGGGTCTGTAGATGTTTCTCCACAGTAATTGTTCTTTTATTTGTACATTTTTCATGTTTGCATTTGAAAGGATACTCAAGCTGTAGTGATGTCTTAGTTTTGTTCCATGCTTAAAATATAATACTGCATGTTGCATTCTGCTTGATACATTTAAGGTTGTCAATATGGTTAATGTGCTGGAATTTACATATATAACTGCATATACAACTAAGCAACTTTATTTGACATTAACAATATTTCAGATGTTTTCTCTGCTGATGAAAAAAAAACCTCATTTTTTATCCAACTTAGGTTTCTTAAACTTAGGAGAACAGCTCGGTAAACACAGCAGTTACTTCTACACAACTCTCTGAGCTCTCGCAGTTGGTGAATAACGTCTGTCTCCCTTAATTACCCCTTAAACATTAATTGTCTTAAACGCTTCTTCCATAATCAGTCCTATATTTGGAATGTAATCCCACAGTATGTATTTTCTCAATTAGGATTTATACATTTCCTTTTAATGTGTAATTATTACATTAAGTAAACTTCCTATCAAACTCTCCAGTTTTCATCAGCAAATGCTTCTGTCTTGGAAACTTATTTATAAGCATAATTTCTCACCACACAATTTCTTTTATTTGGAACAACTGTAATATTCTACATAAGAGGAAATCCTTGTTTCTTGAAAAATGGTTCAGTAATGGAGTGATGTTAGTGAACCAGCTGTTTGATAATGTTGGTAATTTATTCAGTTATTCTAACTTTATTTCGAAATATCAGTTCCCAGTATCGAGGACAGAGTTTAATATAGTTTTCAAGGCCATCTCTTTGGAAATGTGTATGCTCTTCAGAAACAGTAACAGTGGCTCAGTGATCTGTTTGTCCCCCCGAGCCCTGAATCCACTGTAGTTGGTTCTGTTTGATTCTCTACACAAAAATCCAATTACAAAATTAGGTGTTTATTTTTGGACCTTGTTACTTCAATTCCTTCAACCATTTCTTACTGGAACAATATGTTTGATGATATTAAGTGGTCATTTGTTTGGTTGCTCCCTTAGAAATTTTTCTTGACAAATAAAGTTAAAGAAATATCTCACAATTATTCACAGATTTTATCCTGTCAAGCACTTTTTTTTTTACAGAGATTTAGAAGTGTCACTGACATATCTTTCACTTTTTGTGAAGTTTCTTCTGAAACAGAAGGTCGTTTGTTTTGGGACTGTCCTTTTACTACTTCCTTTTGGAACGATGTTGAGGCATTGATTGTCCAAAATACTTTTTTGTAATTTTTTTAAAGTTATAAACAGATTCTTTTTGGGGTTTATACTAATGACAAGAATCGAATTAATGCAAGCTTTTGTATAAATCTCTCTTTATTTTTCGGAAAGTTTTAAATCCATAAATATAAATAAACAAAAAGTAAACCCCACTTTAACATCTTTAAACAAGAATTGAATTCATATTTTAATACAATTTCAGCGTCTGTTAATAATAAAGCTATAAAAAACATTAAGAATTTGTGCCATGTTTAATATTGTTCTTTAATCTGCTTGTATTTTTTTGTGCCTTCCTTTTTTATGTATTTATTTTTTAAACGTATTTTACTTTTCTTTTCCATTTCTTAAAACCTTTGCTTTAATAGGTTTAATTGATCTTTATATGTTTAATTGATGTTTTGTATAATTTCACATGTTAATTCTTGAGCTATTTCTTGTTTATTGTTTGAAAGGTTGTTTGTACGTTGTTATTTGTTGTACTTGTTAAAACTGCAAAAGAAAAATGAGATTTGTGCCATTTTCTTTCAGGTGGCTCAGTCTGGACTCAGCAATGACAGACACTGTTTCACATCAACTGTAAAAATAAATCAATAAATAAATCAATAAATAATTGACTGGGAAAAAAAGACTCTTGTTGCTAAATTCCTGTAAGGATGCTAACTGAAGGCACTTTATTTCATGGCAGTGACGTCTAGTGGATGTGTTTAATATAACCTTCCTGAAGCGAGTGGTAGAAATGGCTCCATCAGGCTGAGTGATGTTCAATACGTTTTTCAGGAAGATGTAGTGACTCAAACAGTTAAGAAGAATGTCAAAGGGTAAAGTACTGAAATGTTTAAGCATTTCGCTTATGTCCACATGTGAAAAGTGTGAAACATGAGATAAACATGAGATAATAAAATTGTTATTGAGCAAACACTCCTCTGTCCTGAAGACTTTCCCCCGGCTTAAACTTCACTGACTGTTATAAAGTGTTGACNTTGTGTTATTGAGCAAAAACTCCTCTGTCCTGAAGACTTTCCCCCGGATTAAACTTCACTGACTGTTATAAAGTGTTGACACCGGAGACTCCTTCCATAAATGTGAAATAAACAGAAATCTCATAAAAGAAAACTTCACCATGTCAACAATATTACATTTTCCTCTGTTAAATAACAAAATATTTCAGTCTGTTTATTATCAGCAATAGATTATGTAGATAGTAACTATATCGTATGAGACACACATAGAATGAGCCAGCATTGTATCATTTGAATAATCTTTATTTATTTTTATACAATTAAATTATGTTTGTGCAGGTTGTTTTTAATGCTGTTTCTGAAAGGCAGGGTTGTCGATTTTCATTTAGGTTAAGTAGCTGTAGCCTTCTCCAGCATCTGTTTCTGTAGGAAGCCCCTGTAACGCTCTCACGTACATTGTATAGCGATTTAAGTCCTGCATCATATAACCTAAAGATACAGTACTGTCCCTAAAAGGCAATGTCAGATAGTGTTGTAAATGCTCCGTAGCCCTCGCTAACTCTTCCTTATAGGATTCAAGCTGCTGATTTAGAGACCTACAACTGGGGAATGAAGGAAGGATCTGAGGGCGATGTTCCTTCATGTCATGTGAAACAGGAGTGAGTGGAGGAGCAGAGTAACAGGCGGCGTTGAAGCTAATGTTCGCGACCCATGATGCCTGCTCTGCTTCATTCTCAGCCTGTAAGTAGAAGTGTCTGGAGTCTACGGTCCTGACGCACAGCACATACGGCCTCTTTTTGTACTCTACACGGTACGCTATGGCATGAAGTAGGCTAATGGTATTGTCTGGCTTACACAATTCAGATGAGTCTTTTCGTAAATAAAGAACCGAGCCTTGCAGAACAGCATTAAATGGCTTCCAGCCTCTCCTGCCTTTTCTGGTTTTAGTCCCATTCTTGTCTGTAACTCTTTTACAGATGAGATGTCCTGTTTTGTGGACCTTATACAGGCCCACAGCCTGACGTTTAGCTTTAAGCCTTGCTTCCTTTTCCACAACTTCTTTCCATCCTCTTGGAACAGCTTCGATTTCTGTTGGTCCGTCCGCAGCATCTTCCCATCCTGTTAGAACATCTTCGTTTTCTGTTGGTCCGTCCGCAGCATCTTCCCATGTTGTTGCAACTTCATACCATTCTTCTACAACTTCTTCCCTTTCTGTTGCTCCGGCTGCAACTTCTATCTGTTCTGCTGTGGTCACATCTCTGTCTCCTTCATCACTGCCTGAATCTGTTCGCCAGTTTTTAAAGAGTAAAGGCAAAAAAGAAAATATCTTCTCCATCATGTTTTCTTCCGTCCGTCTGTAGCGAGAAAGTCGAGAGAAATCACCTGGAATAATAATGTTTGTGACGTTACGCTGTACTTTTACATCAGCGCCCCTTTGTGACGCCATTATTGCGTCACAGTGAAACGGCGCCGTCCCAAATCGGAATCTTTGATGATGAACATCGAGGGTCCCTCTGATCCGCGAGCGAGCGTTTGGGACAGTCCCCGTGACGTCACCACACTCCCGAGCTTTATCCGCGCTGTTCTCGCGATGCACAGAGTCACGTGATCACGGTGTCCCGCCTCTTAGCGTGGACTGTTACTGTGAGCTACGAGCTGAAAATAATTGGAAACAGTCAGGTGCAGTGGGAAAGCCTGAGAAAACTTCAGTTTATTATCATCAATATTCATCAATACCTTCAGCAAAGAAAACATAAAAATGAATTCAAATGATGTACAATGGTAAAATGAGCTGTGTGCACAGTCTTGTGTATGCAGGTTTAATCAGACATTAATCAGATAATTATCTAAATTAGACAGTTGATCCTACTTGCTTTAATGGTTAACCCTACACTCTGAGAAAGAAAGGCACAAACTGTCCATTTCCTTGTCACTGATAGTGGTACCACATAGGTGTAGCCTACATCATGTATATCTTTAATATGTATATTTAACCTGGAAACATGAAAATAGTACTTTAAAAATAATCCAGAGTCCTTTAAGCACCACCGACCTGCCTTTTTACTTCTACTTGAAAAGCTAATTAAAGGTACACCACATGTACCCTTGTTAGTACCAACACAGCAACATTTGAGAGCTATTTCTGGGAGTGTAATGAGGCAACTATCATCATCATCATCATTGTCCATTTGATCATGTGAGGCTGGTTTAATTGACTAGTTTCACGGACGAGCCTGTAATGCACGAAACCCCACTAAAGACATTAGCTTATCATTTTTTAGCAGTATGGAAGAATTTTCTTAATCAAAGTATGATTTATGGTCATCATATAATCAATCAAGTATAATCAAGAGTTAAAATACTTTAAAAGATTTAGTGTATGTGAATCAAGAAACCTCAAACAATCTGGTGTGACCTTGCTTTTGGGAAAAACAATAAGCACACAGTTCTCATTCATAAACTGTATCTTCTTCAGTCCAGATGTGCTTTGTCATGTCTCATGGGCGGGTGTTTTTCTCTCTACCAGACTACTGAAGTGCATTATTGAAGTTGTGATGAAGGTTAACTTTAAAAAATAAATAAATAAACTGACTGAACTCTCACCACAGTTAAAACTAAGATACAGGGTCAAGGAAATAATTGTGGCGAAAGAGAAGTGTATAAGAGTCTGATTTTTGGCATCCAAAACCCTATGAATTTTGAAAATTATTTTTCTTATTCTGAACTGAAGAGTTTTGCCACAACAGTAGCTGCTTTTATTTCAACGTCTTCAAAAGTATGTTCTAATCATGACACACTATCAAGGTCTGTTTAATTAAAAATAGAAAAATGATTAAATGAAAAAGGACAATATTTTATCATATATATTTTATAATAATGAATTCCATGTATTTATTTATTTATTTATTTATTTATTTATTAAATTAGTTCACAAAATATTGACTTATATACACTCACCATCCACTTTATTAGGAACACCTGTACACCTGCACATTCATGCAGTTATCTAATCAGCCAATCATGTGGCAGCAAAACATCATGCAGAAACAGGTCAAGAGCTTCAGTTAATGTTCACATCAAACATCAGAATGAAGGAAAAGTGTGATCTCTGTGACTTTCATTGTGGCATGAATGTTGGTGCCAGATGGGCTGGTTTGAATATTTCAGGAACTGCTGATCTCCTGGGCTTCTCACACACAACAGTCTCTAGAGTTTACACAGAATGGTGCGAAAAACAAAAAACATCCTGTAAGTGACAGTTCAGTGGGTGTAAATGCTTTGTTGATAAGAGACGTCAGAGGAAAATATCCAGATTGGTCCGAGCTGCCAGAAAGGATAAAATAATCACTCTTTGCAACTGTGATGAGCAGAAAAACATCTTCATTCTTCTTTTAATAGTCTTCAACTGTGTAGATTGGAAATGATTTTCCACCATTTAAAGCAATTTTACACACCGTAGGCTCAGGAAAAAGAAGTGGTGGACATTCTTGTCTCTTTCCCGCACACAAAAATATATACAGTTAGGTCCTGAAGTATCTGGACAATGACAGAGTTTTCGTGATTTTGAAGTCTACACTTCGATCACATCTTGATTGTTTTATTTCAAATCCATTGTGATGGTGTATAAAGGCAAAATCACAAAAACTCTGTCATAAAACAGTGCAGAACAGACAACACGAGACAGTGCAAGACAAGTACTGTACAGGACAAGTACACAAACACAAAATAGCAGCAACCCGTAACCTACTGTATATATATCTATATACAGTGCAATGTGCAAATTTACAAGAACTAAAGTGACAGTGCAAAAAGAACCGAGCAGAGCAGCAGTTCAGGTGAGATGTACTGTGCTGCCAGAGTGCTGCTGTTCTGCGGTTCTCTTAAAAGGATGAGCAGGTTGTCAGTGTTGGTGAGAGTGTAGAATTGAGTGTAGATGGATGAAATTTCTGAAATTTTCTAAATGAAGACTGTCATAAATTAGTGTATTTTATTTTTTCACACCAAGTTAAGAAGTGCAGTTTTGCCTCCATGGAGTTGTTTTTGCACTGTGTGCAGCACTATGCCCATCTTGAGGGTTAACTAATCGGCCACTGGGGGGCACTATCAAGTTGTTCATGCACATAAATGGTTTTATATACAACAATGTTTCACACAAGTACAAGTAATTCATACCGTTTTATGGAGCTCATCATTCTGAACAACTTTGCCTCAAGAACGATTGTTCGTCAAATGTTTGTGATTACTTAAAAAATATTTTTGCGAACTAGTCCCATTGTCGGTTTTTCACTCAACCAAAATAAAACCAGTGCAGGACAATTGTTTGGACTCTTTAGATCAATAATTACCAAAAGATGAACCTTTCATCACCGTTATGGCAGGCAAAAACTTCTGAAGAGGGCATGGACATGTTCACTGAAATGGCTATAACTCTTGAACAGAATGAGATATTTTCACCAAGCTTGGCACACTTGTGTATGGGCTTAATCTGAGGTCATGGGCTCACATGGCCATGTGCTATAACAGGACAAAGCATGAAATTGGCACTAAATATGGAACCACTTGTCCAAACAACTTGAAATCTTGCACGAAGTTTCTTTGTCCAAGGCCCTATCAGTGTCTATGAGGAGAGTTGTGAATCTTGAAAAACATGGCTGTCATCGGCCAATCAAATTTCAGCAGCTATTACACAAAGTTAATAAAGGCAGATCAGAAGAAAAATTGGTGGGCCTATTTGACTCCCTCCCCCAGAGGTCTGTGCAAAATTTGAAATTGGCCAAAAAAAAAAAAAATGGCTATCGGGAGATGTCTACGTGTGTAAATTATTGTATATTATGTGCACACTGTGTACACGGTCTGGAACTTTTTTATTTAGATAGTCATAGCAGGGATATTTACAAAAATGAGTGTGGCTTAACTCCTAAACTCAACACTGCATGAAATTAAGAACATTTAACACATGATTCTTAAGAAGCATGCAAAATTTAATGGAGATTGAACAATAGATGGCGCTACAACAGTTTAAATGTTTTGGACAGGACAGCTGAGTCTCAGGAATGTGCTCATATTTTCCAACACACACCTGAAATTCTTGACAGTTCTGTAGCAAAGACATGTCTTGTTCTGCTGTAAATTGCGCTAACAGACCCTCAGCAGGGAGTTTGCAGTTTTTCCCCAGTGTGTCGCTCATTTTAATGTCCAAGATAGCTATTTATACTGATATTATAACTAGCAAACCAACGTGAGTGAAACACTAAGGCTAATTTCAAATCTAAATATCACAAATCTATGATTTTCTTAAGACCTCAGCGAACCCTCTAAGCTTGGTAAGTTTGGCTAGTCACTCCTTTTTACCCAAACTCCACCGACAGAATGACTTGAGCATAAGAGAGCACTGTGCGTTCAAGTCCTCCTGGGAAATTCATATTTACGGATTGGGAAGTCGTAATTACAACGTCAGATGCGTTCAAATCACTTTGGTCGGAGCAAGATGGCGGTGTACCTTCTCTTAATTAACTATAAAAAAAAATTACAGCAAGTTTTTTAAACTCTACTTCTAGAAAATGAAGAACAAAGAATGTGCATCAGGTGTTTTGCTTTTTTTTATGTTTTTAATCAATTTATGAAGCCACGGTAAACTTTATCATTACATATTATATTGTAATTGTACAATGCTATAGTATTTTGTGCAGGCAATTAGCTTGTTTTATTGTAAATTAAAAAGCCTGACAAAGACATGTCACTGCTAAATACCCATAAATAGAGTGGCTTATATTTTACTTTTATTATCTCTCTTTCTCTCTCCTGCTTCCTCTAAAAGCGTCATAAATCAAACCATTTCTCTCCTATAGGTGCTTAAATGTTAACAGTTTTGCTTGTATGTCAATAACCTGCTACATATACCAAATACATAATTCAACTTGTAAATACGATCTTTCTGACGTGACTTGAACGCACCATTAGAGCTAGATGATGATACTTACATTACTTTGATTAAATAATTTTGAGTCAGGACTCAAAGCTCTAAACCTTTTCCTGACAACAGTATACAACTACAGTTTAGCATTTAACATTTAACATGTTAATTAATATCACTGCACTTGCCATTTTAGCCAGTGCACCATCTTAAGTTGCTGTTCATGTGATATCTTACAGTGTGTGCTTTCAGTTACAGTGTCCATCACCAGTATGGGCAGGTGAAAGGCAGACTCACTGTCCTCGGCTGTGTCTACTGCGCATGCTCTGGCTCCAGTATTCCCAAAATATTTCAACCAAAAAGGCTTCAAAACCGTACAGTGGGAGTAAATGGCCCATAATGTCCACTCATACATATATCATCACTAACTGCGACTAAAAAAAGGATTCAAAACCGCACAATGGGAGTAAATATCGCTATACAGAGTCATTGGTTGTAGCCGTTTGTGGAAACTACAATTCCCAACATCCCCTATAAACAGGAAGTGACTGTTTCTGCGGAGATTAGATTAGCAGGCTGTCCCTAACTTTAATTTACGTCTTAGCTTTCGTGGACACTTAACCTAGAAGGTAAATAAGCATTTGAAGAAATCGACTATTAAACTATGCATCTAGCGCCATTTATTTCCATTTGCCTTGTCATTGTTTGCCAGGTGCTAGCATCACTTAGCTAGCTAGTTAGCGTGCTAACACAAGTGCGGAAGTGCAGCTGTGTTTACTGGATGTGGAGCACTTTGTAAGTGCTTGTTTAGCTCCTTGCGTTTGTGTTTGTGTTTGTGTAGCTGCTGTTTGTGGAGGTGTGGGAGAGATGCTGTGCGCTCTGCAACATGCGTCCCACTGAGCCAGCTGCCAAAGATGGACGCAATCGCAAGATTAACAAACCCAGAAACACTCGGGGAACTGTAAACCAGGGTCCCGAGTCTCCTGAGAGCAAAAAATCCAAGAAAGTAGGGTAAGTGCTTCCTGATCTTATGTTTATTACTGGGTGAGGAAGGACGCACACTTCGTAACACATTAAAACAAGAGCAAACAAATGAAGACAGATTAGTGTTTGGGAGTCAGTTCCAAAGAGAGTCGATTCGTGGATTTGTGAAAGCTAAGGAGTCGATTTGACTTGAGTTTGTGAACAAAGGCAGAAAGTTGGAGAGAGTTGGTGATTTCAGTGTAGTTATCTGACACATACCTCCCTCAACACCACATTACACAAAGCATTGTTTCACTCACAGCTGACTACACTGTGTGGACTCTAGAGATTCCTGACAGGAGGAATCAGAATAGACTTTTTTATCAAAGAGCCATATAAACAGGCACACAGAAGATTTGGTTATCGAGATATTCTTATATATTTATCCTTATTTCTTTTATATTGAATGTTGAATTACTTTTCGTATACTTCTGAACTCTCTGTACTACTGTAAAATCTTAATTTCCCTCTGAGATGAATAGTGATCTATCTATCTATCTATCTATCTATCTATCTATCCTAACACAAGTAATAAGAATCAACTCTATCAAAGAGCCACATAAATACGCACCAGGAAGATTTAGTTATTGATATATTCTTATGTATTTATCCTTATTATAGTTTAATTAATAATGTTAAATTACTTTTAGTATAACTTTTATCAGAACTGTTTGCGCTGCTGTAAAATCTTCGTTTCTTTCTAGGAGGAATAAAGTGATCTGTCTATCTACTGTATATCAGTGTGTTCTGACTAAACTGATTATGACAATTTGTGCACCGAGAAAACATTTAATGGACGAAAACTGAGAAAGCAGGCAAAAAAGCATACATTACATGAATATTACTTAAATACTCAGCAAAACAGAACTACACCAGCCACACTTTGCCTAGGGTCTGTACTATATCCACTGAAGCACATTAAGCACTGTAGTCTTCATTTCTGGTAACACACACACGGTCCTCTGAAATTATTACAATGGTAAAGGCAGATTCTTTTGTTTTTGCTATACACTGAAGACATTTGGGTTAGAGATCAAAAGATGAATATGGGACAATAGATCAGAATTTCAGTTATATATAATTAATGATCTTTACATCTAGATGTGTTAAACAACTTAGGACATGGCACCTTTGGTGGCAGAGCACCCAATTTTTAGGTGAGCAGAAGTACTGGAACATAAACTAAAGTAAATAACACTTAATATGTGGTTGCATATACCTTGCTTACAATAACTGCGTCAAGCTGGCAATCCACTAACATCACTAAACACTTGCATTCTTCTTTTCTAATGCTTTTCCAGGCTTTGACCACAGCTTATTTCAGTTGTTTGTTTTGGGGGGTTTCTCCCTTCAGTCTCCTCTTCAGAAGGTGAAGTGATGCTCGGTTGGATTAAGGTCTGGTGGTTGATTTGGCCAATCTGAAACCTTCCACTTTTTTCCCCCCAGTGAAGTCCTATGTTGTGTTGGCAGTGTGTTTTGGGTCATTGTCTTGCTGCATGATGAAGTTCTTCCCAATTAGATTGGATGCAGTTCTCTGTAAATTGGTAGACAGAATGTTTCTGTAGACTTCTGAATTCAATCTGCTGCTTCCATTATGAGTTACATCATCAATAAAGATTAGTGAGCCTGTTTCAGAAGCGGCCTGCAAGCCCAAGCCATGACACTACCTCCACTATACGTCACTGATGAGCTCATATGTTTTCATCATGAGCAGATCCTTTTTTCTCCACAGTTCAGCCTTTCCATCACTTTGATAAAGGTTAATCTTAGATCCAGAACTTTCATGGCTCATCTCTGTATTTTTTTGTGAATTCCAATCTGGCTGTCCAATTCCTGTTGCTGGTGAGTGGCTTGCATCTTGTGCTATGGCCTCTATATTTCTGCTCTCCAAATCCTCTTTGAACAGTGGATTGTGATGCCTTCACCCCTGCCCTGTAGAGGCTGTTGGTGTTGTCACTGAGTGTTGTTTTTGGTTTTTCCTCACAGCTCTAACAATGTTTGTCATCTGGCTCTGATTGATTTTCTTTCATTTCTCTTGCTTTTCTGCCATAGACAGCTCTCTGGTCTTCATGTTGCTTTGTAAGAACTGCTTCAAAACGTCAAAAGAAGAAAAAGGAGCAAGAGACAAAAAAAAAAAAAACAGAGATTGGCAATTTATTGAAAACTGCATTTAAA
>CM074966.1:18628406-18641862 GCA_037577455.1 Pangasius macronema | reverse complement strand
TCTCTCTCTCTCTCTCTCTTATATATATATATATATATATATATATATATATATATATATATATATATATATACAAACCCTCCGTCGCCACATCCCACACTCCCAACCCCAAACCAGAAAAACCCTCCAAAATAAGCAGGAAATAAATAATAATTATTTAACTTATTTATTAAGTAATTATTAATTAATAAGTTACATTTATTCACTACACAACCCACTGCTGAAACTATTTTCATTTAACACACATAAATTGAAGGGACATAAGCTAAGAAGACCAATTTCAGGTTGCTTTTTATTTTCAGAAACAAAAACAAAAGTTTACTATGCAAGAAAAATATGCTGGTATTTTAGCAACACGTCTGCAGTGAAGTGTTGCTTTGCTGCATTGTGAATGTACTGTTTCACTCACAGATATTTTAAAGGATCGGAGCTCATGATTTCAGGTGTAACAGCAGAAGAACATCACTCATACTACAGCTCCTATGGTGCAGAAAAAAAAATTACCATCTTGGCCAAAGAGGTTTTTCAGAGCCTCTGGACAGGGATTGGTGACCACTTCACCAACTTCTGCATGGTCCCAACAGGAAAAGTTGTCCCACATGCCTGGGCAGCCTGGAGAGAGGAATCTTGCATTAAAACAGTACATTAAAACACACACATTACAGTCAGTGGAGAGTACCATGTTGTAATGTGTTTAGACAATTGAGTCTGTGAGAATTTCTCCATGTGGCCTGTGGAGTGACCCTGAGAAGATAAGATCTGAGCAGCATGGTTACTGCATAGGAAAAATATATCTGTGATTATATAATGAAACAGTGTTGAGTAAAATGTTAGACCAGTCACAGAAGTGGGTTTTCGTTTTCATTTTCACTCACATAAACAATCTATATCAAGATGCTAGCAGCAGCACTTGCAGCTCAGCAGAAGCAGACTAACCTCACAGGGATCAGCTCCATCTTCTTTACTCATCATGAGCCCTTACGTGAATGTTAGTGAATCTCAGAACAATAAATACTTTAGGGGGGTTAAACATGCCATGACACGGATTGATTGTATGTAAGATCTTAGGAACTTTTGATTTCATTTAGACGTCGTTCAATTAATAGCCTTTTAACCACCAGTTTAATGCAGTCATTCTTTTAGTGTTAATGTAAGGTAGAGGTAAACAGAGATCTGGGGCATAACAATGGGTTAGGCTGATGTCTAAGGCATTTGACAGTCAGAGAAGATAGATCACACAGTGAAAATAAACCCTGATAAATTTACTGCCGTATCATGTAGATGTTTAAGCAGAAGTTTTTTGTGACATTAGAAAAAAAATCTTTAACATTCACACGGTACAGATTTCTGAGGTAGACAACTGCATTTCATTTTCTTTTATGTTCAGGCATTTCACTTCAAGGTTTAATGATTAACAGACTAATGACGGCATCATCGCTCAAGAAGAACAGGAGCTGTAAGACGGTTCCAAATAGAAACCCTTTAAGAACTTTAACTTTATAACTTTATATTCTTTTTAAAGAAACCATTGCAGAACATTAAAGAACCTTATCCTAAGACTTGTAGACTTCTGTAGTGTGAAGGTTCCACACAGAGAAACATACAGTGACTAAACCTCTTGGCTTTTACACTGAAAAAGAGATCAGATCACTGAGCAAACTGAAGGAAAAATTAAAGGTGACCTTAAGAACAGCTACTCCTTTTCAAACAACATGACACCTGAAAGATGATTCATTAAAAACTGATGATAAAATCAGACTTTAAACTAAATTAGATAAAATTGATGATCAACAACTTGATCAAACATTCATCTGTCAGATTCTATGACATGTGTCATACCTCCAGACTCCAGACTTCTCTCCAGCTTGGACAGACATTCTCTCTCTGCTGACTGCAGCTCAAACCAGAAGTGGCAGCTCGGATGTCTCCCGCTAACCTTTACACAGAAATGCCATATTATCAGTGAAGTTCCTCTGCTGTTCCACCTCACATTACTGTAACTTCTCCATATTACTGTAACTTCTCAAGATAAATATTTAAACAGTTGTGACTGTGAATCTGAATAAAGCAGGAGAAACATTTTAAGCAGTTAAAGCTCAGAGTACAGTCAAGGATCTTGTGCTGTTGATCAACAGAGTGCCAGCTTCATAAAATTCAAGCTATAAAACATCACTGAAGCCACAGATCCTCTGAAAGTTAAACAAAATTTACAATGAAAGATGTTAGTGGGATTTCAGTTAAAAAAAATTGAACCCTGAAACATTTATGGATGCACACACTGATCTGCACCACAAACAGTCTCTGTTATTGTGGAACAACTGTTAGTCACTTCAAAATTAATTATAATCATACAACAAAATCAAATCATATAGCTCACAGTTATAAATTATTGAATGTATTTATTGCATTTATTTAATTACATCTAGCTTTACTATAGTTATCAACCCATCTCTCTCTATCTGCCTTCATGAAGTAAACAAGCTACTGTTCAGTACATTCATCAGGGTCAATGAGTGAAGCCTCATCCCACACCATCTCCAAAATGCATGGCCACATTTGGTTAAAAGTTTAACTGTAATAAACTTGGAGAGTGGAGAATAGTTTTAGTCCCTGTCACCTTAAAATGCATCATTCTCATTAAAATCAAAGACCAGACGAACATTTCTGAAAATTCCTTGTGAACGCAGCCTGAATTTCATCATTGACATTCTGTAGTTTTAAGTCGTTTTATCCTGTTGGTTTAAAGTTAAGTGTAAAGTGAGTTATTCTTCTGTCTCACTGTGGAGTTTCATCTTAAGGACACTGCTTTATTCTACAGTTTATGTAACTGTGAATTTCACACAATATGTATTATATTTACTGCATTAATAAAGTGTTTACTCTGAATTACATTCCTAATTCCTCCTGTATGTGTAACACATTTATGTATAGGTTCATTGTGTTTCTTTAAATACAACATAAATATATAATAATTTTTTCTCAAATACTCAAAAACCTTTTTAAAGTATTATAAACCACCAGGTGAAGATGAGAGAGAAACAGTATTTCTACACCATTTTGATAGAGAAAGTGCATCTTTTAATAAATGTGTTAGCAG
Organism: Pangasius macronema; assembly: GCA_037577455.1. Classification (NCBI taxonomy): domain Eukaryota; kingdom Metazoa; phylum Chordata; class Actinopteri; order Siluriformes; family Pangasiidae; genus Pangasius; species Pangasius macronema. The sequence goes on along the minus strand of CM074966.1, from coordinate 18,638,765 downwards.
ATGTCATAAAACAAGTTGTAAGCAGACATGATTTACTGAAAACTGTAATATCAGGTTTACATTTTAATATAACGAATCTTTTTACTCACAATAATTGCAATGATGGCATATTTCAATAGCAATATAGTCTATATAGTATTATGTGAGGAATTACAAAGTCTAAATACTTGCCATTAAAAACTTTAAAACTAATTGTGTTATATTTGAGCTGCCAACAATGACATTTGTGCTCACATTTTCTAAAATAATTTTTATTAAAAAAAATAAATTCTAGAAAGTCTGTTATTTCCCATGATTAACCAAAGATCACAGATACAAATAATACTCAACTCAAAACTTCACACCTCACACTGAGTGGGGTTAAAAAGTGCTGCAACCCAGCCAAGTGGTTTCATTCTCATATTTAAAAAGTGATTTTGGTGTAAAGGTGAACAGAACCTGAACCAAACATAATAAAAACGCTACTGGAAAGATTGCAGGTAAAATTGTCTTGCATTTATACTGACTGCCAGCTTAAAATCAGATAAAAAAAAAAAAAAAAACAGTGTAGTGTATAAAACTGTTGGGCCCATTAGCACGGCCCTTAACCCTCTCATGGTTCATGACCCTCTATCAAGGCTGACCCTGAGCTCTGACTCCAACATCAGCAAGATGGGCTGTGTAAAGAATTTCACTGGACTGTAACGCACATGACAAATAAAAACTCTCTAATCTATTCTAAAAGGTTAGTGAATAAAAGTGTGTTATGAAGGTGAAACTCACGCAGTCTGCCATCCAGAGCAGCAGAACCCAGGAGCACTGCAGCCGGAACATTTCTCTCCTCTGTAGTCCCAGATTAAACCGCTCCATATGTTCTTTACAATGTGTGTACTGAAGTAATGAGCCTTTTAAAATAAAATGCATAAAACCTAATATGGCACAAAATATTCGAGAATTTAGAAATGCTGTGCTGCTGAGCGGTGGAGTGAAGAGAAAACAGGAGAGAGGAGAGGAGAGAGGGGGTTAGTGTTAGTCCGGGATAATGAGCTGCACCTCCTACATTTCACTCTCTCACTCGCTCACTCTCCCCAAACACTCAGCCTGCACATCAGAAACACATGGGCTTTAACACAGACCCGTTTCACCTTTTCTGATTATCTGCTAACTTCGCATAAGCTCAGTTTTACAGGGGTCCGCATTTATTACTGTTTTCACCTGCGTGATAGTTTCGTGATGCGTGATGAATTTGGTTGGTTCTTTTTCTCAGAATTAAAATAAATCAGTAAGTTAAACCGCCGGGCCTCTGATCAGGATAAAGCCGTGACGCAGCACCGCGGACTCTCGGCCTTTCTTCAGATCTGACCGCGCGCTCGTGCCCGTGTCACAGTAAACCCCGCGCGCTCGTTCACGCCAAACGATGAAATGTGCCATTGCTGCAGCTTTAAGTCACAACTGAAAATATGTCTAAAGACAAGCCAAATGTGTGATCACTGAACACCTTGCAATCTAGAAACCCGTTATATTACTGAGCACTTTCCAATCTAGTAGCCTTTCCTACACTCATGTATCTTAGATATGTAATATTATTTATTACAGTACAGCCTGCAATCATATTATTATTCATCACAATGTGCTCTTAACATTAGGTGTGATATTGTACAGTTCATGTTTTATGTTTTATGTTTCATGTCTGCTATTTATTGACTAAAGCTTTAATGACACTATTTGTAATTTATTTTATGTTGATACCTTATTTTTTTCATTTTCATTTCATTTTCCCCTCTTATATATACTTTCTGCCCAGGGACTACAGATGAAATAGCTAATTCTAGTCATGGACTTAAACTGCTAAAATAAATAAATAAATAAATATATGCTGATGCTGTGCTCAGCCATGTTGATTTGATGTCACTCAGTAAACTATGAAAGAACGTGAATGCGTTCAAGGTGTAGTTGCAACTTGTAATTCATAAACAAATTATTATAATTATAAAATATAATTATAAAGTATTCTTCTAAAATACCAGTTCCTTCCACCTTTATGGTGTGCCATCAAATCTATATGGCTTCTCACACTGTGAACAGTGTAAAGTTCCTCTTCTCTACTTTTAAATGAGTTTATAGCAGTATTGGCTTTAGGTCAGTTAATGTACAGACACAGTACTTGGTTAAATCTATAACATTGACCACACTAATCACTGTATTGAGAATGTAATCATCAACATCACATAGTCATCACTAACATTAGCCAACAAGCTTGTTTGCTGGCTAGCTACTGCAATTTCAGTCCAAAATATGGCATTACTATAGTATACTCACTATAGTACTAATAGCCACTCAGGTTTGGAATAGTAAAAGTGCACTTAAAGTAGCTTTTTATGAGCTTTATGTGCTCTGACAAAGCAAACAAAAGACATGCTTGTGGAAACATCCATGTTTTTTACCTCTTCTCACATCGAACACACCAAAGTGGGAAATTATGTTATTACGACTGGCAAATTACTACTTACAATTAATGCGCCACATACACACCAGTAGTTGAGAAGAATTGAGAATTACCGGTTGCGTGAAATGCCTGTTGAAAAATTATTGGAAAACAAATGAAAGCTGACTGGCAGAAGGTTGTTTTTTTTTTTTTAAGTAATTCACTGGTGATTAAAAATCCAGTTAAAGACTGATGAAGCAGACGGAATTTCAGATCAATCAGACTTTCGGGTGCTGAGAAATAGCTATTTAAAGTTAACTCCAGCCCTTCTGAAGGGATATGCCCCAAACTTTGTATGTCACCTAAGAATCTAAAAATTTCAAGTTTTGTGAACCCAAGCATGCATTTATCCACAACAATTGGATTGATTAGCATGTGGCAGCCATGTTGTTTATAAAGCTTGATTCTTGATTCACAGTTTGGAATGATGTAATCTTCGACCTCAGCAAATTTGGCATACATCATCAATAATCCACTTAACGATTAGCACATAGATGCGGCCTACCCAATTTCAGCTCAACTGGACTTACAGCTCCTGAGAAAAGGTTATCTGACCTTAGCGCCACCCCTGTGTATGACCACAACCTCAAACTTTCCATATGCTCACAGAATCTTGTCGTGTATCTGTCTTTTAAACTTAGCAATCATCCATGCAAGCAATCATGAGTTGCAGCTGTGTGAATAAATTAGGCTCTGTAACCTTAAACTTAACAGACATGTGGTGGTTCTTGAGATATGGGACACTGATCTGTAAACACTTGTGCTATAGTGCCACCATTAACCCAATAGGGACCATCTCACTTGCCTGGGTTCGGGCCAGAATAGTACCTGTTGACCAAGTTGCATGTCCATATGATTTACGGTTTGGTCTGCACAATTCATTTAAGCAGAGAATCAGAAAAAGTAGTTTTTTGCTTGGACCCCTAAACAAGAGTCCAACAATAAACTAATTACATTCCTTTCATGTAGCCTTTTTTGATAAATTTATACATGGATCAGAATAATTTGGAGTTCCAGGGTTTTTTTCCAGGTTGTTTACATTTTCTCCCTTTAAACAGTAACTTGGTTTTACATCAATAACACTTTCAAATCCTGACATTTTCTGTGATATTAAGAAACAGTATAAATATTTAACTAAATATGTAATTGTGTATTTACACTTTCAAATACTCTGTTGTGATAATAAAGGGAAAGCTGTAGTAAGCAGCTCTTCTGAAGTACAAGACCTGGCAGGAAAATGTGAGCATTTGGATAATCAACACTAATTTCCATCCTTCATTTGAGTGGTGTATTTTTAATCTAGCTAAATTCTTTCCACTGCGGCAGAATTATTAGTTAATCACTACAGTAATCTTAGACATCATTTCATCTGATTTTAAAGCAGCTCCCTTCCTGTGTTTTTCCTCCTCTTCTGACACGATGGTGTAAAAGACAAGCTAAGGACAATTCTTTGAGTTGAGCTTTAAAAATAACTCAGCAGGCAGTGTGACAGCAGCGACTGGTCTGTGACATTAAACAAATCATCTGCAGGAACTGAATTAAACACGGTGTGTGTTTTGGTGAAGTTTTTTTTATTTATTTATTTATTGTAGATTGTTTTTTTGTTTTTTTTTGTAGATTGTTTTGTGAACTGCTAAGCTGAGCCAAAGGAGAAAGCTGTAGAGCTACAGGAATGAAGATTTGGACAGATGAATAAAAAGAGACAGTTGTGGTAGAACTATTAAGAAATGCAGTTTTCCTGACATCATCCCACTGCAGCTGCCCCTCAATGAGTTCACACTGATTTCAGGAAAATATTTTCAAAATATTACATTACTTTACTACTGTTCACAGAAAGTCACTGTACACTCTGTAGACGTCACATCTGCCCTCATCGTTATCATTAAAGTCAACCTCTAATAACCCTAATGACCCTAATGACCCTAATGAGCCTAATGACACTAACGACCCTAATGAGCCTAATGACCCTAATGACCCTAATGAGCCTAATGACACTAACGACCCTAATGAGCCTAATGACCCTAATGAGCCTAATGACCCTAATGACGCTAATGAGCCTAATGACCCTAATGAGCCTAATGACCCTAATGACACTAACGACCCTAATGAGCCTAATGAGCCTAATGACCCTAATGATGCTAATGACCCTAATGACCCTAATGAGCCTAATGAGCCTAATGACCCTAATGAGCCTAATGGCCCTAATGGCCCTAATGGCCCTAATGACACTAACGACCCTAATGAGCCTAATGACCCTAATGACCCTAATGAGCCTAATGACCCTAATGACCCTAATGAGCCTAATGACCCTAATGACGCTAATGACACTAACGACCCTAATGAGCCTAATGACCCTAATGACCCTAATGAGCCTAATGAGCCTAATGACCCTAATGACCCTAATGACCCTAATGAGCCTAATGACCCTAATGAGCCTAATGACCCTAACGACGCTAATGACCCTAACGACCCTAATTAAAACACAAACACCACACACCGCCCCGGTTATCACCTGATCAGCACTTTTACCCAAACATCATCAGTGCAGTTTACAGTATACAAATTTATTCACTGTTACAACAAATGCCTTGCTTTACATGGTTAAGTGTAATTTCTGCTAAAATAAAGGTGAAATAAATTAAGATTTATTAAATAACTGACTATTTTGTGTGATAGAATTTAAATGTATAATTTATCTACATCTGCATTCATCCATTCATCAGTCAGCACTTTTCTCCTGGTCAGGGTGGTGGATCGATCATCAAAGGACACCACACACACAGTTCACACACATCACACACCACACACACATCACACGCACACACAGCTCACACACATCAAACACACACACACACACACATCACACACATCAAACACACACACAGCTCACACACATCAAACACACACACGTCTCACACACACATCACACACCACACAGACATCTCACACACACCACACACACACATCACACACACATCTCACACACACACATCACACACCACACACAAACATCTCACAAACTTCACACACCACACACACATACACACACATATCACACATCACACAGACATCACACACACATCTCTCACACACACCTCACGCGCATATCACACACATCTCACACATACAACACACACACACATCTCACACCACACACATCTCACACCACACGCATCTCACACACATCTCACACATATAACACATAGACAGTATCTCACACCACACACATCTCACACCACACGCATCTCACACACATCTCACACATATAACACCACACGCATCTCACACACATCTCACACATAGACCAATCCAACTACCTGCTGTAGCACTGTCATTAGTGTTTTACACTTTGTATTTATTGTTCCTTCTTTTTTAATTGTATTTTATTTTTTAATTCTCGATTGTGTCTTTTTCTTTTTTATAATGTGCTTTGGGTGACTACCATCTTGTGACTGATGGGGAAATTACACTTTTAGTGAAAGCAATTTTTTTACTTCTTATTTACCGAAATGATCCTGCAGCCAGACTAAATGCAAAATCTAGAATCTATATTAACTAATATTGTGTAGAAATAACATGCAGACTTGGTAAATGTGATGCATCACTGTAATTAGGATATATCATGTTTTTGTATTTTTTATTGCATTAATTTTTTTCAGGTTTGAATTGATCTCATTGCGCTACGTGCAGAAAATCCGCCTGCAGTTCCGCGTCTTGCCGACAGGTGGCTTTCCTCAAATTAAATCCAGGCTGAATTACAAACCGCTTGCACTTGGCCATGTAGTGTACTAAGTAGTGTACTAAGTAGTGTGTTCTGTCGGCTGCAGAAGGCAGTTTGTCACGGCCTATGTAGTGCAATCAGGGAGGAAGTCGGGGGTCGTTTGGGATTCAGCCCCAGTTTTTCGGCTGCCTGTGTTTAGCCGATCTGAATTGTGCTAATTCTGACATTTAACTCCGGAAACACAAATGTAAAAGCGCTAACAGCCTCCAAAGGGCGAATTTCAAGCTCGGCGCTACTTTAGCTGTCAGACAGCGGTGAGTAGGAACAAAAACTCGGTCAATTTGATGAAATTCTCGGCTCTGGGACCAAAATAATCCCGTGCGACTGTGTGGTTTTGTCTTGAAGCGAAGTAGAACAGCAACATGGCGCCGTGTAGCCTGTTAGCAACAACACTGCGCTTTCTGTGCTTTATTCCCCTCTGTGGCCTTCTCTAACTCTCGGTAACGTGTGTTTGTGACAATTACCTTATCAAATAACAACATTAAATATCATTTGGATTTATAAAACTGTCCTCGAACTAATGGTTATAGCTGGATGTCGTTATTAGGTTTCAGACTGCTGTTAAAAAAACAGCTTCATTCGCTTGTTTTTCTTTCTGCTGTGTTTTTTCTCTTTAATTTGCGGATAAACAAACCACAAAATCTCTGTGACACTCAGCGCAAGTTATTTAATCTTTACGTCTTACATTCCAGCACTGGGCTTCACATCACAGGAGCCATGTGTGTGTCCTGAATGCTTTCAGTTAAGTAATAACATTATACAGGAGTAAATACACACACACACACCCCGTTATTTGTGTAAAGACGCTGCAGCCTTTTGATCAGAAGGTGTATCGGTATACCGATGTGCCGATAAAACCGCAATAAGGAAAACTGGACTCGTCTGGAATTTTTTATCGCAACACTGTACCGATATCGGTGATGACGTCACAGTGTCTGTTTCCACATGCGTGACAGTCTGCTCTAATTTGTTCTACACATTTTAAAGAACATCAGTACCAGATGAAAAACGAAGCAAATTAAAGTTTAAATGTATGAAGTACGTAGGACTGAAATTGATTCTGTGAAAGCAAATCTTTCATGCTGCACTTTTCTCATTTGATGTTGCAGTTTACTGAAAAACTGTGATTTTGTTTTTTAACTGTAAATGGGCCTTATTTATCAAGCTGGATACGGACGGGTTTATTCATACATTACCAGTGATCCTGACGCCTTCTGCTCTCCGGACCTTCCTGATCCATCCTGGAGCGCTGCATCTGGTTGGAGTTCTCATCACCTGAATATCGCTTGCTGCTGCTGCTGAGGATGGTCCACACACACAGCCTACATGAGATTACATGAGATTGCTGAGGATGGTTTCACTTAGAAATCATGAAGATGGGTGTGGATGTTCTTCCTGGGATAGCTTTAGGAATGCAATTTGCTAAAACAGTTTGCACTTAAGGCTTCATCACTGAACAGTTAATAACTTCAGTTTGATGCTATAGACATTAAGGTAAAATAATAATGAATTCAGAAATGCTTCATATTAAAGTTCCTGTTTACACAATTAGCACTTTCTGGCTATACAGTTACAGAAAAGAAAATTATAATCCTTATTTATAATCACACTATCCGGTGTCACCCAGATGAGGACGGGTTTGCTTTTGAGTCTGGTTCCTCCCAAGGTTTCCTCCTCATATCGTCTCAGGGAGTTTTTTCCTTCACCTCTGGCTCGCTCATTGGGGATAAATTTATAAATGTAAAATTTCTATCTGAAATTTATATATTTCTGCAAAGCTGCTTTGTGACAATGTCCATGGTTTAAAGTGCTATACAAATACAATTGAAATGAATCATTGATACTACAATTTACATAAGACAATCATGAAAATCCTTGGAATAATTTTGGAAAAATATGTGTATCCTGTTCATGCTCGGGTGTGTGTAAATATACGCATAAGAAGAAAAACCTAATTGTACACCTTAATTGAGCTTATTTCAATTACATACACACAAATATAATGAATATTTTATGAAACTCAGTTGTTTCTTATTAATGGGATTGACTAAAGAACTATTAAATATGAAAAACTTCAAAGAAAGCAAGCAAAAACAAACCCATACATGAAGACAAATAAGACTATTCATTCGATTAAAGATGCCGCTGTATAAAAGGAGGACGCACTGTAACGCTTCAGGAGGTGTGTAATTCGGTTCTGTTTATGGTGGCATCTTCTTTTATTGCTGCGCAGCACTTTGTTAGAGCCAGTGCTAAGGGAACGATAAGTGACCGATGTGGTGTGTCTCAAGCTGCAATGTGTCATATGCTCCGTAGTGTGCTAGTGTGACGTGACTTAAGATAACTTTCACTTCTACGTCTGAGAAAGTCTGTTATTATTAAATATTGATTATGGATTAATGGGCCTTTGTGTTAATGCACCTCACTTTATTAAAAGAACATTTTTAGGCTGTTAAGGATGTTTTCATTTATTTCTTTTAAAACGTTTTGGATTGTGCCATTCAGTTCTGCAAAAAATTTGTTAGAATGAGTGATAACATGTACAATCTTTTATTGGTCTTGTTAATGATTGTTTTAATTGATATAATTAGTGGTTCTTCTATGTTCACTTTACTTGTGTTTCTGCTGAAAAGGGAAAACTCAGTACAAATAATAAATACAAACTAACCTGTGAAAAACGAAAAGCACAGGCCTTCATTTGTCACATGTACAATACAGCACAGTGAAACTTTTCTTTTTTTTTTTTTTTTTTTTTTAAAAAACATATCCCTGCTTGTTAGGAAGCTGGGGTCAGCCATGATACAGCTCCCTGGAGCAGAGAGGGTTAAGGGCCTTGCTCAGGGGCCCAGCAGTGGCAGCTTGGCAGTGCTGTAAACAAATCTATAAACAAATCATTGTTTTATACTGTTCTGTACTAACTAATATAGTAAGTAATTTACTAATAATTTTTTTTTTCAAAAAACAGGCACTTGAGCAAACAGTTCAGAAATGAAAACATTAAAATAAAGTGTAAATTGTAATTTGGTTATATCAGGGATCTAACTGAGAACAAACATATCATGATTGTATACATATGGAAACATTTGATCATATGATCAGAACAACGACAATAAAAAACACTTTGCTTGCTTTGTGTGGGTTTTTATTTTTATCTATAATAAAGCTATCATACTTGCTGTGACATGGGAATAATTATATTTTATTGAACAAGTTACAAGAAAAAAGACTTTTGTTTCTGACTCTGAGTCCTGCATTAATGTGTGCTGCAGGTGCGAGTGAGCAGCCATGTCTCGGGTGGTGAAAAAGCGGCAGGCCGACCCTAAAGTGGTACAGTACGTGTGGTCGGCCATCAAAGTGATCCGCAGCCAGAAACAGATCGCTAACATGGATCGAATCTCAAAGTAATTTTTCTTCCTTTACCTTCCTCACCTCAGTTTAGTATTTCACTGCAGGAAAAAGGAAACCTGTTGGGTATGAGGATAAAGACTGAGGAACTGACCACTGTGTTGTGCTGCAGGTATTTGAGCCGTGTGTATGGGATGCACCCCAAAGAAACATCCAGGCAGCTGGTGTTAGCGGTGAAGGACGGCCTCGTGGTGGAGACGCTCACTGTGGGCTGTAAAGGCTCGAAAGCTGGAGTGGAGCAGGAGGGCTACTGGCTGCCTGGAGATGAGATGGTGAGAAACACTAACAACTCACCAGTACTATACTGTACTAAATAGTGCGGAACATCTATACTGTGCTATAGAACATGTGTACAGTACTGTACTCTAATATGGCACATTTATAATTATAGTGTACAACGTCTATACTGGATAATAGAACATTTGTACAGTACACTATTATAGTACATTTATATTGTACTGTAGTATAACGCATTTATACTATACCATAGCACATATATACTGTAATATACTGTAGTACAGTACATTCTAGCTGTTCTATTGCACATCTATACTGTAGAACAGCCTCACTGCTCTATAGCGCACCTATAGCCGACTTACACTGCACTATAGCGCACCTATAGCCAACTTACACTGCACTATAGCGCACCTATAGCCGACTTACACTGCACTATAGCGCACCTGTAGCAGACTCACACTGCACTATAGCG
>CM074966.1:18602982-18623130 GCA_037577455.1 Pangasius macronema | reverse complement strand
AACCCACCACCTTCAGGATCACCTTTGGTTTACAAGTCCGACTCTCAGACCATTAGGCCACGACTGCCCCATAAAGGAGTTTACGCAGGTTCCACCGAGAACCTTTTGTTATGAGCTCTACTGTTCTATTGTGATGTGCTATGTACAGTCGTTTGTAAGCAGAACACTGAGCCATTGAGAATGTGGGGTAGAGATTCAGTAACCTGTTCTATGATGTGGTGCAAGTGATGTGAGTTTTAGAAGTCCAGACTGAGAGATTAAGTCTGGTGGGAAGGACTTGTAATCTAGATTTTATTACAAACTTCAGAACTGAGTGCAGCATTCTTAAAGAATGAGTGAAACACAGAATAATCAGCGTGGGAAAGACATACCAGTTTCCCCTGCAATTTCAGTCCAATGTTGGTGGTGGTGGTGGTGATGTTTGTATAAATCGGGTAAAGTCCATCAGGCACCAATAGAAGTCAGTGAATGAGGTTATGGTTGGTCTAACATTAGTGATTGGGTCAGTTATTAGGCTTTCTGAGAATCTCACCATCCTGGAGCCATCCCATGGCCAGTCTAGGAACACCTCGGTTTTATACACCTAGATCATTCAGATCTGGCCAGTCCTACCAGACCCCAAAGCCAGCAGAATGGGCGTCAAGTTTCCTGCTGGACTTCATCTTGAAGCCAAGGAAGTGAGGCTCTAACTCCTCTGCTAATGGCACCTTGCATCTTTTTAAATCCAAAAACTGAGAAGAGCGAGCCAGTTCTTTAACATCTCTGTCATTGCTGTTCAACATGTTCAGAAGGTGGGATATCCGTGTGCAGGTGTAGATCCACATTATATTCAGTACCAGTATGTCTTGGGTGCAATGCATGTTCAATCCAAACCATTTTCACACTAAACTCACTTTTTTTCAAAAAATGTGCATTCTGTTGAACATGGTCAATGGAAAGTAGAAGTACTTTAGACAGTGCAATTTGTCTAATAACTTCTAGCTTCAGGATAAGGGGTAGAGGGCAGCTGTCAATCAGATCCAGCCTGGATGAAAACTCAGCAAAGATGCTCCTTCCATTCACAGCAATGTTCAATTTATATCCAAGGTATGTGTATGTTTCATGACGAGAGAACATTCCTATTGGTTGTGATGCTATTGTAAATACAGGGAACGTGTCAATAAATCGATTCCCCCCTACTCCTTCTCTCATACAGGGCAGCGCATTTTACACACACACACACACACACACACACACACACACACACACACAGAAAGAGAGAGATAAATTTAATAAAGGCTGAAATTTTAACACAGAAAATGCATTTAAGCCTGTATTAGATATTAGGAGAAAGTGAAAATACCTTGAATAGCTTAATTTCTCATATTTCTCATTATAATAATATAATGAGATGATAAATCAAATATAAGGTTATGAACTTGTGAAATTGTGAACCCAGATTCTACATAATTTTTCCAATTTAAGGACTGAACCTGTTCTACTGGCAGATTATTTTGATTCTTTCCGCAAACAAATGCTTGAAATACAATGGTTTGCAAATATATTCAACCCCCTAAAAATTTATCAGATTTGTCTTAATAACAAATGATAAATACACATATTCTTCCTGTGAGTATTTTTATTACAAACGCATCACAAGTGATTCAAAGAAAATCAAAAACTGAAAAATGCTGCTTGCATAAATCTTCAACCACCCAGGTTCTGGAAACTCCTCATGAAATATACGGTCTTAAGGAGGACACAGCTGACTTTCAATTGGCCTTCAGCTGTGAAATATTAAAACAGCTCAGTTAAACCTTCACTGAAGTCTGTCAGTCTGAAGGAAAGGAGTTAACAGGAAGACTAAGGACACTAAGAACATTAAAGATACAGTCACAGAATTTCATAACTTAGGATGAAATTCTAAGTAATAAAGAGGAAATTCCAATAATAAAGAGAATAGACATCCAAGTAAGCACTGTTGGATCTGAGTCACACCATTCCTACAGTGAAATATGATGGGGGCAGCATCATACCCTGGGGACATCATACCCTGGGGACACTTTTCATCCTTAGAACCTGGACAGCTTTTCAAAATTGAAGCAAGAATGGATAAAGCAAAACACAGGGGGATACTACAAGAGAGCCTGCTTCATTATGCTAAACAAAAAACCTAAAGCTTGGGAGAAACTTTACCTCTTGGCTGGAAAATGATCCCAGACACAAGACCAAAGCAATGCTGAATTTAAAAACAAAAAGTCAAAAGTTCTACAGTGGCCAAGTCAAAGATCTGAATCCCAGATCTGTGGCACTGTTTGAAAATTGCTGTCAACAAACAACATCCAACCAACCTGAAGAAACTGGTGCAAATCTGGCAGGAAGAACAGTGTGCAGAGTCGGTAGGAACTCCACCGACCCCAACACACATAATCCAGACAAATCTGATCACTTAAGGGTGAATATTTTTGCAACACACTGATAAAATATATATCTTTTAATGAGAAATACTGGATAAATTTGAAACACACACACACACAGTGAAGTGGAGTTTAGGAGCTGCACTTTGTTTTTTTCAGCTTCTTTACTGCAACTCTTCTAAACAGTTTGTTGTTATGGACATGGCATCTAATTGCTGAGTTTGACCCCAAGAATCAACTTTTTATTAAATTTTTTTATTTTATTTCTAAAAACTGATTCTTTCGCCAGTGACAAGTCATATCTCAAGAACAATTTAACAGCAACAGAATTTTTGAAGAATAGCAATCAGTTTGTATTTAACGCTTTTTTCTTGAATAATTGTTTTATAACAGGGTTAGGGTTAGGTGTTATAAAGATTCTTGATGTCACTGAGAGTGTGTACAGTTCATTGAGATGATCTTCAGTCATTAGTCTATTAGTCCACGAAGCCAGGCTGTCGTGCAGGAGAAACCAGTTAAACACCCAAACCATAAGACCTGCTCACACCTAGGGTTAGCACGAGACACAATGCAAAGGCAAAGAACCCTGGCAGAGCAACTAAACTGAACACCCCACACCGCCACCAGCACCTGGGCACAGAGGGGTGGAGCACCTGGGGAGAAAGAGGCATGGGAGTATAGGGACATGGGAGGCTCCCTACCTGATCAAGCTTCACAAGTCTGTGGGGCTACAATGGGCAGGGATAAGATCGAGAAAGAGACAGACAAGGAGGGAAATGATTTCAGGTACAACAGAAAAAAAGTTAAATTAATTATGTGGAAACTAATCAGTGGAAAAGAATTTATTTTGGAGAACAGAATGTAAACACTGCTGTTAGTGATGCCATGATACCCAGAAAACATGAAGCTCTTTGTAATGAGGGACTGGCCCAGAGGCATGGAGCGTGAACCCAAGTAAAAACTGATGTGCACAAAGTGCCAACCAAGGGTTAGGGCTTAGAGAAGTGGGGCTATGGGAAGCAAACTTCCAAAGACAGAAGGGTTAAGAGACCAACATGTGGCCTAGTGAGCTACCAAACCATCATCAAGAAAGAACTAGGAGTGGACCTAGCCAAAGTTTTGAGAAGAGTAAATAGGAAAACAAAAGTTCAGGAATGACTGACTTACAGAAGAACTACATAAACTGAATTTTTTAAAGCAAATGGAGAAAGCCAGAGAAACCCTAAGAGACCCCAAGTTGGGTCTGACACAGCAAAAAAAAACAAAAAAAACAACACACAATAGAGAGAGAACCTGAGAGATAAACTAAAGCGTTTTTACCAAATTACCAGCTTAGTCTCATTACAGCACTCAACAAAGAGAACTCAGGACTAAGCGTTTGTGCAACCTGTAAGCAGACCTTATATAGGCCAGCCACAGGTGGAGCCAGTTACAACTAATTACTACGTGGCAGCTCTCTGTCTCCCTCTGGTGGCTGCCAACCTTAGAGCTCCTGTTTCTCTCCTAATCACTGATTACTGCTTATAATCACAGAGACTGTGAAACACACACAAAACCTCTCAAAATAGGGTATACTAAATACTGCTGTGGATGATCTAAAATATTGGGATGAACCTGAAATATTTACACTTCCCAAAAACAGTTTATATCCGAGTCTCAGTGTTTCTTTCTGTGTTTAATCTCACCTAGACGCTGTAGATTTGCTGTAATCATAAAAACCTCTGAGTGCAATTCTAAATGTACACATACTTGATAACAGGCGTGACTTTATGTCCATATATGGCCTCAGTATCCATGTATACAATTCGAAGACATAGCCACTGGTCTGCAAACACGACCTCCTCAGAATCCCAAGAGTGAAAATACCAGGATAAGGATGAAGATCATGAGGGGTAAGAGATGAACGTCTATGATTTTTCCCTCTCTGTAGATTGGTCAGGGATGTGACATTCCTTCTTTTTCTCTCTCTCTCTCTCTCTCTCTCTCTCTCTCTCTCTCTATCTCACACACACTCACACACGTAACAAACCTGCAGGCAGATTGCGAGATTCACTCTGCAGCCGAAGGAGGTGCTGACGGCACGCGGGTGAAGGCCAAGATCTTTAAACAGCTTGGAGAAAGACTGCGTGAGAGCGATGCGGGGTCTTTCCTCTGCAACCACCACACACGTCCTTACGCGGGACAGGTCCAACCCACGAGACTGTATACACACACACACACACACACACACACACACACATACACATTAATATAACTTTTTCTAACACTCATTATATGTTAATAATGTACTCAATCCTGAATAATAATATAGAATAAAAAGTGAAATATAGACAAATAGTAATCAGGAAAATGTCATCGGTTCACATTTTCATATTTTCTAATAAATTTGTTGTTAATTCCTCTCCTCACTACTCCTTCCAAATATTAATCAGCTGAATACACACACACACACACACACACACACACACACACACACACACACACACGCGCACACACACACACGGACACACACGCACACACACATGCACGGATCCAAACACACACTCCCACAAACACACACACACATTGACGCGCATGCACGCAAACACACACACGCACACACGCAAACACATGCATGCACGCAAACAAACACACATACACACGCACACATGCAAACACACACACACGCACACACACACTCCCACAAACACACACACACATACATACACACGCACACACATGCAAACACACTCCCACAAACACACACGTGTACACATGCACGCAAACACACACACACCCACACACACGCACGCAACACAGTACACAGCATTTATACGTGTGGCTAATAAGATGCTTTCAGCTATAATTAAGTGCCACTTGCTGATTAAGGCTCAGTAATGCTAACCCCTAACTAATGTACGCAGGAACACACAACGATGGTGTGAGTGAGAAAAACTTACCTCACATTGACAACCACACAAACTTTACATAATCACCAGAGGTGCAGTGGTTAATAATTTTTACGAAAAATATTATGTTAAACACCATCAACATTGAAACATCATATTCAAATTCAAATTCTACAGATTTAAGTTTTAGAAATGTACAATTTATATGAAATAGATTTTCTCAATGCTTCTGTATAAAAACTGATTCGGGGTGGGGCTGCGTATGAGCTCACTTTGTGATGTCACTAAATAAACTCGAGCTTTTTTCCAGCCATGTGCAATATGCAAATTATTAGAGGATGAAACATGGTTACTGTAAACATTTTTTCCACTGAACCTGCAGGCTAAGCTAATTAATTATCTAACCTAGACTATGTTAGTGATGGACAGATGTTGGTTGTCATGGTAACGTAACATTACATTCCAACAGGTTTGTCTGCTGTTAAATAAATGAGTGAAAAATTAAGAGACTGAGTCCTCACTCATTTCTGAGTCTTTTAACTCCCTTAAATTTCATGTAAGTCAAGAGTCGGATTCTGAAATAACACTGTGTTTAATGTGAGTTAGTTTACTGGAACTTAAACTGAAGAAAGTTTAGTTTAGTAATTATTTGCATAGATGAATTTAGTAGTTATTGGTATAGATTAGTTTAGTAGTTAATATTGCAGATTAGTTTAGTATTTATTTGTGTAAATTACCTTGAGCGACTCAGTCTGCAGGCCCAGGCCTTTAGTGCACAGCTCCATGACGGAGTACGAGCAGAACGTGTCTCTGACGCGGAACTGACTGACAGCCAGCAGCCAAAGCGCAGGATTCACTTCCAACTCTGATGGTGGGATCAGGATGGACTGGTGCCCTGAGTACACACTGCACACACACACACACACACACACACACACACACACACACACACAATCAGTACAACTCTCTCTCTCTCTTCATGTCTCTCTGTCTGCCTCTCTCTCTCTCTTTCTCTTCTCTCTGACCTGCAGAGGCACCAGAGGACGAAGCCCAGGCCGCAGTAGGGATCGAGGCAGATGGCCACTTCTCGAGAGGGGTAAAGCTCACACTGGAGCTTGATTGAGCGGCAGAAGGCACTGGTGGCAGAGTGAGACATCTGAAAATGAAAGAAAGATGGAGGGATAGCGGAAGGAAGAGAAACAGAAAGTTAGCCCCGATTCAGTAGTGTAATAAACGGAAGTGCTCAGCAATGAGAAAGTGATCAGCATATATACATATTTTTAACCAATCGAAGATCTGCGTGCAAGAGAACTTATTGTTATAAAGCACCGTCTCCTCTTCATTCACTTGAGTACACAGAATATCTTCACTGGACGATGAGGACCGAACACTAAAACAACTCTACGGATCAGAACAGCAGCATCAGGGTCATCTTTAGCACTCTTACAGTACCGCCTCCTACTAACCACATATGCTGTCTCTCTAATTTTAATTATATTAAACAACCAGCTAGGTCTGAAATTATGATAAAAAAGTAGTTCACAACATCTGAACTGTTAAATTCATGAACGAATCAATATCTGACCTAAAGCTGCAGCCACTTGTCCATTCATGAGGTTTCATAGATTCCTCTGCCACAAAACTGCCCAGACACCTGAATATTGAATTGTAAATACTGGCTTAAAGCCCCAGCCTGGATCATTACATTAATGAACCATGAAAGTAAAATGAGTCTGAGCCGGACGTGTCTGTGAGCACACATGGAAGGCAGAGTTCATGTTCCTACATGTTCTCCATGCATGATCTTACACTTTTTTTTTTTACCACCAACAACCAGACAGCGCCTGTGTGTGAAACTTTACAAGCTTTACAAACACTACTGCACGAGATGACAGCTCTTACAGCCGTATTCCCAGTCAGCAATGCAAGTTTACAAATTACGTCAACATGTGGAGAAAAGTTCTATCCGTTCAGACTTGTACTACACACATGAGTTTTTCTGAATTGCGCTCTTGAGGCAGGAGTTATACAGTAGTGTCTAGACCACTTTAAATCCAGCACTTGCCTTTAAACCACAAATAAAAACCGGGAGACAGAAAATGAGGACCAAAAAAACAGCTTGTTTTTTTCTGGTGCCAACTGCAATATAATGTAGCATTAAACGCAGAAGATATTTAAAAAATAAATAAAATTTAAATGAAAAAAAAGAACCAAATGTACAAATGAGGAGATTTAAATATTTAAAAAACATTTAATGGAAGCTGAATATGAATAGGAGGCTGATTAATCCTAGTCATGATAATCAGATTAATCTGTATATTATTAATGAGTTAAAGTGAATAAATCACAGCTATATCACATGTAGTTTGCAGAATGTAAACTAAAAATATTGAAAACATGACAAAGAATTTTTCACCATGATGGAGAAGATTCCACACTCAAATCTATTAAACATAATATAAAGTCTATAGGTGAAAATACTGTGCAGCAAATGAGTAGATTACTCATTATTTATTTAACAATGATTATCAATTTAATAATGTCATATTTATACATTTAATATAATACTCAAATGGCATTCCATAATTACTTGTGCGAAATGATTCTGACAAAAACATGAAACACTCTCTCCCTCTCAGAGACAGTGGGGTTGGATAAATATCGCTCATCATCAGTCGATATGCTGCAGCAAGAGTGCGCTTAGACTGAGGAACTCCGCCCTGCACGTACACCATGTGAAACACCTCGTACTGAACAAATGCAGAGAGGAAAGCAAACTGTAAACATGTGAGGAGAGAGAAGTACCTTTACTCCTGCAAGCATCCCTGTGGTGGACACACTGAAGTCCAGGTAGGCCAGTGTGTCCGGGTTTGAGGGCTTGTACAGCTGAGGGGGCTTTTTCTTTGGCAGATCATCTAGAATATGAGAAATACTTAGATTTTAAAAAAATAATAATTTCGTGTTAAAAAGAAGCCCATTTTAGCCTGACTCCATCATGCTAGTGTAATAACTAGATATCAGCAACATCTACAAGCATTTCTCCTAAACCAGTCCTGTCCTTTGTGTTTTATTCATGCAGTTAAAAAAAGGGGTGGGGCCAAGCAGCTCTGTTCCAACCGGAGATGAAATTTTTTTCCAGAGGCATAAAATTAAGAATCTTGCAGGAGCCACTGCAATGCTGCAAATCATATGGTATGTTTGAAATGAAACAATTATTAAAAGGTGTTAAAACTTTTAAACTTTACACACTGAAACCTTTAATGCTTATATGTCATGCTGAATAGAAGTGATGATGGATTTACTAGTACCTGAGGATTCAGGTCATATTTTGGTTCAGGTGCAGGTTGATGTATAAAGAAAAGCAATATGTTGCATAAAAACAGATTATCTACAGGGTAAAATGAAATCTTTAACACGACCACAGACCCCTAACTGGTACTTTCACTACCAAAAGCAGATAAAAAAACAGTTCAGACCATGACAAAAACAAGCACAAATGCACTACCTTTATCACTGGTCAAACACCAGTGGTCTCTCCTGTTCAATGAGGTGTGCATGTGACTCACCTGTGTCCAGGACCGGAGGCCACGCCCTGACATCCACTGCAGCAGACGCTTCCTTGGACTTCAGCAGTTTACTTATCACCTGTGTAGTCATCACACAGGCTGAGCGGCTCACCTGCACACACACACACACACACACACACACACACACACACACACACGCAACCACACATCACACACACATCAGCAACCACACACACACACACACACACACACACACACACACACACACACACACACATCAGTCTGTTGATATTAAAACCCAGCTGTTTGAGTGTGCATGAGCAGTAATAAAGTGTCAGAGACAGCGGATTGTTTTATAAACTTGTTATAAACTCCACTCACCTCCACAATCATCTTCACGGTGGGCAGAGTGGTGGCGATGTTCTGAGGGTGCGGCGGGCGTACGGTGATGGGCACACAGCCGGCATACAGACACCCGTAAAACGCTGCGATCAGGTCGATACCTGTGGGAAAGAAACACGGATAGCATATCACTCTGATTTATACACATATAATACACAGATCACATCAGGGGCAGAAACATCAGATCTGCTGATGACGTACCGGGCGGATAAACCAGAGCCACGTGAGCTCCGTCCTGCAGGTGTCCTCGCTCCATCAGCATTGCTGCAATCTTCTCTGCACGCTTATGAAGCTGCACACAGGTTAGTGAGCTCAGGACTGCCCCCTACAGACCATCATGCAGACACACACACACACACACACACACACACACACACACATTTATACTGAGGAAATCTCAGGATCTCACCAAGCCTTCGCATAAAAAAACAGAAAAAAATCACAGATTTTCAAAAGCTTGAACGCTACAGATATATTACTACACTACTATTTCTATAGATCACTATAGCAATGTGAATTAGTATTAGAAATATTGGCACCCACATTAGAGGATAATGAACAAACTAAAGACCACACTTTTAACGGAAGATCACGTGATTGTGACCTGAGTTTTTTATTGTTTTTTTATGCAGAAATTGAACTTTGTTTGAGTTTTAAAATGACACATTGCTTGTTTGTTTGGAGTGTGTGTGTTTTTGCAGTGTTACCCGAGAGCTGAGCAGGGTAAAGAGCACGTGGTCCGGGGTGGTCTGCGCTCGCCACTGCAACACTTCAGATAAGAACAGGAACTACAGGAGGAGGAAAAAGAACTGAGATAGTGAGAACCTACAGAGAACCGAGAGTATACACAGCAAAATGACAGAGTGTGTGATCGTCTTCTATTTAATATACAAATTCATTTTATTACATGGAAATCTACAACAACTGAAGCAACTGTTATTGGTGAAACTGTTCAGAAGATGGAGTACAAAGATTCATTCAGCAGAACTACAGAATTACAGCAGAGCAGAGGCTGGGTTATTAATAAAACTCAGTGTTAGATCAGAGTCAGCATCAGTATTACCTCAGGGCTGGACGTGATGAAGGTGTTACTGCATTATTTACAGGCCTATTATTCCAAGCTGAGGTTAAAGTACATGTCTCTCTCTCTCTCTCTCTCACACACACACACACACACACACACACACACACACACACCTGGGCCTGATTTTCATAGGCATGAATGGAATGGGTGGGTTGGGTTGGAAAGCATGCATAGGATCTAAGTACAGAAGATAAACATGAGTGTGAGATTCTGATGGTCCAGATGACATGCAGGAGTGTGAGTGTATGTGTGTGTCATGCAGTTGGACAGCATGTAGTGATACACAGCAAGAGACTGATGACTTTCCTGCTCACACACACTGTCAGCTGTCAGCAGCACTGAGAGTGTGTGACACCTGACATAGAAAAAACAGGGATATACATAGAGAAAAAGACACACTGTGTGTGTGTGTGTGTGTGTGTGTGTGTCAGGGTAAATCTATTCCACTCAGTATGCAAGTTGGTGCAATAATGGCCTCCATCGCTACACCACTGAAGATCATTGAGCTGTACTGTCTGCTATATAAGACACTCTACTCAGAGATGTTATTTAATATGGATGATTCTGTAATCATTGTGTTTGACCAATCAGTGGTCACTGTTTATAGCTCCGCCCACATGGGTCTGTTTGTTTGAAGAACCAAATTCAGCACCGGCACTTAGTTACAGTACCACACAGTCAATGTATTTGTGTATACCTGCACTTTTGATTATGTTGTTTGCGTCATGTTCTCTGCAGTTAGAACCGTTACTGATTACAGAAATAAATCTGTCATAAGAATTAAACAAAAAGTTGTAGATGAAAAATGACTGCATCATACCCAAAACACAGCAGTTTTAGTTATCTGTTTTATTAATGTGATTATGGCACTTTGAGGCATCTCACTTATCATCGTGACCCTGACAGACACCTCATTCCATCACATCATACACACACACAGACAGTGTTACCAGACGCCTAAACACTCATACAGCTTGGAGATAGATGGACGGATGGACGAATGGATGGATGAAAATCGAGGCCCCACGGTGTCACACACACACCTTTCTTGCCTGATCATTGTCTTCGATCTGTCCCAGGTCTCTCCCACTCGCCTGTGCGATTCTCTTTCCTGACACCAGATTCCCCACCATCACTGATGCAGGACCAATCTCTGTAAAGACACACACACACACCTGTTACAAATTTATACACACTCATACATGCTGATACACACAGCTACTTCACAGCACTAAATATACACTCTGCAGATACAAGTGAAGAGCTTCAGTTAATTTTCACATCAAACCCCACGGTGATGTCTGCTGTAAACATTAACTGAAGCTATTGACCTCTATCTGCGTATTTTTACACATTGCCCTGTTGACACATGATCGGTTGATTGGATAATTGTATCAATGCACAGGTGTACTGGTGTTCTTAATAAAGTGGCCAGTGAGGGTGTCCTCCTCTTTCTAGCAAAAAGCCACATGCAAATTCTCCAACGTTCCTCTCCCACAAACAAACACACATACACACAGAACATCCTGAGCAAATCTGCTTTATCAGTCAGTGATGGGGAAGCGTGTGTGTGTGTGTGTGTGTGTGTGTGTGTGTGTGTGTGTGTGTGACACACCTGGTTGTTTCTGTCGGGGTTTGGGCAGGTTGGTGACGCAGGTGTGAGGACACATGAGAACATTACAGGGATGCAGAGAACCTTCCAGAAACAACTGCTTGGTCTCAGACAGGTGGATTCCTCCCAGCGGCGTCTTGGGTAAAGTGTTCGCAGGAACCAACGCCAAACAGAACACACCTACGTTGTGGATACTGTCTATGGCCTGCACACACAAAGAACCATATAACACACAGACCCGTATCGCACACAGACCCGAATCACACACAGTCCTGTATCGCACAAAGACCCGAATCGCACACAGACCCGAATCGCACACAGACCCGAATCGCACACAGACCCGTATCACACACAGACCCGTATCACACACAGTCCTGTATCACACACAGACCCGTATCACACACAGACCCGTATCACACACAGTCCTGTATCACACACAGACCCGTATCGCACACAGACCCGAATCGCACACAGACCCGTATCACACACAGACCCGAATCACACACAGACCCGAATCGCACACAGACCCGTATCACACACAGACCCGAATCGCACACAGACCCGTATCACACACAGTCCTGTATCACACAAAGACCCGAATCAAACACAGACCCGAATCACAAACAGTCCTGTATCACACACAGACCCGAATCACACACAGACCTGAATCACACACAGTCCTGTATCACACACAGACCCGTATCACACACAGACCCGTATCACACACAGACCCGTATCGCACACAGACCCGTATCGCACACAGACCCGTATCACACACAGACCCATATCACACACAGACCTGAATCACACACAGACCCGTATCGCACACAGACCCGTATCACACACAGACCTGAATCACACACAGACCCCTAGTTTTTGTCTCTTGTTGGTGCGAAATATGTTCCAAAAACTGATAATGTAGAACATAATAGATCTATGTTGCTATTATAAACACAATATGAATAATTCAGTATGACTCACACTGATTAAAATAATAATAAACTAATTCCATTTGTTCAGCTGTAATTAGCAGAAAGTCCAAAAACCAGATTAAAGGAATAAATCAGATTAGTTGTGCTGTGTGAACAGAGCCACTGTTTCACTGTAAAGTTCCTCCAGGTTTAATAAGAGATAATCACACCACAGAACAGAACCGGGCCACAAAATAGAACTGGACGACAGAACGGAACCGGGCAGTAAAACAGGGGTGCAGTGTGACCGTGTGAGCTCTTTTCCACACCTGCAGCACTCGACTCATCCACTGGAAACTGTCCTCCTCTGTGGAGTCGGGTCTCTGTTCTGCCACCACCACGATACGCTCGTCATGTAGAACTGTCACAGAGAACACAGCTATCCTGCAGGAACACACAATTACACATACTTTATATTTACACACACTTTTTGCACACACACACGCACACACACATACACATACACATACACACACACACACACACACACACACACACACACACACACACACACACACACACTGCTGTGACACTGCTTGACACTCCTCTGTCCCTCACCTGCCTCTGTACACAAACTTCATGGGTTCTACAGCGAGTGCCGTGGCCACGATGTCATCAGCATTATGCCTCCGCCCACTGACCACCATCAGACCATCCATCTTACCAGCGATGAAAGCTAGACCCCCAGGACCCACGAAGCCCAGCAGGCCGGTCCGTGTGAATGGATACTCGCTGATCAGAGCTCCGGAGCTGCTCATAGGAAAAACCTGGGAGAACCGAGCAAAACCAACACACAGGCAATAACATGGGGCTGTCAGACAAAAGTGTTAAATTTAAACATGCAGAACCTAATCCTGTGTTTGTGTATGTGCGTGTGTTGAGCACAACTATAAGAGAACCTCAAAGGTGTTCTTGGTCATCCCCGAAAGGCCGTAGTACGACGTTCCCGTGGCGATGGAGCAAACACACAACTCTCCAATCTCATCTGTTCGGCACAACTGTGGAACTCCTTCTGGTTTCACCACACACATCAATGCTAACACACACACACACACACACACACACACACACACACACACACACACACACAGCATTCTGCACTTTATACAACATTAGGCACAGTGTTGAGTTTCAGCTCTAAGCTAGCAGACTCCAGGCTGAAATGCTAAGAGGTGATTATGAATAAATAAAGCTGTAGGAGGAACAGCAAACTCATGTCTGAAGGATAAACAGTACGATTTTCACAATTCTTATTTTTTATTTGGCTCTGTTCCTGTTTTGTAATCAGCCTTCTCTTTATTGGTGCTCGTCAGTGCCACATCATTAGAGTGTTTATGTGTATGTAACCCTGTGCTTCGATGTGTGTGTGTGTGTGTGTGTGTGTGTGTGTGTGTGTATATACCTCCAGGCATGACCGTGCCCACGTCCTGTACTGTGAGAACGGCGAGACGTTCTTCCGTGTCCACTCTTATGACTCCATGGCTCAGACCTTGCATGGACAAAACCCCTCGACCAGGTGGCTGACTGCTGTCATCTGTGGGTCTGCAAACACACACACACACACACACACACACACACACACACACACACATTAATAACAAACACAATCAGGTCATTCCTGACGAGCCATGATACTGAAATCTCTGGATCTTCAGATCCATCCTTTGTGTGTGTGTGTGTGTGTGTGTGTGTGTGTGTGTGTGTGTGTGTGCATATGTGTGTGTGCATGTGTGTTTGTGTGTATGTGACTTTTAAAAGAGAAACAGTGTTTTTGAAAATGATTATCAAAAACATGAATCAGTCCAAATGAACCCAAAAGACATTAAAAACATGCTTCTTGATATTTACTTAACGGTGTGTGTGTGTGTGTTCATTACAGCTATGAATTACAAATGAAATCACATCAGTGCCCTGATGACTAAAACAGAATAAAGTTATTCCCTGTGTTTGTGTCTCTGTGAGCCCGAGTCCTTGTGCTCGTCATGAGAGATTTTATTCTATTTTAATTCCGTTAATGTCTTTGTTGGAATTCATAACAGTCGTTTCTCATTTTAAAAAAGCCAAGAGGGTGTGCGTGGTGTGTTGGGTGGCAGACCAGCAGTAATGACTAGCGAGACAGAGAGACCCTGCATGATAAAACACACACACACACACACACACACACACACACACACACACTATAGAACCAAGAGAACCTCTGTAGTGTGTAAATACTGGAGCAGCCTGGCAAAATATTTTTCTCTTAATACTGGTATTGAGACTCACACTGCAAAACATTATCTACACATTCTGTAACATTTCCCTTACGTTGTACTGTTCTCCAGCTGTAATGTTATAAAAATAACCTTTGGGTAATGTTGTAAAACACACATGATGATTTGCCAGTGATTTTCTAGTGAGACACAAACTAACATTAATGAAATGCTGATGTTCCTACAGAAAGCTCACAGAACACACACACTGAAAATTCTTAGAACCTAAAATGGAGGTTTCTAATGTTCGGAAACCGTCCTAAATACCTTAAACTGTAAGCTGGATATGTGTTGATCTGTTGCTCTGAACTTCTCAAATCCTTATAAAAGAAATAGAGAGACATTTTAAAGATGATTTTAAGCCGTGTCTATGTAGGCAGGGTTCTATTAGTTTAGGTATTTTAGTTTTTGAAATTTTGAATTTTGAAATGTTGCTGATGTTGGAGATGAAAATGCGATCAAAAAAAGTTAAAAAAAAAAATATCAACTGTACTTTTCTGTTTAAATAAAAAAAAAACATTAAAATTATTAATATGTGGCAAAATTATTCAAAAATATTTTTGACTTTCAAAAATTCAAAATTCAAAAATATTTTTGACATGAAAAATATTGCAAACACATATTTAATCTCCCGAGCTGATTTTCAACATGTTTCTCTCTTACCACAAACCAACAAAACTCAGCAGCAGGAAAAGTTGGTCTTTTGCCGTGTGTGTGTGTGTGTGTGTGTGTGTGTGTGTGTGTGTGTGTGTGTGTGTGCGTGTGTGTGTGTGTGTGTGTGTGCATGTGTGTGTGTTTTTGTGTCCACACCTCCTGATTGCGACAGTAAGAGCCTCAGGTGAGCTAGCACATGGACAGATGACCTCTGGCCTCAGACCCTTACTCTGGAATACGTTTAGGAATGCATCACATGATGAGATTGACCCTGAGAGAGAGAGAGAGAGAGAGAGAGAGAGAGAGAGAGAGAGAGAGAAAGACAATATCAGAGAGACAGAGATGTGTAGCAATTATTTCTCATTCCTTCCTAATTACTCTGAAATCCTCTGTGCTAGAAACGTCAGCACACACACACACACACACACACACACCTGTACAGCTATTAGAGGACCTAACAGAGTTGTTACGACAAGAGGTAGCGCGTGTGTGTGTGCGTGTGTGTGTGTGTGTGTGTGTGTGGGTGGGTGGTGGTGGAGGTACGAGTGGATCAGCTACACCAGTGTTAGTGTTGAGGTTTTAAACACCTCAAAGAGAGAAGGAGCCAGATAGAGAAGGAGACAGAGAGAGAGAGAGAGAGTGAGAGAAATACAGAAGGAGAGAGAGAGAGAGAGAGAGAGAGAGAGAAAGAGAGGGAGAGAGGTTAATATGATGAACTCACAGGGGTTTGATCCATCAGCCACCACCAGCATGCGCAGTGAACTCAGGTTGATGTCTCTCTGATCTCTGTGAGCCACCAGAGCCCAGTGCATGTCCCTGCTCTTCACACACGCCACTT
Source organism: Pangasius macronema (assembly GCA_037577455.1). Taxonomy (NCBI): domain Eukaryota; kingdom Metazoa; phylum Chordata; class Actinopteri; order Siluriformes; family Pangasiidae; genus Pangasius; species Pangasius macronema. The sequence continues at coordinate 18,606,506 of CM074966.1, read as the reverse complement.
TAGCTAAACACACACACACACACACACACACACACACACACACACACACACACATATATTAGCAGTAATGCAGAACAGGCTTTAGAATAAAACATTTGTCTTAAAAACACAAGGAGGCAAAAATCATTTCATCATTACATTAAAATTCTCAAAGGTGTTTTTATATTTTTACATTTGATTTTAACATTTATTATCTGTGATCCGCCATTTTCAAACACAATACACCTAAAATCTTTTCACTACACACTCTCACTACACACTCTCACTACGCACACTTTCACTACGCACACTCACTGCACACTCTCACTATGCACACTCACTGCACACTCTCACTACGCACACTCACTGCACACTCTCACTACGCACTCTCACTATGCACACTCACTGCACACTCTCACTACGCACACTCTCACTACGCACACTCACTGCGCACTCTCACTACGCACACTCACTGCACACTCTCACTACGCACACTCTCACTACGCACTCTCACTATGCACACTCACTGCACACTCTCACTACGCACACTCTCACAACGCACACTCACTGCACACTCTCACTACGCACACTCTCACAATGCACACTCTCACTACGCACACTCACTGCACACTCTCACTGCACACTCTCACTGCACACTCTCACAACGCACACTCTCACTACGCACTCTCACTGCGCACACTCTCACAACGCACACTCACTGCACACTCTCACTACGCACTCTCACTGCGCACACTCTCACAACGCACACTCACTGCACACTCTCACTACGCACACTCACTGCACACTCTCACTACGCACACTCTCACTGCACACACTCACTGCACACTCTCACTACGCACACTCACTGCGCACTCTCACTACGCACTCTCACTACGCACACTCACTGCGCACACTCACTGCGCACTCTCACTACGCACACTCACTGCGCACTCTCACTACGCACTCTCACTACGCACACTCTCACTACGCACACTCACTACGCACACTCACTACGCACACTCACTTAGCACTCACTACGCACACTCTCACTGCACACTCACTACACACACTCACTGAGCACTCACTATGCACACTCTCACTGCACACTCACTACACACACTCACTGAGCACTCACAACACACACGCACTGAGCACTCACTACGCACACTCTCACTGCACACTCACTGCACACTCACTACACACACTCACTGAGCACTCACTAAGCACACTCTCACTGCACACTCTCACTACGCACACTCTCACTACACACTCAGTACACACACTGAGCACTCACTACGCACATTCTCACTGCACACTCACTGCACACACTCACTGCGCACTCTCACTACGCACTCTCACTGTGCTCTCACTGCACACTCTCACGGCACACTCACTGCGCACTGTCACTACACACTCAGTACACACACTGAGCACTCACTACGCACACTCTCACTGCACACACTCACTGCACACTCTCACTGTGCTCTCACTGCACACTCTCACTACGCACTCTCACTGCACACTCACTACACACACTGAGCACTCACTACGCACAATCACTGCACACTCTCACTGTACAATCACTTACTCACTCACTATGCACTCTCACTGCACACTCACTGCACTCCCACTACGCACTCTCACTGCACACTCTCACTGTACAATCACTTACTCACTCACTACACACTCTCACTGCACACTCACTGCACTCTCACTACGCACACTCACTACGCACACTCTCACTGCACACTCACTTACTCAATATGCACACTCACTTACTCATTCAATACGCACACTCACTGTGCACTCTCATTACACAGACTATGACAGAATGGTATTATAAACCCTACATAGTGCACTACTGCCTGAATACACACCGCCTAAGATTCAGACACAGGAAAAAAGAGCAATTCCAATTAATTCCCTCATATTGTTTAGAAACTGAGTGTATCATTTACAATGTGAAAATACAAACTTTCAGAAACCTGTATAGAATCTGAAGAGTGAACTTTCTTCCTCAGTGAGGAGACATGCACATGCACACACACCTACCTTTATACTGACACACTTTCTGGATCCAGGACAACGGATTGACCTTCATCAGAGAGTACGGGATACTGATCACATGCATCATGTTCATCACACTCTGAGGGAAAGACACACACATTAGATCACCAGAGAGTGTTTATGACATCATCTGCCCCATCATGAGTGTGACTTACCGTCAGAATTCCATGCCACAGACCCACATCCTTCTTAAAGTCTAACACATTCACTATGGTCTCCGCTGCAACACACACACACACACACACACACATACACACACACACACATGCAAAGAACTAAGTGTGTATACTGTATTAATTTTGCACATTATTAACAAACTCCCTGTGTGTGTGTGTGTGTGTGTGTGTGTGTGTGTGTGTGTGTGTGTGTGTGTGTGTGTGCGTTACCCTCTGTGTATCCGCAGGACTGTGTGAGAGCCTGGCAGTGTGTGAGCAGAGCGATCCTCATCACCGTAACACCCAGTACACTGCCGTCCTTACAGGTCTTATACTGGCACACACACATACAGCCAAAAGGATGTTATGCATGAAACACAATTACAGGATATGAGAGAGAAGTCAATCAAACTTAATTTTTTTTAAGTCCATTAGCATGTTTCGTTTACGTTTCTCCATCGGCGCTACCGCATCTGTAGCTGTCCCGTGAGTTTTCTGTCCTCCTGTTGGTGGAGTTTAGACACTCTCTCAAACGTTTAATCACACATTTCTGAGCTTGACAGAACTTTGTCATCATCTGTCTCACATGTATCTCAGATTTTTCTGCCATCCCTGATTCTGATCGAAAACTCTCGACTACAACATCCATGTCCTGTGTGACAGAGTACTCTATCTCGCTGTGACTTAACATGAAAAGCAATTATCTTAAAATCCTCATCATGAAACTCACTTCAGAATTAAACACACGTTAATCATTTATCAGCCACTCTGTGATACGCCACTAATGGAAGGCATATCTGCTACCGATTCGCTGTTCACCCCTCAGACAGGTTAATGAGTGAGAGGTTATAACAGAGTAATGTAGCTCGGGAAAGAGTGAGTGGAAAACGGGAAACAGACCGCACGCTCCAGCGGCTGTAAAAATACACACCATTCTGAGAAAAATTTTACACAGTGCCAGTAAGGCCAGAAGCTGGCCTTCAAATCAGCTGAAAAACAATTGAGTGAAAATCAGTGCGTGGTTTTGGACCTCACCTCGATGTAGGCCGTGTCATTGTTTGCATCTTTAATATGTGGGAACCAATCACGCGGAGGCTTAGAGAGGTGTTTAGATTCTGTGACAAACCACAGCAGCTTTGGCCAACCTGCAGAACAAAACTGTTATTTTAACAAAAAACATCTGAATCCAGCTGTTATCTACTGATTAACTGGTGATGAGCAGTGCTGACACTGATGACTTGATTAATATGACTGCTGGCTGTCTCTCTCTGCTGGCTGTCTCTCTCTGCTGGCTGTCTCTCTCTCTGCTGGCTGTCTCTCTCT
>CM074966.1:18574578-18575618 GCA_037577455.1 Pangasius macronema | reverse complement strand
GTGTGAGATGTATAGTGTGTGAGATGTATAGTGTGTGAGATGTGTATAGTGTGTGAGATGTGTAGTGTGTGAGATGTATAGTGTGTGAGATGTATAGTGTGTGAGATGTGTATAGTGTGTGAGATGTATAGTGTGTGAGATGTACAGTGTGTGAGATGTATAGTGTGTGAGATGTATAGTGTGTGAGATGTATAGTGTGTGAGATGTGTATAGTGTGTGAGATGTGTAGTGTGTGAGATGTGTATAGTGTGTGAGATGTATAGCGTGTGAGATGTATAGTGTGTGAGATGCATAGTGTGTGAGATGTGTATAGTGTGTGAGATGTGTAGTGTGTGAGATCTCAGCTCATGCCACACCAGACAGATTTCAAAAGAACCACAAGCGCTGATGTCGAGCTTTTATACTGAAATAACGACTCAGACACACAGATTATACACAAGTGTCTGTCAATTATAGGGAAAAGTGCATTATTCACTATTTAATGAGGAGTCCTTAATACTGAATACCCACTACACACACACACACACACACACACACACACACACAGAGAGAGAGAGAGAGAGAGAGAGAACCCTTGAATATTTCACTCCTGAATTATAACACAGAGTGATTAGCATTAGCCATGATTCAGTGTCTGGCAGCATCACAAGCCATTTTTCATCAAGTGATTATTCTGTTTTAAATGTAATTCCATTAAATTACATAATTATAAATGTTAACACCAGCAGTGTGATTAGAACCTGAACATTCTGATCAGGATTTATTACATGATTTATCTGCGCTATAAATGCTGTCTGTAGGTCAGGGTGAAAAACTTCAGCGTCTCTTTCAAGCACAAAACAAAAAAACATCATAATGCAGCTTTATTCAGTTAAACACACACACACACACACACACACACACACACATGTCCTTTGTCTATACAAAATAATACACATCTGTGATCTCTTTTCAGTGCATGTTTTTTGTTTTTACTCTGTAATCCTGCTCCGAAATCTGTGTTTATTAAATTCTTTGTCATGGTTGATTTCTGTGACACA
>CM074966.1:18559578-18569578 GCA_037577455.1 Pangasius macronema | reverse complement strand
GTCAAATTCCCATCTGAAGTCACTCCTGTTAATCGATATGGGATCTTGTGTCCCATTACAGCAGAAACTCCGAGCACGTCCCTCAGGCTTTAACTCTTTACAACCCACAGCGTTTCTGTGCTGTTTATTTGTTAGTGAAGACGAGTCCATTATGTTCATTATGAGAGAAAAGAGAAAAGAGCTGAGTCGATCGTTCTGAAGAGGAAGGCGGAGAAAACACATATTGATTCCTACAGGATTATTACAGGATTACAGTTCAAACCAAACACACTCCATCTCTCTCTCTCTCTCTCTCTCTCTCTCTGTCTCTCTCTCTCTCTCTGTTTCTCTCTCTGTCTGTTTCTCTCTCTGTCTCTCTGTTTCTCTCTCTCTCTCTCTCTCTCAGTTTCTCTCTCTCTCTGTTTCTCTCTCTCTCCCTCTCTCTCTCTGTCTCTCTGTTTCTCTCTCTGTCTCTCTCTCTCTCTGTTTCTCTCTCTCCCTCTCTCTCTCTCTGTTTCTCTCTCTCCCTCTCTCTCTCTCTGTTTCTCCCTCTCTCTCTCTCTGTCTCTCTCTCTCTCTCTCTCTCTCTCTCTCTCTCTCTGAGCCTATTTTCACTCTTTTAGTAAAGTTGTGTGTAAATGTTTTTCAGCCAAACAAAACTAAAACTTCCCTCCAGATTTATGAAGGTTTTGTTGATTTTTTATCATACTCATGCGTATATGTTGATAAAAGCCAATCAGCCACAAATTACCAAGCATGGTCATGGCACAGCAGATTTACATTTAGCCACGCCCAAAAAACTCCATAAAAGGTAAAGCTCACAGATGACTAACTGGTGATTAAACTGTGAAAGAGCTCCTCCTAAGCGCTAAATCTTATAGTAATGCAGCAGTTACTATACACACACCACCACCTCCTTTTACAGGGCGCCATTACTTTTGTCCTTATTAAATGGCTATTCATATTTGTGTTAATTTATGGATTTGTTTTGAGTGTATGTGTGTGTGTGTGTGTGTGTTTGTGTGTGTGAGAGAGTGTGTGTGTGTGTGAGTGAGTGTGTGTGTGTGAGAGAGTGTGAGTGTGTGAGTGAGTGTGTGTGTGTGAGAGAGTGTGAGTGTGTGAGTGAATGTGTGTGTGTGAGTGTGTGAGTGAGTGTGAGTGTGTGAGTGTGTGAGTGAGTGTGTGTGTGTGAGTGTGTGAGTGAGTGTGTGTGTGTGTGTTTTGTGAGTAACATGGCAGGATAATGGAACTGATCGGTTCTCAGAAGGAGAACAGCTCAGAGGAACTGAACACAAGCGCATTGTTCCCGAGCGGTGCTGTGATGTAAACATGGGGGCCAAGAGAGATCACATGACCACATTCCTGAGAAAAAGCCCTCAGACATGCAGATAGAGAAATGTGTACGGTGCTTTCCATCAGTCTGACCTGCTGCAGTCACTCCAGAATCCAGAACCGTTTCACACAAGGTCCTGTGTTCGCTTCATATAACGATACTGTAAAGATGGGTGGAGTTTTGCTGAAGAGGGCGGAACAGAGACTAGTAGTGGGCATGATTAGTAAAATGCTGTTTTAATTTAAGGTGCCAAAACTTATTCTTACTGACAATCCAGAGGCTGCAAACTTCAGACGAAGCTCAGTTGAAGCAAACGCAGAAGCACTCAGGCTGATAGTGCACTCTGTAGCCTCTACATCCCCAGCACGCTACACCCTATGTAGTGAGCACAAACAGTGAAAAGGAAGCCATTTTGAATTCAGACTCAATTTAAGATGGTGAATTTTGTTTGAGTAAGAAATGAAAAATGGAGATAAATATCTGTGACAGGAAAACGTTACTGAGAATAAATTATTAACACTGAATCTGATACTTTAAAATTTATGATAAAATTGTGATATTATCTTCTAAATCCTGCAGAAAAGTTGATTATAAGAAGAGATACAGTTTGTGAGATGGTTAATACATGGCTGAAGATCTGTGAGCTGTGTGTGTGTGTGTGTGTGTGTGTGTGTGTGTGCGTGTGTGTGTGTGTGTGCGTGTGTGTGTGTGTGTATGTGTGCGTGTATGTGTGTGTGTGCGTGTGTGTGTGTGTGCGTGTGTGTGTATGTGTGTGTGTGCGTGTGTGTGTGTGTGTGGGTGTGTGTATGTGTGCGTGTGTATGTGTGTGTGTACGTGTGTGTGTGTGTGTGGGTGTGTGTATGTGTGCGTGTGTGTGTGGGTGTGTGTATGTGTGCGTGTGTGTGTGTGTGTACTGACACTCTACTTTTATTATAATCATTATAATCACTGAACTGCTCTGTTTATGGACGTGCTCTCTGTAGATTTGTAAACTGACTGTTTAATTTTTTTTTATCAGAATTTTTTCAGTGTTTACACACACACACACACACACACACACACACACACACACACAGGAGAAGTGATGGAGTGTGTAGCGTAGCGTGTGTGACATTAGCAGTGTCCAGACTGGACTTTTTAATACAGACATGACGTGGAGGACGACGCTGCAAGGCTGCTCACAGACACAGATGTTTATCGCAGCGGAGATCAGGAGAAGAAAACAGCTCAACTGTCTGAACTGAAACCTTCCAGATCTCCAGCTTTAGTGATCATCACATGGTCACATGTCCTAGCAGACTCAGAACCACATTCAGAGAGAACAAAAAGATACAGAAAAAAACTGTAATTCTCTAAATGTGAATGAGGCTTCAGTCTTTTCTGCGTCTCAATCCTGCAGTTTAGACAAATCAGAAAAAAGCAGAACAAACAGTTCAGTCCTGCAGGTTTCCACCCCCCTCGACTCCGCCTCCGAGTACCTGCACTAACACTGTCACTCCAACACAACCTTAACCTTCACCTGTAGCACCACATTAACACTGCTCTAAAACATATAATAATATTATAATAATCATGCAGTGGAGACAAACCACAATAGCCCAACACCCAAAAGAGAGAGAGAGAGAGAGAGAGAGAGAGAGAGAGAGAGAGAGAGAGAGAAAGACAGCTGTCCTAAATACTGCGTTTATTTCTGTATCACATTCCTCAGTGTGTGTCCGGCTCAGGCTGATGATGTCATACAGGAAGCCAGGTGTCTCCCTTTCCTATTGACTTTAGTGTGAAGTTTTATTTTCTTTGCACACACACTCACACCCTCACACACATTCACACCCTCACACACACACACACACACACACACACACACACACACACACACACACACAAATAATTTTTTTTTTAGTGTGTAATAATGACTTCAAGGATCTTTGAGTACATAGCAGGCGTTTTATTTTAAAAAGATCATCACAGTTCTTTTCTTTGTTTCCTGAAAAAAGATTAAAGATTAACAGTCTGAATAAAAGGGAAAGCAGTCAGAAGAAAAGCGTTCGCCCATTTTGTCCAGAGATCATGAGCGTGAATCGTGACGATGCCACAGACGTCCATGTCAAGAGAGACAATCTCGCCACGCTCTCTGGGTGGGAGGAGCATACTCTCTCTCCCCTGTCAATCACAGTGACACCAGCCAATTGTGGGCATTGGTGCATACTTGTGTATGTGGAAGAGGGCAGATATCGCCCTGTTACACCACCCTATGCATGAGCAGCGATTTGAAAAGATATGGAGGTGGCTTCGTGTGTCTCGGAGGACGCGTGTGTTAGCCTGAGTGCTAGCTGTGGTGTGATTGGGGAGAGCTGAGTGGTGGGTGGGAACTGGCCAAGAAAATGAGGGAAAAAATCCAAAAAAGATGGCAGTAAATGCTGTGAGTTTTATGGAGAATAAAGAAAATTTACAGACACCGATTGCAGATTTTCAGATTTTCTGAAATTCCATAATTTTCTACATGCACTTTTCACACGGCACAACGCCCTGGTATTGAGTTGAATTTATTTTTGTTTTCAGCTGGCTTTGCTGCCTCGTGTTGGTGAAGCATGTGGAATGGTGATCAGATGCAGATCTGCCCTGAGAGCTGCAGATTCCTGAGCTCTGATTTATGCCATGTGGAAATGTGGCCTGAATGCTGCTGAGTGAACGCCTGGGCACAAAATCACTACGTTACTGAACAACAATTTATCTTCAGAACTCACTGCTGACATCAAAGCCGTCAAATTCCCTTTAAATTCCAGCTATTCTAAAAACTCGGAACAGGGACAGTACTGTTATATCCACAATCAACACACACATGTAGAAAACACAACAAGATTAGCATCTCAACTACTGCTTTTAATAATTATAAATACATTTTTTGTCGTTTCTTCGAGACTCTTGTGGTTGAGCGAGTGGATTTTAAAGTTTCTGTTCCAAAAATGAAGCGAAAAGTGAGTTTCAGCCTAATAACACAGTAACACAGCAGAAATGCGCAGCTTCCCGTCTTCACACGGACACTCGAGCAAAGTGTCAAACTATTTACTGCATTTAATAATAATAATAATAATAATAATAAGAATAAGAATGTATACAGTGTAAAAGTGTCACTAACATGCTTCACACACACAGTTTCACTTGGTGTAAAATGTCACAGTCAGAAATTAAGCATTAATTTAAAACACACAGGCAGCAGATGAGATTTAATGAAACATAAACATCATCACTCGCCACAAATTTTACTCATGGCATTAATATTGAATGATTTCATTATCCTTTAAAAACTTTTACATTTTGTCTTTAAGAGCAGAAAATGTCTGCAAATTACATCAGTGTGATGTCACAGTGCAGAAATTTGAACAAGTTGATATTTTCAATCAACACAAATGAAGAAACTGTAAATTGATGGTGTTCAATAGAAACTAAAAAACTGCCACATCAGTGTTCAGACGATTTAACTGATTATATTTGTGATAAGTGGCCTGACAGCGCTGTAGGAGGAAGGACAGTCCAGTTCACGCTTCTCCTCATACAGACGCAACCGAGCCGCTTCAGGAAGGAATCCACCGACCCGGCCATTCCGCATTTCACTGTGCCGCGAGTATAAACCACCGGATTCCAACTATTCAGAAACTATTCTAACTTCTGTGTCTGAATCTTTCCAGTTACAGTCTGACATTCTCTTCTGTGTGAGAGGTCAAAGGTCAGTGTAGTACAGAGGGTTAATCTGAAGTGAGGATGAAAATCCTGAGTGTTAAAGATCACAGCTGGACTCACACACTGAGTAAACCTGAACACACACAGATGTGTGAGGAATGTGATTTAAAGGAGAAATGTTGAGCTCACGTGAGGGAAAAACGTCCCGCAGAGCGAGAACACGTCAGTGTGGTTGTGCAGCTCTTCTGTTTTGGATGCTCATTCTTGTGTCTCTGCGGTGTGATCTCGCGAGTCTCAGAGCTCGAGCAGAAGCGACGTGTGTGCAGCTCCTTTAACATCAACAGTTAAGCTCAGTTTAAAAGCACACGCCTGCCAACGTCCTGCTGAGCACCGCCACGCTTTCATACACTTTTATTAGTAAACTGCCATTTTGATTACTTAAACGATTTTTACATTTACATGACACACTGCTGTGGACCGCATTCCTCACCTGAGTTTATAATCCAAAGGTCTTAAATTCTCATCTTTTACTGAAATTTCCTTTTTTAATATGAGATATTTCTCTCCATTGTTCTGGTTTATGATTTAATTAACCAGAAAAGAAAAATGCAGACCTTAACCTTTTTGCCATAAAGAAGAGCAGATTTCAGAAAGGTAACAAAACACACAAATTGGAAAGCTTATAAAGCAGTTTCCTTTTGAGTTTAACATTTACATTAGTGGAGAACACGGTGTGTGTGATATGACACGGTTCGGTAGTAAAGTCTAGAGGTTCTAATATAACACACTAATTTCTCAGCATAGTGTTCGCATGTTTCTCATGTTGACTGTTTCTCAGATAATAACAAGCAGTTACAGAGATAATAAATCAGCATTGACAGTTACAAGGTTCTTAACTGCAGCATCAGTTTTACAGAAAAGCTGCTAAACTCCAGCATGAAATCAGTAGCCTGAGCACCAACACCAGTATTCAGGACAAATGTTTGCGTAGCTGAGCTGCTGACTGAACTGATTAACATAACTGTGTGATCAGTGGAGAAGTGAAAACCAACATTAAAGCGAAAGAAAAAGTAAAAGTAAAAGCACCGAGACGCACCGAGCAGCGAGACGCACCGAGACGCAGCGAGACGCACCGAGACGCAACGAGTAGCGAGACGCAGCGAGACGCACCGAGCAACGAGACGCACTGAGACGCACTGAGCAGCGAGACGCACCGAGACGCACCGAGCAGCGAGACGCACCGAGACGCACCAAGCAGCGAGACGCACCGAGACGCAACGAGACGCACTGAGACGCACCGAGCAGCGAGACGTACTGAGACGCACCAAGCAGCGAGACGCACCGAGCAGCGAGACGCACCGAGACACACCGAGCAGTAAGACGCACTGAGACGCACCGAGCAGTAAGACGCACTGAGACGCACCGAGCAGCGAGACGCACCGAGCAGCGAGACGCACCGAGACGCACCGAGCAGCGAGACGCACCGAGACGCACCGAGCAGCGAGACGCACCGAGACGCACCAAGCAGCGAGACGCACCGAGACACATCGAGCAGTAAGACGCACTGAGACGCACCGAGCAGCGAGACACACCGAGCAGCAAGACGCACTGAGACACACCGAGCAGTAAGACGCACTGAGACGCACCGAGCAGCGAGACGCACTGAGACGCACCGAGCAGCGAGACGCACCGAGTAGCATACAGCGAAAGGAACTTCACAATCTCCATCCAGGTGTCTGTGCTAAAAGCAGCAGCAGGAATAAACACAGATGTTTTATCATTATCTCTTCTGATCACCAGCACAGCGTGACTCCATCAGACAGATCCGGAAATAAACCTCAGACTGAATAAATGAGTCACATCCCTGATGAAACCAGCACTGTGTACTCTTAATGAGCTTTTATCGTGACTTCATTAGAGAACAACGATTCACAATGACGCACTGATCCAACGGAACATCAGAATAAACCTGTAAATAATTATAACAACATCAAATTAAAATCTTAAATCAAAATCTACGTAAATCTTATCCATTTCTGACGCTGCATCAAGGACTAAACACAAACACAACCTCAACACCAAATCAATTTTAATCCTTTAAAAAAAGATTTTAACAATAATGTGAAACATAAAAACAATGCAGGTCTGAGAACAGTGACACACACACACACACACACACACACACACACACACCAAGACACCAACACACCAAAACAATAACACTAACAATACGGTAAAACACTAACACAATAACACATCAACACACCAGCACACTGACACAATAAATACTCATGATTAATAACGGGTTCTCTCACGCAGGTTCCACAGAGAACTGGACCTACAGAATGTCATTACAGAACATTCAGATGTCACAGGTCAATAAATAAGACTGCACTGTTTAGCAAAAATATACATTTACGAAAAAGTTCACAAAACCATTTGATTACAAAAATCACATCACGATACTTAAAATCAAATTATTTTCAAGCAAAGAAAAGAGTTTATCTGAGATATAATTTGCTGTTCTGTGTTAATGAAAGTGCTGTGAAATGTGAAAGATCTCCGATCAGCAAACACGGTTCTGTTTCAGTTTTATAATCACATCGTGGAACTCAGAGCTGCTCTTTACACAGGTGTGAGAGGAGAAAGTCAAATTCTCCATCATATCAATCACAAGGTCAGGAGCTAAACGAGCTAATTAATCCTAACGAAGCCTGAAGGGCAGATGAACACTTCCGCTTTAATAAAACACAGAGTAAAGCTGAAGGTGCAGAAGCATCATGACAAGCTTCTGTGTGTGTGTGTGTGTGTGTGTGTGTGTGTGTGTGTGTTTACTGTAACAGGTGCTCTGTTGTCAGTGTGATGAAGTGTATGATGTGTAACACAGAGAGGAATGGGTTAACAGCGCTGCGTGTTGGAGCTCCACATGCCTGAGGACTGCAGGATGTAAAATGAAGCCAGATGTGGCTGCGTTTAGAGAAACAAATAAAAAAAAAAGTTGCAGGAATTTCAAAGCAATGATCCTCAGCCCTGTGCTGGGGCCTCAACACACACCACCTCCACCTACTGTAACACACACACACACACACACACACACACACACACACACACACACACCAGGACCCTGACACATGCTCACAGTCTCCTAATCGAGCCACCAGACCCAAAATAATCTCACTGTGCATACAGTATGAAGGTGTTTCCCAAAACAAAAATGGCCACCTCATTCCTGTGCAACATTCATATTAAACCAGACTTAATCCAGAATTCAGCAGCGCTGGGACATTACGCTGTGTCCGAATAAAACTCGTAACTTCCAACCTCCTACAAGGAAAACCACCAAATACGCCCCTGAACTCTGATGATGTCAGATCAACATGGCCGCTCACAGCATCAGCAGTAAACACAGCTGTACGTCTTCCGTTTAAATGAGTATATACACGTATTAGCTTCAGATCAATCAGCATACAGGCACACTGACTTGTTAAATCTATAACACGGACTCTACAGCTCACTGCTCTGAGGAAAATACACAGCACCCAGCACAGTTAGCTCGTCGCTAACAAAAGATGACCGTGGAGGTGTCCACATTTTTCCCACTTTGCAGCTCAAATGCACAAAGCTTCAAAATGACATCATTCCGAGTTCTGACTTCCCGCTTCCGAGTTAATTCGATTGCAGCATTAATAGTTAATAAAGCTGTGAGGTTTCATCAGTGGACTGACAGAGTTTAGTGTTTGATTTCATTCTAAACTGCAACCCAAATTTAATTCTGTCAGATCTGTTGGATTTGCGGGTGTAGATATGGTGTGGACACAGAGCAGTGAGCGATGTGCCGCACCTTAATAAACACTCACTCGATAACAGACACCAGGCCGATGTTTACACTCCACACTGACGTTCACTATAAAGAGCTCATTAGTGTGTAGAGTGCTGTGACGGAGCGGAATAAAGTCGATGAATTATTCATCATGATGTTGAAGTGTGAGGAATCTGAAACAGTGTTCAGGACTGAATCACGCACCACACTGACCATCAGGAACAGAACCATTTCATTCCACAGAAACACCACACAATCCTTCACCTCCACTGAGAAATCTCTTTGTAAGAGTCAGAAAGGTACAAAATCACATGTTCTGAATCTGCTGGATGAAAAACACGACCTGCATGTAGAACTGATCCGTCATCAAACATTAACACACAACTGAATTAACACAGAAATAATGAGATCTGTGCAGAACATCAGCAGCTCTGACACACCACAGCTCTGAAAATCACCTTAAATGGCTGGGAAACATCTCACTGAAGGCCTGGATGTACACACACACACACACACACACACACACACACACACACACACACACACACACACACACACAGGAGCTTTAGGCTTTTTTAAAGGTTTATACAGCAGGGTGAAGCGGTTTATTTGTAGATTGAGAAGATGAGATTGATGTCAAGAAGCTCTCTCAGACCCATCACTCAGCCGCTCCATCTGCCTGTCATTTTACAGATAATGAATGATTTTACGTTTTATCTGTGTGTTTGTATTTTTAAATCCCGGGAAGGATTGATAAATCCCGGGTGTTGAGAGTAAAAGTGAGTTTGTGAAGGTCACGGTGAAGCAGTGCGGCGAAATTAAACAAACAAAACCAGGAGGGTGGAAAAGAAAAATAAAACCGTGAGGCTGCTATTTTTCCCACAAAGCACCGCAACGTGACGGAGTAATGCAGCAGCACAGACACAAAGCGAATACACCGCAAACACAGCGCCATCACAGCGCAAATACAGCGCCATCACACCGCAAACACAGCGCGAATACAGCGCCATCACAGCGCAAATACAGCACCATCACAGCACAAATACACCGCAAATACACCGCAAATACAGCGCCATCACAGCGCCATCACAGCGCAAATACACCGCAAATACAGCGCCATCACAGCGCAAATACACCGCAAATACAGCACCATCACAGCGCAAATACAGCGCCATCACAGCGCAAATACA
>CM074966.1:18535185-18551090 GCA_037577455.1 Pangasius macronema | reverse complement strand
AATACTGTTGCATAGATATTGATTAATATAATACTGATTAACAAATGATATTAATATAGATAACAGGAAATTCCTCTATAAGCTAAACAGAATCTAGCCGTGCTAATTATTAGATTTTTAATCAGGCGAAGCGCGCGGGTACTAAAGGGGTCCTTTTGAACATTGAAACCACACCGGAAGTGTGAGAGTGAATGCTCAGAGAGAGAGAGAGAGAGAGAGAGAGAGTAAACACTTCAAATATAAACAGTACGTATCTGTTTTGTTATTTCGTAAATTGTCGTGGAATTATATTATATTTGATAAAGCAGTGATGCAGGTAAGAGACTTATTTTTAACAACACGAATGCGCTTCTTCGTGCTCTTGTTGCTGTCGAAGTAGTTAGTTAGCCTCACAGCTAAAGGTAAGGGTTAGCTTGCTGTCAGTGCTTAGCCGAATACTGATTTAAATGTGTTGTGAAATATATACTCGAGCTTTGTGGGTTGTGATCTCGTGTGATTTTAAACAATAACTGCGTAATTTATGTGTGAAAATGTCCTGCTGTGTTGCAGGCTGAGAGATTAATTATCTTTAAATAAATCTTACTGGCTAATTATGATGAATTTAACATTTATCTTTAACTTTTAACATTTAACTTTACTACTTACCAAAAGCCCCCTTAAAGAGATGAACGAACAGAAAGACATGTCGTTTAGATTTGTTGTCTAGCCTGTGGGTGGTGAATGTGTAAAGGTGCAGTATCTATGTGGCTACTTTCTTCATTTCAGATAGTTTACGTTTTTGAGACCCTGAAATAAGCTTCGCCCCCAGTCAGAACACAGCTCCACCCATTTGCTCTAAAAGTAAACTCCGTTTTGGTTTCCGCTTTGAACAGAATGATGTTCCTGGGAAAAGGTCGAGACTTGTCAACATGAGCTCCTCAGAAAAATACTGCCGTAACACACGACGGCAAAAAATCCCAAAACAACACACTTCTGTTTCACCGGAGACGAACTCTGATCCCCCCTCCAAGTCACACACGGTCCCTTCTGCAGGAGCTAAGAAGAAAGCGAGAGGAAAAGCAGCGAGAGCTGTCGCACAGCATCCTGCCACCGAACCCTCACCCCGCTCACCTGTCTCACACACACCCACACTTCAAACAGCAACAAATGGACATTTGCCTCAAAACACCACCACATGTTCCCTGAAAAATGGTCCCAAAAGAAGGAAAAAGAAGACTGAGAGATCAGATTTCACCCCCGATGAGAGATCAGATCATTTTCCTGATTCTGATCTGACGCAGACTGAACAGCAAAAAGACAAAATACCACCACCACACACTCAGCGATCCAAAAGGGCTGCTAAAGAAACTTCAACACACTCTACACTATTATGTCCGAGTTCTCAGCAGGACACGCCCATCTCCTCGCCCAAATCTGATTCAGGGGTGAGAACGCCGAGGCGACAGCGAGGGTCCCGACCCAATCCCCCTCTCAGCTCCACTCCACAGTGCAGCAGGATGCCGCTGAGCGAGACGGAGATCAGCCCAGTGATGGTATCAGTTATTTAATCTCTATTACAGTTCCTGTTATTATAATTATTAATAATTCATTCTTCCAGTGAGCCGAACTGCTCTCCGCTGTATCTGCCTTTCTTGTTTTCAATGGTTGATGATTTTTTTTTGCCCCCAAGCGGAAAACGCTGCCAAAAAAGAGACTTCGATCTCAGAATTCTGAAGCTCAGCAGAAGAAGAGGATGAGGAAGAAGGTGGAACAGGAAGTGTGCAACGCGCCTCCAGTCAAACGTCAAAGAAAGAAGAGATTGGCAAAGGCGAAGCTTCCACACAACCAGCGAATCAGAACGCGCTTTGTGCTGCAGGATTCTGAGCACCATGATCCAGGTAGTGAAGTGTTTTGTTTTCCTTATACAGAAATCTTCCAATAGGTACAATTCATTTTTATTAAAGAACGACATGTTGTACTTTTCTTTTACAGTTACATTTGATGTTGTGAAACGATGGTGAAAGTGTATAAAAGATATGTATGAGTCATTCCCTCACCAGTCTCTTTTTTTCTCTCTAATAACAAAAAAGCGAAGCTTTCTCTTGAAGATGTCGGAAAAACTTAGTTACAGCTTTACCTCTGACTGTTACAAAGTGCTGCCACTGAAGACTCCTTCCATAAATGTTACATAAATTACAGAAAGCGTCACCATATCAACGATTACACGCTCTGCGTATGATGAGCAAGGCAGCACTCGGTGTGATGAATATTATGGGATGTGGTGTAACTGTGTTCCAGAAGAGACGCTCTCCTCCTCAGACCTGTCCATTGAGCTGAGTGTACAGGAGGACAAGTTGTCTCTCACACACGCTCTCTCCCTGGAGGACGAGGAGGATGAGGAGGATGAAGAGCTCCCCAGTTTCTTACAGCAGATCAGCCAAAGTGAGTCACACTGTGTACACACTATGCGCACACACTCTGTACACACTGCACGCAGACGCGCACACTGTACACAGTACACATTGTATTCCAGAAGAGATACACTAGTGTGTCACGCTGCATACACACACGCACACACTGTGTATGCACTGCGCACACGCACACACTGTGTACACACTGCACAGACACACTCACACTCTGTACGCACTACACACACACGCGCGCACACACTCTGTACGCACTACACACACACACGCTCTGTACGCACTACACACGCACTCTGTACACACTACACGCGCACACACATGCACACACACGCCCCTCTAACACACACACCCCTCTAACACACACACCCCTCTAACACACACACCCCTCTAACACACACACACACACCCCTCTAACACACACACACACACACACACGCACACACACCCCTCTAACACACACACACACACACACACACAGACACACACGCCCCTCTAACACACACACACACACACCCCTCTAACACAGACACACACAGACGCTATGAAATGAAATCATGTGATTGTGGAACAGTTAATTAACTGGTAATTATGTCATACATATCAGAATTGTACACGATTACAGACAAAACTAATCAGCATCACGCTGTACCTCAGTTTGTAGGTAGGAGATAGTGGGTTCTGCGGTTCCACTGCAGGTTGAGGAACAGGATTAACAGTCTGCGTCGGTTCTCTGTGGGTTCCTGAAGTCACGCAGCTGCTCGCTGTGTCCTTATTTACAGGCTGATAACAGACGGAAGAACCTCAGTGAATTTACTGTGGCACTGAGAGCATCGATACTCTCAACATCTGGCAGCTACACTGAGCTCAGTCATGTACGCCTGATAACACACGTGCGCACACACGCATGCGTACACGGGCGCACACACACACACACACACGGGCGCACACACACACACGGGCGCACACACACACGCACAGACGAGCGCACACGCGATACTTTAACTTTTAAAAATAATTTTTCAGCTCTAAAGCTACAGATCTACAACAAATTATTACTATCTGGTATTTTTCCAAGATCATTAAAAACAGCTGGACAACATGCCTGGATTTAAAATCTTCTGAGATTATTTAGTGACTACTAGCAGTTACGAATCTGACTGGATCACAACATGTGGAATCCCACAGGGATCAAGTCTCGGCCCATTGTATTCAACCTCTACAACACTGCTTACCAAAGTTCTTCAGCTGACACTCAAATACACAGAGCTCTTTCAGCAAGCCATCACAAACCAACAGACTCTCTGTCAGGGCACGCAGCTGAGACGTAGCTGGAGGAGTCAAAATTTCCTTCAGTTAAATAAAGACAAAACAGAAGTTATGGTGTTTGGCAGCACACAGGACTGACTCCGGATCAGCGCACACCTCGACTCCAGGGGACGAAAAACAAAGACCAAGTCTGGAATCGTGGGGTTCTAACAGACTCAGGTCTGACCTTTATTAGCCGCATTAACACAGTCACCAAAACAGCAGTTTATCTTAAAAACAGAGTTAAAGGCTTATCGCTTTTATTACCAGGAGGATCAGCTTCTAACCGGATTTCCTAAAAAGACCATTAAACATCTGCAACTCATTCTCAATGCTGCTGCAGGACCTCTAACCAAAACCAGGAGAACTAAACCGTTCTAAATCTTTACTCTGGCTTCCAGTTAGTTACAGAATCGATTCCAAAGTGTTGCTTCAAGTCTATAAATCACACATCGGTCTGGATCCTGAATACATCTGCTTCACCGTGTTCAGTTTGGGCTCAGGACTCTACCAGCTGACCTGCACACAAACTGAACACGGTGAAGCAGCGTTAGCTTCGACACCGCTCCAAACCGGATCCGCGGCTGTAGCCACAAACGTACACATCTTTAAATCTAGATTAAAACCATTTCTTTTTTTCATGAACCTGTTAGAACTTGCACTTTATATCTATTTCACTATATTCTTTGCACTTTCATTTTGAATAATTTTATTTAAAACTTTAACGAATACTGCTTTTATTACTCTTTATTATTTAAAAAAAATCTTCAAATCATATTTGATTCTGTTGTCTTTTATATTTTTTATTTTATTTGTAAAACACTTTGAATTGCCTTATGTAGGAAATGTGCTATATAAATAATAAACTACAAAATCAGGCCTGAGGTTCAGATACAAAATTTCCACTTTATTATTCTGACCATAACTTGTCATGTGAGCGATTCTCAGCCTGTCCGATGAGACTTCAGTGGGCACACGACGCACTCCAGAACCACAATCAGAACACTCGGTCCTGCTTGGTATCTCACAGCGCTGGACCAGGTGCCGTACAGGAGCTCTGATCAGTCCTCGGTACCGAAGGAATCACCCATTTTTCTTACACTGCATTATAATCAACCCTTTTATTATTGTCAGAAAGATTTACACTGAAAATCAGCCAACAAATTAAAATAACTGCATCATTAACAGTCACAAATTTAACGAGCAGGACTTTGACGTTTAATTTCGAGCTGTTTGTTTTTCCTTGGAAAGGTTTCTGCTCTGAGACATTATGATGAACCAACAGCCACCACGACACGCACGAACACACCTGGTTTACATAAATCTCATAAAAAAGATTACTACAAGAATTTAGATGTTTGAACACAGGATTCCTCAACTTCAGTGTCAAATTTGCCCACTTCAGACACACGAGGGAAACTCTACACAGGACGACCTAATTAGATCATAACCTGTTTCAGGTGTGTATCAGGTGTGTATGGAGCAGCAAAGCTGCAGGACTGAGGATCCCTGAGCTCACAAATATAACCCATGTATTGTATATTTATTGTCTTTAACGCTACTGTATTGGCTTTACGTCCTGTTATACTACAACACTGGATTCATTCATCTGTTCTTAATGATCTTAACTGATCTGATGTAAATATCACTTCTGCGCCAACGTGGAGAGAGAGAGAGAGAGAGAGAAAGAGAGACACCGAGAGAGAGAGACACAGAGAGAGAGACAGAGAGAGACACAGAGAGAGAGAGAGACAGAGAGAGAGAGACACAGACAGAGACACACAGAGAGAGAGACACAGAGAGAGAGAGAGAGAGAGAGAGAGAGAGAGAGACACAGAGACACACACAGAGAGATAGAGAGAGACACAGAGAGAGAGAGGAGACGGAACCTTGTCTTTAGCCACTCCGGTGACGATGTCTGACAGTCGGTTCTCCAGACTGTTCTCAGACTTCACTTCAGGTTTGAGATTTCCAGCAGCACCAGGCAGGGGAGGGAAACTCGACAGTCCCAGCTCGAAACTCGGAGAAGGCGCACGCTCCGGGGCTGGAGGGGGCGACTGCGTGGACGCTTTCTGTAAAACAAACGTAATAAATATACAGCTGGACCTACTTACAGCTACACACCAGCTGAGATCATCCAGATGACTTACTGTAAACTTATCTTCCCTCCTTTTCTTGTAGCCATAGCCATTTCTCCTTAAAAAAACAGAAACAGAAGATCAGACTGCAGGTTGGAGAGCACAGTGACTGAACAGGTGTTTGTTAACTTCAGTTAGAACGTGTAAAGCTTTGTTTCAAACACACAGGAAATGATCACATCACAGGTGTGGTGTATTACCTTCCCCTCCCCATGACAGGTGAGTAATCTGCTCCATTCATCTCCATGCGCCCGCTCCCGACCTGCTCCCTGCGAGGGTAACTCGGAGCGCTGGATAATCTCGGCCTGCTGCCCAGCTGATGTGCGTGTGGTGCTCGGGTCCCGTTGAGAATGCGTTCTGTGGAGTTGGTGAAGGAACCGGGGTTCTCCAACAAAGCGGTTCCTCGTTCAGCAGCTGGTGCCGAGGGTCGTATGTGGCTCTTATTGTGGTTCCTACAAGAGTTAAAATGTGCGCGCACATGATGTCAACAATTAGGAGGAGGAAGAGCGATACACACGTTTACTTTAGTTCTAAAAGAAAAGCACGTCACCGGTTCCTCGGTTGGTACGGCCGGGCAGTTAAAGGTGCAGTGGCTGATTTAAAAGTGGGAGATCCAGCGAAGCCGTTGATGAATCCAGGATTAGTGAAGGGAGTAACCTAACAGGCAGAACAGATGATTACTGTACTGATTCACTGGGACATTAATTAACACCAACACTTTCTCATCATCTGAGATAAATGAAGTGCTACAGCAGCAAAACAAATACAACACTGATGCACAAGTACGAAACAGCGCTGTTATAGGAAAATAATCAACTTCAGGGACGTACGATACGGTGTGACTGAAAAAGCGGAGTTACGCTTACCACCAGAAAGTCCATCAATTTTTATAAAGAAGTGATTTATTCCTCTATATACCCCAGCAATTTGACATTAACTACATTTTTTCAATGACGCATCGCACGTTTTATCCGTTTTTAGTTACATTTAATGCTGTGGAACATCTGTGAAACAAGTCACTGAAGATCAGTGTACGTCTTAGACATGCCGGCTCAGCAACCTGAAGTGTGTATAAACAGAGGAACACCTGTCTGTGTGTGTGTGTGTGTGTGTGTGTGTGTGTGTTTGAGGTCTAAGACTGACCAAACTGGGATCTAAGTAGCCCTGTGTGGTGGACCAGCCCTGGTGTGTGACCAGCCTGTAGAACGGGGGGAACTGCTGCTGCGCCCCAAACGCAGGCGGGATGTAGTATGAGGTAAAGCGCTGCTGCATGTTTGAGGACATGTCCACGGGCCTGTACCCATTCTTTGGCACAAAAGTGTTGACTGCGATGGCCTTGGCCTTGATCCGCGCCTAGAATCAATTTAAAATGATAAAATGGTCACATCATTTTTAAAGGAAATATCATCGTTAATAACAGAACGAAGACATACTGTGATGACGTTTACCTTTATAGGCTTTCCTTGAAAAGTCTTCACTTCCTCTCTGAGATACTGATACGCCTGAACAGATCAAACAAACATAATTATACAATACAATCACACCAGAATAAACTATAATTTATTAAAGAAATAGAGGGAGAAAAAATAAGAGCCAGGTTTACCAGCTGTGCATCTGCCTCCGACTCAAATGTGATGAACCAGTTATCGTTATAGGCGAACTCACAATGGACAAATCTGGGCAATTTGTCACTTTTAAAGAGAGATTCCACTTCCTTAAAACACAAAACAACCGTTATACAGAAAGGTTACACAGACAGCATTGATTATTTTCCACATGAAGGTTATCAGAGGATAATGTTTACCTCAATAGGCGTAGCTTCAGGCACCTCTCTGAGGATAACGATGCAGCGATTCTGATTTGGTCGCACTTTCTCGCCACATTTATCCACTTGCACAAGAGGAAGTGCTGCAAAACATTTAAAAAATATAAATCCCAAGTCAAATGTAAAACCTTAGAGAAAAGACTAATCATAATTACTGGCTGATGATGATGACATACTCTTTAAAATATCTGCAATAAGATCAACATCCGTGCTGAGCTTCTTGATCTGATCGAGATTAGCTACAGTCACGATGGGCACGTACTGATCGCTGTCCATCTGAGAGATGAGGTACATGTCGTTGGCGAGATTCTCCCTGCGAGATCAGGGGAAAAAAGAGCAACAATAAACCGAGCTGCAACTTCAGCGTCCTTGGATAAACTCTTTTACAAAGCCTCACATTGTGTAAGAGCCTCCTACACAGTCAGAAATCTACACCCATGTCCACAGCGGCTTCTTATGATTCTATTATAAACAACATCAACACTGTGATGAACTATTCAAACCATTCAATCCAGTTAAAGCCTGAACAAAAAAACACCTTACAGAAACAGGCACAGTAACCTCATTAAGGCTTACAGTCAGCTCCAAAAGTACTGACACCCTCGGTCAAGATAAGAGAGGAGAAGTTATGAAAAAACATGTTAAATTAGTTTACTCTCACACTGATATGAGAGAAATCTAACCCTGGCACCACAGCGTTTGGTACTCGGTCTCGCCTCCCTTTGCCTACGTAACGGTACCGAGCCGTCTCCTGTAAGGTTTCGAAGGATACAGAGTGAGGAACCTGAGAACAATCCTCAGTGCAGAACCTCGGGTCCTCTCTTGCTTAACTGTTTTTACCCATCTTTACCAAGGGTGCCAATAATTCTGGAAATGACTTAATGCAATTCAGCAGATTTATAAATATACACACACATTAATTCTGTTATGCAACTATCCTGATGCCAGTAATCCATTAAAGATCTGCACATCGTTCCTCCACCCAGGATTTGTGAAACAAAGCAAAGACAAAAAGCCTGGAAGTGAAGGTTAAAACCAGCAACGAGCTTAAACACAGAAATCCAGACGAGGGAGGATCAGTGCGATTACCGGCACACAGCTCCGAGATAATTACCTGGAGAGGCAAAACTCCAGCGTAGCCTTCAGCTGCTCTCTGAGATCTTCAAGCTGCTTGGAGGAATCTGAGCCATCACTTCCTACTCAAACAAACAAACAAACAAACCTATTGATGATATCAATTCCAAGTACACAGAGCAATCCGAACCTCGCCGTGTTCAACGCCTGTTTTTAGTGACAGTACCCTTTATGTCGGTGTCTTGCTGTGAGCCACTGGGTAACTGATTGTCTGCTGTGTCCATGTCCACAGGTTCTGCTGGCTCTGCTGAAGGCAGTCCTACTGAGACGAGTACTTGTGGTTCTTCATTCCATTTCTCACCATCATCGCTGGGCACATAACCTGGAACAACAAAACAACACGGATTTTTGGCATCAGATTAAAGTTCGTTTTAAACAGACTGTGCAAGTTTTCATTAAATAATATCTGATTAACAGGCAACAGTGCTGCAAATCCAATACAGTGTACACGATTAAAGTACACGCTCGCTTTAGCAGTTAGTCAGGGGTTCTCAAACTTTTTGCAGCCAGGGACCACTTTAATATTTTAAAAATTAAAAATAAACTCCATGAACCCGTTCAGAAGAGATTTATTTTGTAAACACAATCCAACTTTTGTAATATCAGGATCATTTATTAAATATGAGCCATGGAGCTTTCCGCCAGCACAAACCCATTAGGATCCCCGTTAGCTTTAATTAAAACGACCAGTTAAACAGTGTAATAATTACAGGAACACGGTAACAATGTAAATAGCTTTGATAAAGCCGAGTTGTGATTTCCACCACAATAAGAATATAAAGAAATCAGGATTAGTGCTAGGGCCCTGCTTCAGCGAGACCAGGGTTCCTCGTTCACTGCGTTAAGAGCCGCTGGCTTAAATAACGTGATAAGAGCAGAACACTTGGGGTCTACAAGAATCAATCAATAACTGGACTTCATTCTAAACACATGACGATAATATAAGTGCTGGGCAATCCCTCGATAAACCCACTGAGCAAAGAGAGAAATAATATTCAATTTCCTGCCACATCTTTTTAACAGATTTCTTAGAGGATTTTATTTTGGCAAATTATACCCAATGCTGTCCTTCTTCTTCGAGCTGATGTCTAATCTAGACACAGACTTGGACTTCCTCCTCTACAGATAAAATAGTTAAATGGATCATGTGTGTGTGTGTGTGTGTGTGTGTGTGCTGAATAAGAGTAAAATCAGAGTAAAAGTATCAGAGTAAAAACCAGGTTTGTCTAAAAGAAATTTGGTAAAGGCTTTAATCTAATAATGGATGTTTTAGTCTGACAATGGGGAAAATTTGAGATCTGAGATATATCTAAAATCTAAAATCTAAAGTGTATTTGTTTAGTTAAAAATCTGACTAAATGAAACCAGGAACACTTCATCATGAGCTGAGAGGGCTTTGTGAAGGTTCACCTCCCGAGTTTCCCGCGTCACTGGTGTCGACCCATAACTGGAGACGGTGTGTGTAGGCCGGTCCAGACGCTTCCTGGTTAGGAATATAACTGGCCCATGCTTTTGCGTTGGGATTGAGGTCCGAGACCTTGGTGGATTCCTAAGAAAGAAGACGCAAATCAGCCAGATAAATTTCACACATCAGATTAGTTATCAAGCCACACAACATCGACGCAGACTTACGAGTTGCCCGTAATCATTTTGCCAGTCCCACACACAGGCCCCATCAGAAACTAACAGGCTGTACGGGTACGCCGCCGCGAACGCCTGGACACGCTCAGAGTCGAGAGCCGAAGCAGCTGTACCTTCCTCCTGTCCGTCTCGTCCCATCAGCTCTTCCTCAGAGAGGCGGCACTGCCACGCTGACTCCAGCTCAGGCTCTCCCGCCCACACAGACAGGAAGTGACTACAGTCTCCGTCCTCGTTCACCTCGGATTTACCGAGAAGATCAGAAACCATGTTTAGCACACCTCGTTCTCTTTCTGACTCGTTTGTGAGGGTTAGACTTTGTGGATTTTCGATCTGCGCAGGGACAGTGACCGTGTTTGGGCCGAGAAACTGAATCTCATACGAGGGCGTGCTGGCGTAAAGGTCGACCTGGTCGGGCTCGACGGGGAGAGGAATAACTTTATCGGCAGTGAAATTGGGAACGGGGCACATTCCAGCAGTTCCAAGACCACAAATAGAACCTGAAACGTGCAACCCATCAAGCTGATATCTCTGAAGTCTGCTCGTCACAAAGCTCTCCATGCCTTCATCAGAGCTATCATGTCCATCTAAGGCATGTGCTGGTTCTCCAATTTCAAACACTGGCCTTAGGGCTCTCCCAAGAGGAGCTCTGTAGTCGATCACCACCTGCTGCTCTGCAGTGCTGATCATGTGCACATCCTGCACCTCTCCACGTGACAATTCTGGCTCCTGATTGGACGGATCAGAGAAGCTTGGCGTCTCAGTCTTCCCCAAGAGAGTGTCTGTGGGAATGTGAGCACTCTCGCACTGCGCACTGTTTTTAGACAATGTGGTGCTCTCGAAGGTGTCAGGCGGCTCGGCGTGACGAGACGAGTGGACAGACAGGGCTGCGTTTTCACTGCTGCCTTTCAGAAGTAAATGGACTACTCGCTCATCATTTCTGCTAAGAGTAAAGTCAAAAGCCATCAATGAGGAATTCTGCGCTTCCATTTCAGGAGCTGTAACATGACTGATACTTAATGAAAGTTCATTCGGTCCTTCCAATGCGTGTTCATTAAAGCATTCGGCCTTAATAAGGGTCTCGTTCAGGCAACATCTGACTTCTTCCTTCATGTTAAAACATTCTTTGGCTGTGGCTGGAAACATCTGTTTTTCACTAATTTTGAGATCTTCAGGGTTTTGTAAAGCACCTTCCAGAAGATCGGCATGTGCAGAGAAGTCTGCATCAGATGAAGTGACAACGGACGACGATGAGAATATCTGCTCTATCTGTGTTAAATTCATCGAGTTCTCACTGAAATCCTTCACTAAACTCTGATTAGCTTCAAGAGGATCGTCGTAATCAGTGCTGGAGTTTATATGCACAGAATTCTCACTCGTCTCTACACGCTCGTCTGCAATCTCAGATTCTGGCGCTATGTCTGACAGCTCGGTGGATGAAATGTGACAGGTGACGTCCTCCATGCCAAGGTTAATTTCTCTCTTTTCTGCATCATGGTGAGTCAGCAGGAGACATGCGTCAAACCCCGGGTAATCAACTAACCCTGTCTGAAACGTCTTTGGCTGAAGCACATCACTATTTCCTCCTGAGATATCTGATGAGAAAGAGTTTAAGCTCTGAACCGAGTTAAACTCTGATCTGGGTTCTGGTTCTGTAGCCGCGTCTTCCCTTTCAGTATAAGAACATATGGACTCGCCTGGTTCCGACATGCCGTCTTTAACAGGAGAGAAACAGGATTTAGAGCTCAGACTTAATGTGTCAGCATCTCGGGAGCTGCTCTCTGTGATAAACCCTCGACTCTTCAGATCACATTCGTGTTCTAATAAAGAAGCAACAAAAGATGAAGGTTCACCCTCAATAATCTGAGACACACTGGAGATTTCAGAGCATAAAAAGTCCTGCGGCGATTCATTATGAGGTTTTACACGAGAATGTGGCACACGTTCAGGCCATGTTTCGCTCATCACACTGAGGTTCACCTCTGTATTGGTTTCTACTTGCTTGGGTTCTCCACAGCTATTTAAATGCTTCTCCTTATTATCCAAGTTTCTTGAATCTGAGAAGACACTTTTGGGTTCTTGTTCTGGTGTTTCTGGGCGGTGAACTTCACAACCCATTTCTAGTTTGGAGACATTAATTAGCTCTGGGTCGGTGTTAGCAGGTGTCTGACACGAACAGTCCACGTCTGTATGATCCACCACAGACTCCCTGAGCCGGTTGTTTCTTTCTAACAGATCAGGAATGGTTTCATCTGCGGTCTTGTGTAAACCAGGGATGTGCGATTTGTGTCCGTGTGTTTCACTTTTCTCCATCAGCCTGTCTTCAGGAGGAACAGAAACATATTTTTCTGACGCTGCATTTTCATCCGAGCCCACGTCACAAAACGTCCCGATGAGGTCAGGGAGCACATGAGACGTGTTTAGAGGTGGGAGATCTTCAGACACCATCTCACCATCTTCTTGTGTTTCTTTGGTCCCATTTAAAGTTTCTAAAGCAGCATTACTCAATGAGACGGTGATAAAGACCTTTGTTTCAGTATTAGCTAATAAATCTGTACGATCAAAAGCTGCAGGATGCGTCACGGCTGCTGGTTCTCGCTCACCCCCGAGATCATCTGCATCGATCGAACAAATGCTGTAGAAGCTTT
Source organism: Pangasius macronema (assembly GCA_037577455.1). Lineage (NCBI taxonomy): Eukaryota > Metazoa > Chordata > Actinopteri > Siluriformes > Pangasiidae > Pangasius > Pangasius macronema. Next base: position 18,537,997 of record CM074966.1, on the reverse strand, counting down.
GGGTTCTCCTTTTCAGGCTGCAGTCTGATGTCAGGAAATCAGATCTTTTCTCATCCGAATCAAGGAGATCATCATACGGATATTTGGTTGTGAAGAAAACGTCAGATTTCTGACTGATGCTGCTCTTCGTGTCCCCGAGCTCCTGTTTCTGCGTGATTGAGACCTCCGAGCTGTCGTCGTCTGAAGTGCACGTGGCTCTAACGTGACGACCGTTTGGTGCGTGTGTTCGTGCAGCAGTTGTGTTCTCACATCGGGGTTTAAAACATGTTGAATCTGCACGCTGAGACGAATCGACTTCACAGAACCAGTTGGCTCGTTTTACTGCATTTTCAGCTATTCTCCGTTTTACAGAGTTCAACACTACCGGCTCTTTCTGAGCCTGAATGTTTGAATCTTTTGCAACTTCCCCCACGAGTTTATTACGCGAGTCATCCTTAAACTCGTCCCTCACCACCGTGCCGTCCTGCACACAGCTGCTTCTCTTATCAATAGAACTGAGACTCACTGAGAGGTAGGTGGAGGAAGCGTCACTCCTAAAATCCACAGCTCTGTTCGTCTGGCCGCACTCAGGACGCTTCTCTTCGGCCAGCTCGGTCACAGAAGAGTACTGTTTAACATCCTGATCTGAGCAGCTTTCAGTAACGGATGTCTGAAGAAGACTCGTTCTTTCGCTGACCAGATTAGGGTTGAGCTCTTTACTAAAACAACACCCCATATTAAACTTTAAAACAAAAATCCTTCCAGCAGACAAACCTCAAGCAGCTGCTCTCAATGTGGTTGACAGAGAGAGAGGGAGAGAGAAAGAAAGCGAGGTACAACATGGCGCTTGAGCCCCCTCCCTACGCTCAAAATAGCACATTTAAATTTGTACAAGTGTCTCACATGGAGCTGTCACTCAAACACAAACTCCTAATCCCGCAAGCGTGAGATCAGATGAATGGGCTCGGCTCTGAGCACGGCCACGCTCTTAAACTCAGCATTAAAATACTGACTCGTTTTATATGCAGGCTGAAAAAGGGCCAAAATATTCTCCAAGACATTTTATGAGAGGCAGAGAAAACAAAAACAGGCCAGATTAAACACTACAAGAAAAATACTTTACCAAAAGAGGAATCTCTTTCTTCTTCACTTCCTGCCCCTGCTGCTCCTCTGGCTCAGCTAGATCTTTCCCTTCCTGGTCTGAAGTCATGAGCCGTCCAGCGTCTGGCTCTTCTCTCAGAGCTCTCAACTTCACCACAGAGGCTGTGAGAGAGAGACGAAATATACAACCTGATAAAAACATCAAACATCCCGCAGTGCTGCTGAATTCTGATTGGCCAGAAGGTGTTGATTAGTTTTCTATAGCAGCAGCTCTGACAGTAGTACAGCTGAAAAATCACAGATTTATATAAAATGCGCTCTCGTTTCTATAGTAACGGCTCATTCACAGAGACGGGTACAGCGGACGCTCCACTGATGATGAATTAAAAAAGAAAAGCGTGTGTAACTGAAAAATATGATGAGGAGATATTTATTTAATATTTATGGAAGGAGTCTCCAGTGTCAGCGCTCTGTAACAGTCAGAGGTGAAGCTGTAACTTTCAGTTTTCCGACGTCTTCAGGACAGACGAGTTTACGCTTCTTTGCGGTTTCTCTGTAAGATGCGTAACAAGCTGCGTTTATTTTTGTCTTATTAACTTGAAGAGAGAGAATAAAGAGCTGCTGCTGAGGGAGCGACTGTTTATAGCTGCTGTAATGTAAGCGACAACAGGAACTAACTTGTTTCTTCAACATTCCACAACATTAAATGTAACTATAACTTGATAAAAAGTGAAAAATCTGTTATTCTTTACTAAGAAATTTAAAAAGAAGAACCATTGCCAGATTGCTGTGGTATAAGAGGGCGGGGCTTTAGTGACCCGCATCAGCGCTAAAGACAAAAACAGAAGTGAACCGTGGTTCAGGCGGCGGTACGATCTGCAGTTTAAACTCTGTGTACAGGTCTGACGGGTCACGGGGCAAAACACACACGTCTCACCTAAAACAGAATTCTGCCCAGAACAAACCATCAGATCAGTGTGCTTTCTCACAGATTATTACCCTAGAGACAGTTAACGGCTAACTTTGACACTACAGAAGATTGGACAATATTAGATTAAAATCAGATTTCATTAGAGTCACTTAAAATTAAGGATGCAGGATATATTGTCAGTAGAGGGATTAGTACTGGGGTCAGTAGAGGGATTAGTAGTGGGGTCAGTAGAGGGATTAGTAGAGGGGTCAGTAGAGGGATTAGTAGAGGGGTCAGTAGAGGGATTAGTAGTGGGGTCAGTAGAGGGATTAGTAGAGGAGTCAGTAGAGGGATTAATAGAGGGGTCAGTAGAGGGGCCAGTAGAGGGATTAGTAGAGGGATTAGTAGTGGGGTCAGTAGAGGGATTAGTAGAGGATTCAGTAGAGGGATTAGTAGTGGGGTCAGTAGAGGGATTGGTAGAGGGGTCAGTAGAGGGATTAGTACTGGGGTCAGTAGAGGGATTAGTACTGGGGTCAGTAGAGGGATTAGTAGAGGAGTCAGTAGAGGGATTAGTAGAGGGGTCAGTAGAGGGATTAGTAGAGGGGTCAGTAGAGGGATTAGTAGTGGGGTCAGTAGAGGGATTCGTAGAGGAGTCAGTAGTGGGGTCAGTAAAGGGATTAGTAGAGGGGTCAGTACTGGAGTCGGCAGAGGGATTAGTAGAGGGGTCAGTAGAGGGATTAGTAGTGGGGTCAGTAGTGGAGTCGGCAGAGGGATTAGTAGTGAAGTCGGCAGTGGGGTCAGTAGAGGGATTAGTAGTGGGGT
>CM074966.1:18524584-18535142 GCA_037577455.1 Pangasius macronema | reverse complement strand
GGGGTCAGTAGTGGAGTCGGCAGAGGGATTAGTAGTGAAGTCGGCAGTGGGGTCAGTAGAGGGATTAGTAGTGGGGTCAGTAGAGGGATTAGTAGTGGGGTCAGTAGAGGGATTAGTAGAGGGGTCAGTAGTTTACTAATGGGGATGTTTTAGTTTTGGAACATTATCTGAGTGTGACTCAAAGGATGTGAGAAACTCTCAGAATGCTACACTAATAATATAAAACTGCCTTTATTACTAAAGCTAAAATATCATGAAAATTGTGTTTAAGGAAACAGAACCCTAGAAGCTCAGAACTCCTCTTCCTTATTTAAAATTATTATTGTTTTGAAGATTAGCCACAAATTTGAGATGAGACCTGGAGGAAAACGCTTGGTGTGTGAATTTCTCCTGAGATGATAATTCTCAAGTAAAATAATTCACAAAAACTAAAACTACACTATTATCTGAACAGGTTTAATGTTTAAGTCACTAAATTAAAGAGGAAACTAAACACCTGAGATAATTATAAACTAATAACAATAAAAATGATTAACACCACAGGTGTGTTCATCTTTTAAAAATAAAACACAAAACTCAGCTGTGAATCGAAACCTAACTGAGCGACTCGCTAACAGGAAGCTAGCAGCGTGATTAGCATTCCCGAGTGATCCGACACAAAAACAGATTAGTGTGATTAGTGATTGCTGTGCTGTCAGCAGCAGATCAGCAGGTATTTGGACAAACGATGAAGGAAATGTTTGGGACGTTACACACCAGGCTAACAGCTGGGAGTACTGGCTAATTAGCATGCTAGCTAGCTAACTACCGTCCAGACACGATGGCTAATTTAGGTGTTAGCGAACTAACTAGTTCCTGACTAAATTAACTAGGCTAACGAGCTGCTGGGTTGTGTAGTGGTGTGTGTGTTAGGTTAAAGCAGAGTAGGAGTGAGTGTGTGTGTGAGTGAAAGAGAGGAGACGCACCTGTGTGTTTAATCCGCACTCTGACCTGCTGCGCTCAGGGCCGGAGCTCCTCTCTTTCTCTTTTTCTCTCTCTNTCTCTCTCTCTCTCTGTATGTATCTATCTCTCTCTCCACACCCGCAGGAACAGCTCACCCTCTGAGCGGTGGCTCTGCTTCACTCGCCTGTAGCTACTTGGTTAACTTTATACTGTAAACCCGGACTAGCACGCAGCTAGCTCGCTAACTAGCCTAGCATCATCACTGCGCTGTTATTCTTCGAATCGGCGGTGACACGAACTCCGCCTCGCGCGCTGCTCACTTACTTTACTAACACGAGCTCGAGCACGCTATCTCTAGCTCTCTCTCTTTCTCTTTCTCTATCCCTCCCCCTCTCTCTGTCTCTCTCTCACTCTCTCTCCGGTTTGTATTTTACCCCGAGTCTCAGCTTCCTCCGCCTCCCTCTCTGTTTTCACTTTAGCTTTAGCTTTAGCTTCGTCCCTCAATGAAATCCCGCCTCACCACCGCGCGAGACTCCTGCGGTTGGCCAGCCGGCGCTACGGAAACCAGCAGAGACCAAAAAAGTACAAAACGCAAAGTGATTTCTTACCAACATGGCGGAGCGGCCGCGCGCTTTATTTCCCCACATTCCTCCCTCTGAAGCTCATCACTGTGGATCAGCAGAAAACCTTTAACATAATAATAATAATAATAATAATAATAATAATAATACTTCAAAGAATATACAATTGCAATTTACTGACATTTAATGCTTGTTATAAAATTTATATTGTTATAAATCTGATTTTTATTATAAATAACATTTTCATCATCTCATATTAACTTGAGTTTAAAAAAATATTTAAATAATTAATGCATGTCACACATTTCAATCTCTTCTCTGATCTGCACATTTCTGAACATTAAATAATATGAATTTTTATTATTCTAAGAATATTTTATGGGGATTTTTTTTTTTTTAGAATTTAGACTTCTGCATTTACCCACAGATTCCTCATATTGTGATTTTGGTGTTTAGATATTAATTAGAAAAAATTAAAAACTTTAATATTTAAGTCTGAGATGACACTTCAACAGAACTAAAATTATTTGTTTTATTCATATAATTGTTTATTATTTACTACTAAAATGTTAGTAGTATTTAGAGATTATTAGGATGGAATTAAGAAATGTAATGTTTTTGTTCATATTCTCCTGAAATAACAAGTTGGAAAGTGAAATAAATGGATATAACGCAGAATAAATGTTTAAAGTTGCAGTGTTAGACACAGAGGTATCTGAAAGATGTGTTAAAATGTGATTAACTTGATGTGAGGTTCATTTTGCTCTTTTTTTGCCTATAATATTAGAATTTTATGGAGTATATTTTAAAGCTTTATTATTATTATTATTATTATTATTATTATTATTATTATTATTATTGCGTGTCTGCACTCTGCCCATGGAGGCAGCGCTGCAGTTCTCGGTTTGTCCACCAGGAGGCGCGCTGAGATCAGAGTGCGCTCGCGCCATTTCGCGGCGCTGAGTGCCGCCAGATGGCAGTTTAGGATTGCTTCTCTGGCGAAAGGCGCGGTTCCGCTTGAGGTCTAAATTAGTATATAAAACATAAAGTATTCTTTCATTATATTGACCCAATTATCGCAAGGGCGCGTTACGGAGATTTCTTTTGTGGCGGGCAGGAGGTAAGTTTGCGCGAGTTTTGACCCTTTGCCGAGATCTTTGTGAGGTGAGGGCGCGCTAGCTGAAGCTAAGCAGCTCGTAGCAAAGATGGAGGACGTGCTGAGACACTGAGGGAGTGGGGGAGGGGAGCGGAGCGCGCGCCTCTCTATGGCCACCACACAGAGAGCAGTGTGTGTGTGTGTGTGTGTGTGTGTGTGTGTGTGTGTGTTAGTAATAAATACACACCTCACTTAGCGTGTTGTTATAACGCTGAGGGAGCGCGCTGGCTTTATCGCAGGTCTCTGTGTATTTGTGTTTATTTTATAGTTTGGGTTATTTACACGCGGCAGTGTGAGGCGCGCGCGCTGCTACACCGCTTCCCTCACTGCACTATTGTGATTGTGACTGTGATTATGCTAAGCTAACTGGAGTCTCGCGCTACACAGCGATTCGCCGCTTTTTTCTCCTCAGTGTTTAACATCATCTTCCCTCTGCGCCGCTATTGTGCGGTTTTATCACTAATATTATTATTATTATTATTATTGTTGTTGTTGTAATAGTGCAGCTCGGAGCTGAGGCCTGCTCACAGCTTCACTTTCGCCGTGTTACAGTTTATAATGATTAATAAACGCTGCGGATTTACAGTAGTGTTATTAATCGTTAGCTATAAACTCCTACTAGCTAAGCGGCTAACTAACGCGTCTCGCGCACAGAAACATACATTTGGGCGCCAACTTTAGAAGCGCCTCAGCTCCGCAAAATAATCAGTAAAAAATCAATAAATAACCTGAGAATAATCAATAAATAATCAGTAAACGGGTTGTTTTGCCCATTTTGCACCTGATTAATCGGAGTTTTTGTCACAGGCTCTGAATGTTGTGTAAATTTCACTCACAGAACAGAAATAAAAAAAAGTTTTTAACAGTTTATTTTTGTTTATTTTTGCCTGTTACAACTGTAATAAATGTGCATAAATATGCTCTTGTAGGTTCCCTGGTCTGTACATTAACACTATCTTGTATTTAAATAAGCTTTCCCTGTTTACAAGCAGATTGATTGAAACTAACACACAACCCCAAATGTTTAACTTCTTAACATTAATTTCTCATTTAAAGACTTTAATTTGTGTTAGAGTTCATAAAGAGGACACAAACACATTCTTTAAATACTGTTATATAATCACAGCTCACGAGTAAACAACTTCCTGAATAAGTGTTTATTCCTGTCCTTTTTTCAGTCTGTTATAAAATCCTTTGTTTTATAATCATTTTCTAAAGCAGGAATTAAAAACATAACCTTTCTCACATTTAATACTGTTTTGCTGTGTTTTTCATTTTCTAGTGTAGAGAAAACAGATATTTAATATAAAAACTTGTAAACAAAAAATTTATAATTTCAGGTGTGTTTAATGATCAGGAATAATTTACTACTCATTCAGGACAAAAAATTAATAAAGTATGTAAATGTCACAGAGTTTTCTTCAGGTGCTTGTTAATTTTAAAACAAAAATCTATTGCTTTTAGTGTGAGAGTGTATAAAACACACACACACACACACACACAGTTTATTAACATTTATCCAGAAATGAGCTCATTCTTAATTCTGAATCCATTTTTACAGCTTGAGTGTGTGTGTGTGTGTGTGTGTGTGTGTGTGTGTGGACTCTGACAGAGAACTCTGTAAACTCTGTAAACTCTGTTTGGAGAGCGTTCTCCGTCTCTGTGCTGTACGAGTCGTATTTGCAGGTATGAGGAGTGTGAGAGTAATTTTGCTGTTTCTGTGTGAAATAAGAGCAGACGGACTCAGTGACTGAAGGACGGATCCATTAAGAGGAAATAATAGTGTTTGGAGTGATGTTCTCTCTCTCTCTCTCTCTCTCTCTCTCTCTCTCCCTCTCTCTCCCTCCTGTAGGAAAACACTGACTGATTGCTGGTGTGTTGAAGGATTTATAAAGCAGGATTCACTTATTTGGCTAAATTAATCTAGCAGTAGTGTTCTCTTGTGTTTACAGATATCCTGTAGAAAGCTTATTTAAGGAATAAAGTGCTCTTTTCATAAATATGAGTTTGTGTCCAGTAAGAGATTAATGTAAACTGCAGAAATTCAGCTAATTTGTAAATGTGTCTTTAGCAGAGGTTTAAACAGCCAGGTGGCGTTGAGTTGGTTTAATTCTGTAACTTTAAAAGCTGTGTTGTTGGTGTAAACGAGTCTGATGGAACAGGTTTCGGTGTGCGTTAGGTAAAGAGCTGCTCCGTAGCCGTTCAGGTTTATTCTGCTTTAGTGTCAGTTATATTGAATCTTTTTTTGTCTCGCTTTGGGGTTTTCTTTTGTCTTTCAGCGTCCGGGCACTGTGCTTGTCTTTCCAATGTCAGCATCTATAGTAATTTGCTTTTGTCACAGCGCAGTATGTCCTTTATTATTAGCCTTGCAGATATGACCATCTCTGTCCAACGCTGATTAAAAGTGCATGAACCAGATAATTCTGTTTTGCTTTATTTCATCAGAGCGCAGAAGCATGTGGAGTTTCTGAACAGGGTCGCTTCCTGTTTTATCATTTCTTCAGAGTGGCTCTCGCATCCTCGAGGCTGAAATCCAATTTCATATGCAGTTGCATCTCTGTCCTTGGCTCAGTCCCTCTGGGAGAATCCACTAGAGTAAATACCTTAATTAGAGCACAATGTGGCCACAAAAATCACACACACACACACACCTACTAACATCGCCCATCGTAGGTGTATTCATGCGTGTTTGTCTTCACAGCAGGTTTCTGTAAAATTCTGAGGAAGAAACAGTTAATTTATATCTTCTGTTTCTGTGGAGATGTAAAGCGGTGATTAATAAAGTGCACATTCAGCAGGCTGCAGTTCTACTGCTGTTTCACAGCCTTTCATTTAAAACCAGACTGAAAACGTTCCTCTGTAGCAGATCACATTTATTATCCCATCTTCTTATTATCCCTCATTCATCTCCACACTGCCAGGAACAATTGCTCTATTTGTTCACATGTGTAGTCATTTTTCCTTCACTTATTCGGATGCATGACCTGCAATTCCACAAGGCCTTGTGTTACCATGGCAACAGCTCCCCTGTAGGTCACATGATCCATGTCCTTGTTTTCATTGGCCGTGACACGAGAATCGATGAACGCGGCTCGACAGGCGCATAAAAAGACGAGGAGCGAGCGGCCCCGCCTTTGTGCTGACTGAATATTTTGAATTAAAGATGTTGCAGCGTGGAGGCTTTTTTCTCTTTGTCACAGTCATGATCATTTAGACTGCAGTAGCACAGTGGCTACAGGTGTAAGGCCTACCGTCAGGTACGGTGTGTAAGGCCTACCGACAGGTACGGTGTGTAAGGCCTACCGACAGGTACGGTGTGTAAGGCCTACCGTCAGGTACGGTGTGTAAGGCCTACCGACAGGTACGGTGTGTAAGGCCTACCGACAGGTACGGTGTGTAAGGCCTACCGACAGGTACGGTGTGTTTCACATCTCAGGAGCTTCACTGCAGCTACAGAGGAACTCACTAACGTTATGTTCTGTGCCTCTGTTGTTGTAATGTCACATTGCAGTCTGGAGTTCTGATCGTGGAATTATAATTGTGTGTTTGATTTAGACAGCAGCCTTTTACTTCTCACCAACCGTTCGTTTACTTTCTCCTGCTTCAGAATTCATTAACAGCCATTTATCTCTCCTATCTTTCTCTTTCACTCCTGTCTTTCTCTTTCACTCCTGTCTTTCTCCTGTCTCTCTCCTGTCTTTCTCCTGTCTCTCTCCTGTCTTTCTCCTGTCTCTCTCTTTCTCTCCTGTCTCTCTCCTGTCTCTCTCCTGTCTTTCTCCTGTCTCTCTCCTGTCTTTCTGTCTCTCTCCTGACTCTCCTGTCTCTCTCCTGTCTTTGACTCTCTCCTGTCTCTCTTGTCTTTCTGTCTCTCTCCTGTCTCTCTCATGTCTCTCCTATCTTTCTGTCTCTCCTGAATATCTCCTGTCTTTCTGTCTCTCCTGTCTTTCTGTCTCTCCTGTCCCTTTCCTGTCTTTCTGTCTCTTTCCTGTCTTTCTGTCTCTTTCCTGTCTTTCTGTCTCTTTCCTGTCTTTTTGTCTCTCTCGTCTCTCTCCTGTCTCTCCTGTGTCATGACGTACATCTGTCGATATTTTCTCACTGACTGTCTGTAGAGTAAAGTCATGCAGCTCTACACTTCTACACATATAGGCAGCTGTGTATGTAGAGTGCAGCTACTTACATCACTTAACATAAGAACATGTGAAACATCTCTGTGTGGCACGGAGCCACTAGCTAGCGGTTTATCGGGTAACGGTAATTTTATACATGTGGTGATCACGTTTTGCTCAGAGTAACCTCAGCCTGAGAGTTTTATTCTGCCAGACAGTTAGTTATTAATTTACAGCAGAACGTGATGGTTTTTCATGATACTTTATATTTTGTGCAAATGTGAAATTCTTGAGTTTGGGAATCAATTTCAGCCATTTTTTCTTGAATATCTGTGTTCGTTGGGTTTGATGTTCTTTTATTTAAAACTGAAATGAAATGTGGAGTTCAGCCTGAGAGTTGGTGTGAGAGAGGGGGAGAGACAGGGACAGACAGAGACAGAGAGAGGGGGAGAGACAGTGACAGAGAGAGAGAGAGAGAGACAGTGACAGAGAGAGACAGACAGACAGAGAGGGGGAGAGACAGAGACAGACAGAGAGGGGGAGAGAGTGACAGGGAGAGACAGTGACAGAGAGAGACAGACAGAGAGAGAGAGAGACAGTGACAGACAGAGAGGGGGAAAGACAGACAGAGAGAAAGAGACAGTGACAGAGAGGAAGAGACAGTGACAGAGAGAGAGTGAGACAGAGAGAAAGAGACAGTGACAGAGAGGGGGAGAGACAATGAGAGAGAGGGGGAGAGACACTGACAGAGAGAGACCGACAGAGAGGGGGAGAGACAGAGAGAAAGTGAGAGAGAGACAGACGGAGAGGGGGAGAGGGGGAGAGACAGTGACAGGGAGAGACAGAGACTGTGTGTGTGCACTTGGATGGGTTAAATGCAGAGCACAAATTCTGAGTATGGGTCACCACACTTGGCCACAAGCCACTTCACATTTTATTTTTATTATTATTATTATTATTATTATTATTATTATTATTATTATTGTTATTGTTTTGTTGTTATTGTTATTGTTTGTGGTTAATGCAGTGATGAAGATCTTATTTGCTGATATTAAAAGTAAACTTGGAGGCTGGTTTATTTAGGAAAGAAGATCTTTGTTATTTAATCATAGAGGTTTGGATTTAAAAAAAAATCTGTGCATGGGTTTAAGTACTGATATCTTAAGGGACGGAGTGTGTGAGTGAGTGAGTGAGTGAGTGTGAGTGTGTGTGTGTGTGTGTGTGTGTGTGTGTGTGTGTGTGTGTGTGTGTGTGTGAGCTGTTGATTGCACTGATAATGTGAGACTGAGTTTGATCTATAATGCGTAGCTCTGGGCAGTAAAGCAGTGTGTCTTTAGTCTGACTCTGGGCAGCTGTCAAGCCAATCAGTACCATGGATCATTAGAGGATAGAGTGTGTGTGTGTGTGTGTGTGCATGCGCGCGCGCGGATGTGATTTTGTGTCTGTGTCTGTAGACGTGTGTAGGAGTGTGTGTGTGTAGACGTGTCTGTAGGAGTGTGTGTGTCTGTCGAGGTGTGTAGGAGTGTGTGTTTGCAGACGTGTGTAGGAGTGTGTGTCTGTAGACATGTGTAGGAGTGTGTGTGTGTAGATGTGTCTGTAGACGTGTGTGTGTAGATGTGTCTGTAGATGTGTGTAGGAGTGTGTGTGTGTGTGTGTGTGTAGACGTGTCTGTAGAAGTGTGTAGGAGTGTGTGTCCGCAGACGTGTGTAGGAGTGTGTGTCTGCAGACGTGTGTAGGAGTGTGTGTGTCTGTAGACGTGTGTAGGAGTGTGTGTGTAAATGTGTCTGTAGACGTGTGTAGGAGTGTGTGTGGATGTGTCTGTAGATGTGTGTGTGTGTGTAGATGTGTCTGTAGACGTGTGTAGGAGTGTGTGTTTAGACGTGTCTGTAGAAGTGTGTAGGAGTGTGTGTCTGCAGACGTGTGTAGGAGTGTGTGTCTGTAGACGTGTGTAGGAGTGTGTGTCTGTAGATGTGTCTGTAGACATGTGTAGGAGTGTGTGTGTGTGTATAGACGTGTCTGTAGACGTGTGTGTGTGTGTAGACATGTCTGTAGACGTGTGTAGGAGTGTGTGTGTCTGTAGACGTGTGTAGGAGTGTGTGTCTGTAGACGTGTGTAGGAGTGTGTGTGTCTGTAGACGTGTGTAGGAGTGTGTGTGTATAGATGTGTCTGTAGACGTGTGTAGGAGTGTGTGTGTGTATAGATGTGTCTGTAGACGTGTGTAGGAGTGTGTGTGTGTAGATGTGTCTGTAGACGTGTGTAGGAGTGCGTGTGTGTGTGTAGGGGTGTATATGTGTAGACTCTCTCTCACACACACACACTCTCTCTCTCTCTCTCTCTCTCTCTCTCTCTCTCTCTCTCACACTCACACACACACACACTCTCTCTCTCTCTCTCTCTCTCTCTCTCTCTCTCACACACACTCACACACTCACACACACACACACACACACACAACTGTAGAACATGGACATGTTAATTATATATAGCAGAAAGTCATATAAGCAAGATCTGTTGAAGGGTTTGAGAATGGGATGAATAAGGGGATTGAAGCAGCCCTGATGGGAGGAGTAGCAGAGCCTGTGTGTGTTCTCAGTGTGTGGTGATCACGGCTGTGTGTTTGTGGTGAGTTTGGCCGTTCAGAAATCATGAGCTGTAATTCATCTCTAAGGGAAAATCTCAGCCCTCATTCCATCCATCATGAGCTGCTCCGGGACGTGGTGGTTCAGCGTTTTAGTGAGGAGGAAGATGGAGTGAGAAGCCTGTGTCCACTGTGAGCTTGAGTGGCCTCGGTGTCTGTCCTGTAGTTTATGACCGCTGTGTGTTGAGCGTGGACTGAACTCTGCGCGCAGGTTCTGATGGTTAGCGTTGTGGTGTGATCGATTACACACAGAACTCGGCGTTGAGATCAGAGATCGAACAGTCTGACTGTAAAAACACAAGCAGTGTCTGGAGATGCTGAAATGTTGTTCTTTTTTATCTTTATCATCTTTTATGTGCGCAGACTTTTTTCCCTTCTGACCTCGCTGTCTGAGCCGAGCAGTAATGTTTAATTACGCTGAGCTTCAAGAGCCGTGTTTTCAATTTAAAAAAAAAAACGGAAATGTCAGGCTTCGTAATTGCTCTCTCAAATACAACCACGTGAACAGCCACGGGCTTAAAGATGCACTCTGAAATATTTGTATTTAAATGTATTTTTAGACTTCCACAGTCTTACAGCGAGTCTCTCACTTCTCAGAGGAGTGGAGAGAGAGAGAGACGCTTCACACCTCCGACGCTGTGTCATGTGATGAGAAGTCAGATCAACAGTGTGTCACAGTGTGTTGTAGAGCACTGTGGCATGTTGTGGTGTGTTGTAGTGTGTTCTGTTGTGTTGTAGTGTTGTGGTGTGTGTACTCCATTCTGGAGTAGCTGACCAGCTGGATTAGTTTCTGGATCAGAATAAATAACCACCAATGAATTAGTAACTAATCCGTCTGATCAGCGTCTCCTGACCAGACTCTCCCACATCTCTGTAGTGTGTTATATATTTATGTGCATGTATCTGCCCTTAATAAGTGTATTTAAATGTACTAATTCACAACATGAACATTAATAATGCACCGCTTTATTCTCTCTACTGAGTCAGACTTAACCACAGACGTTAAAAGACCTTAGAGAGGCTTTTTTTTTTCTTCTAATCCCGGTTTTACTGTGTGATTTCAGCGGTGTGTTTTAAGGCGATTCCTCGTCACACTGTACGAGATCCTGATAAACTCTGCTGTGAATTCTATAAC
>CM074966.1:18505881-18524488 GCA_037577455.1 Pangasius macronema | reverse complement strand
GTCCTATTGGTGGATTTTAAACGAGCTTCGTAGCAGCGCTTACACTCTGAGACTTTAATCACAGATTTCTCACACACACACACACTTTGTTGTTGGTCACAGTGGCACTAAATCAGTCACATTATGTGCTCTAACACCAACAACCTCAACTCACGACTAAAGAATTCTTTTAGGAAGTGAGATTTTAGTCTGCGACAGCAGCACAGAGCTGAAGATAACGTAACATGGTTTCATCCTAGTCCTGGTCTGTAGGCTCAGTGTGGTTACTGCACTAAAAACTGTGTATAAATATGTAAATGAGGTGCTTTCTGCTGCTTAACAAGTGCATTGTTCTTCATTTCCTGTGTAGTATTTGTGATGCACTGATTCAGGATCAGGTATCAGTCAGCTGTGCATACAGGAGCCCAGACTGCCTTGGCCATAATATTACACTGGTGGGGGAGGGGAACACACACACACACACACACACACACAAACACAAAGGGATTTTATATTCTGTTATTTCCATCTGTTTTCACCTGATTCTGCAGTTCTTTGTGCAACTGTGTATTTTTACTCTGCCTGCAGTAATCTGCTGTAGTGACTCACATGCATTTATTTATTTATTACACAAGGGGTGTTTACCCAATAGGAAAGGCGTGTGTGTGTGTGTGTGTGTGTGTGTGTGTGTGTGTGTGTGTGTGTGTGTGTGTGTGTGTTCGTGTTCAGGGAATGGCTGGTCTCCTGCTCTTGTTCCACTGGAGGTGGAGAGCCATCTAGTGTCAGATCCACACTGACCTCGCGCTGAGCGATGGCTGTCTGTGTGTCTGAACTCGTCTGCCAGAGGAACCTTCTCTTCCTCTACCTCTCACTTTGCGTTAAAATAATTCAGCCTCGCTTCACCCTCAACAAGCTCTCAGTTAACAAGTAGACCAGGTCTCCACAGAAGCTCTGGGTTCATGTGTTTCCACAGCAACAGTGAAACTCCATGCTCGGTGTGCCCCCTACTGTCCACCTGCAGCGTTACACACCCAGCATGCTGTCAGTGCAGCAGGACGTGAAAAACAGCTAAATTATATTTTCCAAAAAATTCTCAACAAATATCATTAGCTCAGTTTAATCATAAGTAGGTTTTATCTTTCCTGATCTTGGGCGTGAGTCTGTTCTTCACCCCGAGCTTTAACTTGCACTGCCCCTAGTGGCTGTTACATGTTACTGAATTCTTTTTATTTCATTTTATACATTAATTTGTTTGTTTTTACATATTGGTTTTCCTCTTTCATGCTAGCTTTTGAGAATATAATTGCAGCCCTTGGTTTAGTTAGTTAGTTATTCAGGGTAGTCATGCTTTATTTTTGCTTTATGCAGCTTGTTATTACTGAGAGGGTTATTAGTTTTATTTTGTGTGTTATTTTTAAGCTAATTACTTATCCATGTTGCTTTGAACAATAAAATGGATTCCAAGACATTTAAGTTGCTAAAACAGACAGGCACAAGCTCAGTCAAACTGCAGTGTGTATTGTAGAAAAACATTCTGCAAACTGCATCACTTAAGTATTAAACTGCTTTTTTTAAATTCATTAAATCTAATTCTAAATCTAATTCATTATCTATTGTTCTCAATAAATCTTTAAATGTAGCATTTGAAAACATTCAACAGTACAACATATTAATTAGCTAAAGAGACATAAAATTGCTGTGAGAATTTTCAAAAATTACAAAGTTTTAAATCTGTTTGTTTTTCAGTCTGATTGAGTTCAATCAGCAGTGTTCCCTTTAACTCAGATTGGAAGCATGTGAAATTGCAGTAAAACCTATTCGCTTTGTTTAATATAAAATATAAATGTAAATATAAATGTCTATATTTATGCTTATTATTGAAGTAAGATTATACTGATTATTACACTTTCATGTGCCATGTTTTCTGGTTGCAGTTCATGAAATGGCCAGATGGTGTTCCTAAAGTGTTAATCGTTCACTTTATTCAGTATGTACATTAAAAATATAAGTTTTTAACATACGCTTCAGCCTGTGCTTTGGTGTTGTGTGTGTGCAGGTTGATGTGGTGTGAGTGGATGGAGGTCTTCACTCACTCTTCTGACTGATTTATTTCACTGAAGCTCGTCTGAAGCAGGAGGCAGCGTGTATCGGCCTCGCTCCTGCTCTGGATCAAGTGTCTACAATAAGCCTGTTTTACTCACAACAGAGCCACGATGATTAACTCCGAGTTCCCCGTTTTACAGTAAGTACAGCTCTACAGGGGTATCTGACATGCACAAGCAGCCCACAGACGGAGTGTGCTCAATGTTGTACGTAGAATCTTAGAGAGTGTGTGTTTGTGTGTGTTTATTGCGTGCAGGGACTCGTCTAATGAGTCTGGACAGGGAGACACGGTGAGTCTGAGTCTGAGTGTCAGTGAGCTGGAGGACAGTGGAGAGGGAAAAGGGAAGAAGAAGAGAGGACGTCCTGGAAGACCCCCGGTATGACCCTCCCAACACTGTATATTATAACAACACTACTCTTATTATTAATATTATAACTTTTATTGTTATTACTCTTATTAATGTCACTGCATTCTACTGTGTGCATGTCTTAGCATCATCGCGGCTGACTGCTGTACGCAACACGCCAGTGATTTCACTGCCATAAGTGTATTTTGAATCAGTAAAGCTGTTGCTTTTGGATCTCATTTTGTATTTTGTGCAATAGAGCTTCACACTCGAAACCCACCAACGGTCTCTACTGTGTCCTTCCCAGCTTTATTTTTCTTCCTAATGTCTCTGTACGCATTTAACAAGAGGTTGCATATGATGAGAGAAGATTAGACCACAATTTTAGTTTGTTTGTTTTTTTTTTCATTTTTGATATCGGTCAGTAGGTGGGAACTGGTTGCAGTTGTGAGTGGGGAACTGAAGAAACGTCGGACCACGCGTGCCATAGGATTGGTCCGAGGAAATGATTTGAGACAGTTGCTTTTATTCGTCACTTCTTTACGTTGTTCTACTTATTTTGCGTAGAATTGTTAAAAAATCTTTGTGTCTCAGTGTCACGTGTACATAATGAACAGTCATCACTCACTTTATTTCTCGCTGGTGTGAACGGAGGGTAAGGTGTGTGCGTGAGGGGCGGCACTGCAACGTTAGTGTGAAATAAGATGATAAAAAATTATAATATAAATGAGTATCAAATCCTCAGTGCTTTGCTCTGTTCTCTGTCATGCCCCAGGGTGCAGTTCATACACAGTATAAGTGTGTAACGTGTACAGGACTGGCGTGTGAAGCACGGTTATATTTGTGTTCAGCAGGCAGCCAGTAAGAAAGCTCGCAAGTCTCCAGTAGACAAGGGGGGCAGGAGGCCGAACGGCATGGCACAGCAGAACGGGGACGGAGGAGACCCCACCACACTGTTTGAGGTGGTCAAACTGGGCAAGAGCGCCATGCAGGTAACACGCACCTCCCCTCACATGTACCGCAGACTTTATAAACATTACTGCACCTGTAACAGTGACGCTGGACCGGCAGTGACTCACTCGTTCATGTCCCTAACTTACTTTAAAAGATTTATGTGTTAATAACACTGCTGTGATCGTTGCTCTAATGAATATCTCCTCTTCATGTGATGACTTGCAGTCCGTTGTTGATGACTGGATCGAGTCGTACAAACAGGACCGAGATATGGCTCTTCTGGATCTCATCAACTTCTTCATACAGTGCTCTGGCTGTAAAGGTAAAAAAAAAAAAGGAAAGGAAAAGATCTTCACATTATGTTGGTGTGCGTTAAAGTTCTGCCATGCTGTCTCATCAGGAGAGTGGAATGTTAGTGTTGTCAGTGCTCTCAGTGTTTATCGGATAAAGTTGCTTCCCTGAAACCTCGTTAATGTCGTCCAGGTGTCTGCTGCGCTGATGTGCGATTTCCTCGCTAGCTCAGCCTCGTTTCATGAGCGTTGTGCTACCAGCGTTCTGCTCTCTGAGTAAACAAGACGCACCCTGCTGAGAGCTGTGGTTTATCCTTTAATCTTTGATGTTGCTGTTTATTTAATTTCAGGTACTGTAAGAATTGAGATGTTTAGAAATATGCAGAATGCAGAAATCATCAGGAAGATGACAGAGGAGTTTGATGAGGTATGTTTTCCACGAGTGTTTACAGAGTGTGCACTGCAGGGATAAATCCTTTTTCCCAGCTTTATGCGCTGTTGCGTTTCAGGATAGCGGCGATTACCCGCTCACCATCGCCGGGCCTCAGTGGAAGAAGTTCCGCTATAACTTCTGTGAGTTCATCGGTGTTCTGATCCGGCAGTGTCAGTACAGCATCATCTATGACGAGTACATGATGGACACGGTCATCTCGCTCCTCACGGGCCTGTCCGACTCGCAGGTCCGAGCCTTCAGACACACCTCCACCCTCGCAGGTCCGTCATCTTCAACCTCTGACCTCTGACCTTCAACTCAATACACATTCAACTCAAAACGCTTTTATTTAGATTTAGAGAAAAAGCAATGACTTTAAAATCCAAATATTTATTTGCAGCGTGGCGTGTTTGACACGTGGTATAGGAACACACACACACACACTTCCACCCTTTTCATGGGTGAATTTCATGCCATCTCTTGATATGTAAAATAATTTTATAATAATAATAATAATAATAATAATAATAATCCTGATTGAAAACCCTGATCTCTTCATGCTAGGTTGCAGTGTTTAAACTTTGTGTTTGATTAGGTTGCAGTGTTTAAATATGACTGTTTGTGTTTAATGTAACTGTGTACTGTTGTTTTGTGCACAGGTCTGTAGGTGTCTAATACACCCACGCTCTCTGTTCTTTGGCGTGTCCTCTGTTTGAGAAAAGCGATAAATTAATTGATGAGTTTGCACAGCACCATTCTCAACTCTAAGCTGCTATAAAAATGTGGAATATAAACAGTGCAAAATCACAGAAATAATAAATGTCAAATCCCTAACTAGATAAAAGTAGGACAGGGAGGCTTAAATTATCCAGAAGTTCAGCTCATGACTATAATTCACTCTGGAGCAGACTTTAAGCAGTAACCTCCTACTACGTCTCTTTTTTTCTATACAAATATCAGTGCATTTTTTGTGAGTTTTATTGTGAAATCAACAAGACATAAAAATTTAACCAATTCTATTTAAAAACATGTTTATCCATAGAAACTAAACCATAGATTTATAGATTTAAAAAGTCTAAACCAGTTAATGTGTTAAGAGCCTGTGAAGCATTGCGTCAGTAACCGCCAAATCCCAGAAACGACATCAAAGGAATTTGTGCATCGCATTAATAACGTTAAGACTAAAAAATAAACTTTAAGCTTTAAGAGATTTATAAAAGATTCTGACTGAAAAGAGTGAAGATGGAACAGAAAGGTATTTAAAAATATCATTTTAAAACAGTGTGGAAATGAGATTTTTCTGAAATTTGTATTTTCTGTAGGAGACGCTCACACGGTTGTAGCTCAGTATCGTTGTTGTTTAGCCCTAAACGCTGTGTGATGTTATTCAGCGGAGTTTCTTTCACCCGCAGCGATGAAGCTGATGACGGCGCTGGTGAACGTGGCTCTGAACCTCAGCATCAACCAGGACAACACTCAGAGACAGTACGAGGCCGAGAGGAACAAAGTCGCTGGGAAAAGAGCCACAGACAAGCTGGAGCTGCTGTTGGAGAAGAGGAAGGAGGTACAGTCATCATCTTCATCTTTATAAATCTGTGTTTAATCAGAAAGTGTGTTTAACTTGTTTAAAACATCTTCCAGCTGCAAGAGAACCAGGATGAGATCGAGAACATGATGAACTCCATCTTCAAAGGAATTTTCGTTCATCGCTACAGGTGTGTGTGTGAGATTCAGAGATCATATTTATTAATCATTATTCTCTCTAATTTTTAAATTTCATTGCAAGGGTTTTTCCTTTTTTAATTTTTATTTATTTATTTTTTTTAAGAGATGCGATTGCTGAGATCAGAGCTATCTGCATTGAGGAGATCGGCGTGTGGATGAAGCTGTACAGCGACGCCTTTCTCAATGACAGCTATCTTAAGTATGTGGGCTGGACATTACACGACCGGGTGAGTGAACGTGAAGACGCACACTCATCAGATTCACTGTCAAATAACATGATTGCGCGATAAACGTGGTGGTGGTGGTAACCTCTGAGGGAGGAGTGTGTGAGGATGTGAGTGTGTAAAGCCTTTGCTCCCTTACAGCAAGGAGAAGTTCGACTCAAGTGTCTCAAAGCACTTCAGACGCTCTACACAAACCGAGGCCTTTTCCCCA
Source organism: Pangasius macronema (assembly GCA_037577455.1). Taxonomy (NCBI): domain Eukaryota; kingdom Metazoa; phylum Chordata; class Actinopteri; order Siluriformes; family Pangasiidae; genus Pangasius; species Pangasius macronema. The sequence continues at coordinate 18,518,222 of CM074966.1, read as the reverse complement.
AACTGGAGCTCTTCACTAACCGCTTTAAGGTCAGACTCGCGTCACGTTTACCTGCCTGTAACCGTTACACGCAAACTGACCACTTTCAGCATCTATCTTTTATTTTCCTCTTCCCTTCAGGACCGTATTGTGTCCATGACTCTAGATAAAGAGTACGATGTAGCAGTGGAGGCGATTCGACTCGTCACTCTGATCCTGCAGTGAGTTTTATTTATTTTATCTCTTACGCTTTGAAGTAAATGCATTCATTGTTTTCGAGTCTGCACACGTGCTACGTTTAATTCATATAGAACAGGAGGCAAGCAGAAGAGTTCCTGCTCCGTGTCGCTCTCCTTAATGACTAATACATGAAGTCAGTTGTGTTTTGATCTGTATACAGCTTCCCTCATTTCCACGGTTTAATTTCCCCTTTGAACCCAACGCGCTCCATGATACAAACACACACATGCAGATTGTGCTAGTGTGTGTTTGTTTTTGATACACACATAATTACTCTTAGTCTTTCAATTTAATTATTAAAAATTAGGTTGTTTAATCAGATGTTGATTTAGTTTGACCTCAGTGAGCCTAGCTGTTGTGTCTCTCTGAGACGTGTGTGTGTGTGCGTGTGTGTGTGTGTGTGTGTGTTGCAGTGGCAGTGAGGACGCTCTCTCTAACGAAGACTGTGAGAATGTCTATCACCTGGTTTACTCCGCCCATCGGCCCGTAGCCGTGGCTGCAGGAGAATTCCTCCACAGGAAGTGAGTAAATGTGGGGTTATTTCTACTATAGTTCTAGTTTTGTTTTGTACAGTGACGTTAACGCACAAACCACAGACAGGTTATGCAGCTGCGCAGTCAGTGATGGATGCTGTTTGTTGTTTACCTGCAGGCTGTTCAGTCGACACGACCCGCAGGCGGAGGAGGCTCTGGCTAAACGCCGCGGCAGGAACAGCCCTAATGGCAACCTCATCAGAATGCTGGTGCTCTTCTTCCTCGAGAGCGAGGTGAGAGACGTGACCTGTGAACTGCATTACGTCTCAAAATGGTTTCTGATCTTTCATTCCAAACACGTTTTTTTCATCTCTGCATAGTGATTTAATCACCACAAGAGACTAGCATACGTGTGCGTATCAGTGTAGCGTTACAAGTTTTTACACCATCACGCACATGAGTTTAGTGTTAAAGTAGACAATATAAACATCTCAATATCTTACAGATGAACAGAGGACAAAAGGGAGAGGTGTTAATTAAGCAAGAGTGCAGTTACACTGAATATCGGCACGTTCGCTGTAACTGCACGAGTGTGATATTGCTTTTGTACAACAGTTCTATTAATATCGAGTAAGTGACATTTCAGCACAATACGGCCAAGTGGTCTGTTTCTGTAAACGCTCTGCTCCTTTACAGGAAATAGATCCCGAAGAAGCCACTCGCTTTATAGCCCGTCGGCTAGCTGGTTAACTAGCTCACAGATGGGGGCGCGCAGACGGGCGGAGCGATGGGGGAGCGATAGGGGTGCGCGGACGGGCGGAGTGATGGGGGTGCACGGACGGGCGGAGCGATGGGGGAGTGATAGGGGTGCGCGGACGGGCGGAGTGATGGGGGAGCGATGGGGGTGCACAGACGGGCGGAGTGATGGGGGCGCGCGGACGGGCGGAGCGATGGGGGCGTGCGGACGGGCGGAGCGATGCGAGCATGGAAACGTCCTGTTTATTCTGAATAAAAAATAATGCAAGTGTATAGTAGATGTCACAGTATATAGGGTAAAAGTATGCCATTTGTTCAGTTTACTTTTTCTTTACATTTTTTTGTGTGTGCGTGTCTGTGACGTGCTCGTGTGTGTGTTTTCAGCTTCATGAGCATGCAGCGTATCTGGTGGACAGTCTGTGGGACAGCTCTCAGGATCTGCTGAAGGACTGGGATTGTATGATCGAGCTGCTGCTGGAGGAACCGGTACAGGGAGAGGAAGGTAACAGCACTGACTACACACACACACACACACTGTCACACACTCTCTCTCTCTCTCTCTCTCTCTCTGCTTTATCATCAGCTGGTGAGTTGCTGTGTTTATAACCGCGTGCTGTGTGTGGTTTCAGTGCTGGGAGACAGACACGAGAGCGCTCTGATCGAGTTAATGGTGTGCACCATCAGGCAGGCGGCCGAGGCTCACCCCCCTGTGGGCCGGGGAACGGGGAAGAGGGTACGCACTCCTGCTGCGCCGTTCTAATGTGTTGAATTTGTGTTGCATGGATTTTTGTGTGCCGTTAATGTTTCGCTGTGACTCCTCAGGTTCTCACTGCTAAAGAAAAGAAAACTCAGATTGATGATAAGAACAAACTGACTGAGCACTTCATCATCGCACTGCCCATGCTGCTGTCAAAGGTGTGTTTCCTCCTACTGGTAAAAAAAACAAAAAACGACCACATACCTGTTCACAAACCTTTACCGTGTTTTTAGTACACAGTATGGCCAAAAGTATGTGCACCCATGACCATCACACCCATATGTGCACCCCTGATCATCACACCCATATGTGCTTCTTCCCCAAACTGTTCCCACAAACTCTGAAGCACACAGTTGTATAGATAATGTATTTTAAATTAAAATATTATGTTGGAATGTAGACACACACCTGTTCACAGGTATGTATCCTATTTTTGGTATGTGGTTATTCTAAGTGTATATACCATTTTTATTTATTTTTTATATACAATTTGTATATAATTTTCATAATTATTACTTAATTAACTTTTAGATTATCGAAACATAATCACTACTTTTATTCAGTATTAAGTGCTTTAAGGTAATCATGTTTAGCTTTACCTGTGTATATAGTATTCTAATACCAGGCTGCCAGTGTTTCTGTGTGGCATATCTATCCTAACTGTAAAGGTTCCAGGATGTTCCAGCTCATGTAGGTTTCTTGTCTCTGGCTCTGTGCAGTATCAGGCGGACGCTGAGAAAGTGGCCAACCTCCTGCAGATCCCTCAGTATTTTGACCTGGAGGTGTACAGCTCCGGCCGAATGGAGAAGGTTTTGTATACGGTTTCTTTTACAGAGTCTGCGCTGCATGGAGCAGAGGCTTCACTGCACGCTTTAAACCACACGCTATTCACTGTACAGCGTGTTCTTTCCCTCTCCAGAGTTTTATAGTCTCAAAAGCCTAGAGATTCTCCAAGCAGCATCCAGTACACGGGTGAGATCTCGCTGCGTACCGTCTGAATGAGCTGTGCCTGGGAGGACAGAGGACAGATTTATACGCTAGCCCACTGAGCAAGTGGCAGCTCCAAGACACCTGGACGCCTCACTGACAGGAGTGGTAGCTAACCTAGCGGAGTAAAGTATGGTGAGCTAGTTAGCTGGTTAATAAGTGCATTAATGCAGACAAAGGGAAATTAATTATGATATGATTATCATCATCTTCTAACAAAGTGTCTAATGTAGCACATCGTGTTTGTGCTCTCGACAAAAAGTCGGCTGTTGTTTCGGCTGTGAGCTGTGAGAGTTACAGCATGTGTGTAGTGCAGCATGCCGTCGATTCAGGATGAGAAGCTCGCAATATATTACAGCATCGAGGTGCATCGCAGTGATGCGTGTTAATTTTAAACATCACTACATACCAGATGCTGATTTTAGTTTTTCAAAAGTAAACTATCCAGAAAATAGCACACAATGCGCTCCAACAATTCCACACTAAATCCCACAGTGCACTGGGAAAAGCAAGTGTCAAGTCAGTGTAAGGAATGCTAACCAGCTACACAACAACTTTAATGCAAATTGCTGTTTAAGAAACGGGGGTCATGTGACAAAGTGGATAACGTGTGGACTGATGGTCATCTGACTGTTTATGTCACAGGACCATCTCACAATGATACACACCATTTAGTGAATTGCATCTCTAACACACACACTGAGATTTGAGGAATAGTGAGTGCAGCGGGATATCAAACACTTTGTGTTAAAATAAACTGTGTGTGTGTGTTGTTCAGCATCTAGATGCCCTGCTGAAGCAGATCAAGCTGGTGGTGGAGAAGCACACGGAGACGGAGGTTTTGGAGGCGTGCAGTAAGACGTACAGCATCCTGTGCAGTGAGGAGTACACCATCATGAACCGCGTGGACATCGCCCGCAGCCAGCTCATCGACGAGCTCTCCGACCGCTTCAATCACTCTGTGGAGGACCTGCTGCAGGAGGTGAGCTCATAAACACGCAGGGACGTTCCTCTACGCAATCCGCGACGGGAAATCATTCGTGTGTGTAAATAATTTAATCTGAAACTTTATATTTATGATAAAATCGTGAAAATGTTTTTTTCTTAATCCTGCTTGAAAAGTAGAGATTATAAAAGAGCTCAGGTTGCACTGTTTATAGCTCCACTCACATGGCCCTGTTCGGTTCTCTTAGTACCCTGCCGAAAGGGGAACCATATTCGGCACCGGTACTTGGTTACAGTACCGCTAACTCAGTGATGTAGATAATAAATGTGGGAAAGTGAGATTTGTTATAAATACTGTAGGTAGATTAGGTAATCTAATAATTTTTATTTTTTGGAAAACAATTTTGTGCCTAATGGAATGTGAGGGAACAGTGAGTGCACAGATTACTGCACACTGAAGTTAAAGTTTCTTGTTGTTTCCTCAGGGGGATGAAGCTGATGATGATGACATCTACAGTGTTCTCTCATCCCTGAAGAAACTCACTGCTTTCCACAAGTAAGACACGTGTGCTTTCTTTTAAAATGTTTTCCTCAATGTATTCATCTGTTTTATCTGTAAAACCGATTCAGCGTGCACTAATCCTCCTTTCATCACATCAGTGCTCACGACCTAACGAAATGGGACTTGTTTAAAAACTGCTACCGGTTGCTGAAGATGGGGATAGAGCAGGGCTCGATGCCAGAGCAGGTACGAGGCTGCGTGAGTGATCAGTTCGCCGGTTGTTCACGTGTTCACGTGTCGGTGCAGTGATGTAGCTTCTCTGTGTTTAGATTGCAGTGCAGGCTCTTCAGTGTTCTCACTACTCCATCCTGTGGCAGCTGGTGCGCATCACTGAGGGTTCTCCATCCAAGGTACACTGATCATTTCGAGTAGCTCTGATGCTATTGATGTGTTTAAGACAGGTACAGAACAGAAAAGTGTGTGTGTGTGCGCTCTCCTCTTTCTCAGGATGATCTTCTCGCTCTGAGAAGAGTGGTGAAGTCGTTCTTGGCCGTGTGTCAACAGTGTCTGTCGAACGTGAACACTCCTGTTAAAGAACAGGTGAGAGAAGCTCAGGAGGTTGAACCTTTAACTGCTTTTCACAGCGCTGCTGAGTTCTGGATTCTGATTGGTCAAAAGGTGTTGTTTAGTTTTCTATAACAGCAGCTCTGACAGTAGTGCAGCTGCAAATCACAGGGTTATATAAACGCACTCGTTCTAATACGTTATCGTTTCTATAGCAGCGGCTCATTCACAGGGCCTCGTTGTGTTCACAGGCGTTCATGCTGCTGTGCGACCTGCTGATGATCTTCAGTCACCAGCTGACCACGGGGAGCAGAGAGGCCCTGCAGCCGCTGGTGTTCAATCCGGACAACACGCTGCAGAGTGAGCTGCTCAGCTTCGTCCTCGATCACGTCTTTATCGACCAGGACGACGAGAACCAGAGCATGGGTGTGTGTCCTGTCCTCTTCTCCCTGATTTCCCCAATCATGCTGACCCACACACACAGCTACTGATAGACACTAACACACACTGGGGTATAAAACACTTGGGGACATGCTGTTGTAGGAAAATAATCACACCACCCTGTCACTCAGTATTTTAAACACACTCAGTGTTTCTTACTTGCTTATCACACCCTTTGATTTTGTGTGTGTGTGTGTGTGTGTGTGTGTGTGTGTGTGTGTGTGTGTGTGCGCGCGCGTGTGCGCGTGTGCTTAGAGGGTGATGAGGAAGATGAAGCAAATAAAATTGAGGCTTTACACAAGAGGAGGAATCTGCTCGCTGCTTTCAGTAAGCTCATCATTTACGACATCGTGGACATGCCCGCAGCAGCAGACATCTTTAAACACTATATGAAGGTACAGTAGCGTCACTCGTGGTATTGCTTTAAGATGTATTCTGGGCGCTGAAGTTATTTATGTGTTTTGTTGACCTTTTTTCTTCAGTACTATAATGATTATGGTGACATCATCAAGGAGACCCTGAGTAAGACCAGACAGACGGATAAGATCCAGTGTGCCAAAACGCTCATACTCAGTTTGCAGCAGGTGAGTTATTAAAGTTTACTTTCGTTTACTTCTTATTTTGGAAATGAGGCTTCTGCTTGCACAGTTTTAAGTGTTTGAAAGTTATTACTAAATCTCAGCGAGAGTAAGTGTCGTGGTACGAGTGGGGTATTGTGAAAGTGTGAAGTGCCCCAGTGTGACTCATCTCTCCATATCACCGGGGAAACTGGCTGATGAACCCACGGCACTATACACGCGCCTGTCTCTCTCTCGTCCTCATTACACCTTTTCTTTCTGTGCCTTCTCCCGTCTGCTCTCAGCTGTTTAATGAGCTCGTTCAGGATCAGGGGCCAAATTTGGACCGAACCTCTTCCCATGTGAGTGGCATTAAAGAGCTGGCTCGCCGTTTCGCTCTGACTTTCGGACTGGACCAAATCAAAACCAGAGAGGCCGTAGCGACGTTGCACAAGTGAGCTCTTCTGCATCATCACAACAATTTTATTTTAATTATTCTTCTAAAGTTTTTTTTTTTTTTTAAAAAGCTGTGTGTTCCAAAGAGTGAGTCTGTGTGTGATGCTTTCAGGGATGGAATTGACTTTGCGTTCAAGTTTCCGAACCCTAAAGGAGCAGAGTATCCTCCACCTAACCTGGCTTTCCTGGAAGTGTTGTGCGAGTTCTCCTCTAAACTCCTCCGTCAGGATAAAAAGACTGTGTAAGTCTTAACAGCAGAGATGAGAATATCGGTGTGTGTGCGCTCGCGTGTATGTGCCCTCGCATGTGTGTCGAGCGCACACACGCGAGAGAGTGACAGGAGAGCAGACAGTGTCGGTGAGCATGGACCTCTTCAAGTACTGTCTCATCATGATGGAGCGGAGGGAGGACGTGTGGCTGCCGCTGATCGCCTACAGGAACTCTCTGCTAACGGGAGGCGATGAGGACCGCATGTCTGTGACGACGGGCAGCACGACGAGCCGAGCCAGCACCGTACGCAGCAAGAGGGGCCGACCGCCGCTACACAAGAAACGCACCGACGGTGAGCCGTTACTGTCCTATTCCTTTAAACTTATTACAATATTAATGAGAATATTAATATTCATTAACATATTCATGTTATAATGAACCTTTAACTGTTATAACTCTTTAAATGTGCATTTGTAAGATTTGTCAGTTTATGTTTATGTATTTAAATAAGATTTGAATTATATTTATTTATTTTTCCCTACTGTGATCACTTTCAACCGCAATCAACTGCTAGGAAGTTATTACACTAACACATGCAAAATTCGGCACATAATCATTTATGAGGATCCCCTTCCTCCCCTTCTGCAGTAATAAACTGCTGCGTCTTAGAAAAATGCCACTAATGTCTATATTTATTATATAATAATGTGTATTTTATTTTGTGTGTGTGTGTGTAGCAGCAGAAGAGAGTGTGGACGGCTCCTGGGTGATGCGTAACGACACCATTCAGACTCCCGGAGGTCTGCAGACGCCGCAGCTCACCTCCACCGTGCTGAGGGAGAACCCGCGCCAAGCAGCAGAACACGTCCCTGACCAGGACTCGTCTGAGCCCGGCTCTGAACCCGACTACATTCACAAGTACACACCTGCTCTAAACACACACACACACACACACACACACACACACACACACACACACACACACACACACACACACACAAATAAGCGAACCATAATCCTTTGATAAATAATCAATTGTGTGTGTGTGTGTGTGTGTGTGTGTCTCAGTCCACAGATGCAGATGTCATGGCTGGACCAGCAGAAGATGGAGGAGGTGAACAGGAAAGAAAGAGGAGGAATGAACTACAACTTCCGCGCCTCACCTCCGCATGCCGTCGTTCACACTCACGACAATCCCAAAGTCGAGCTTGTAATCTCTAATTGCGTATTGGTGATTAGCGTTATTGGTGATTAATGTTATTGGTGATTAATGTTATTGGTGATTAACGTTATTAGAGATCAACGTTATTGGTGATTAAGGGTATTCGAGATTAAGGGTATTAGAGATTAACGTTATTGGTGATTAACGTTATTGGTATTTAACGTTATTGGTGATTAAGCAATAATCTCTAATTCCCATAATCTCTAATTCCCATAATCTCTAATTCCAATAAGTCGTGTCGTGTCTGAGGACGTCGTCTCGGTCCAGCCCGCTCCGTCTCCTGAAGTGGATCTGGGCCCGGGTGTTCTCCTCACAGGCCCGGCTTTAAACCTTAAACTCTGCGTGCTTTGTTTCAGACGGGGCTTAATGGAGGACGACGCCGAGCCCATTTTCGAGGATGTGATGATGTCATCGCGTGGCCAGTTGGAGGACATGAATGAGGAGTTTGAGGACACCATGGTGATAGATCTGGTGAGACGATCACTAAGACCTCATCAGTGTATCTGTGGTTATGAATGATTTGGACATCAGTTTCCTTTTTATGATTAACTTTATTAATACTTTCATCTCAGCCGCCATCGAGAAACAGACGCGAGAGGGCCGAACTCAGACCGGACTTTTTTGACTCTACGGCGATTATAGAAGACGATTCGGTGAGTAATATAATAAATTAGAGCATTAGTACCAGGAAAATCTGCAGCTTAAAGATGAAAAGAGTTTAACAGCATAACATCTGTATTTAATAATAAATAAATAATAAACTTTATTGACACAAGAAGATAATGTCTTTTCCTGTGTGGGTTTGCAGTTGCACCGTGGTGACTCGTGCTGTGTTTATGCCTTCACAGGGATTTGGTATGCAGATGTTTTGAAGCAGATGTGTAAATTCGGTGGAGAATCACAACCAGCGACGCTGTTCTTCAGTCAAGCGAAGCCGACGTGTTTTAAAAATCACAAGTTCAACAATATTTTCAAGCAAAAAAGACTGACATGCTTTTCTCTGACCCACTCACAGATGATCGTACGGAGTGTCGGTGAAAAGCGACGTGTCATCGTCCATCTTCTCTGTTTTTGATATACGTATAACATCAACTTTTTTGTCCCCGTAAAATTTGTTTTTAAATCAAACCCTTTGTGTATTTTAACACAGTTTAGATGAGACTGTGTGAATCGGTCGTGTACATACTGTATGTTTGTGTATGATCAGTGTTCTCATGTGGAGCCACACACACACACACACACACACACACACACACACAGAGGAGGAGGAGGAGGAGTGTGGAATGTTCCATATCCACACAGCAGTGTTTACACTCAAACTGCTCCAGTTCCCTTCACGCAGGATCTAAACGACTCGCCACTTTACATTTTAGTACATTTCATTTCTCCCTGTGAAGATTTCAGATTTAATACGAGACTTTCTGTGAGTCACGTCCCCGCTGTAGCACATTTACACGGTCCTGTGTGTTTGGGACGCGACATCTCACGTGTGAAAGTGCATCACGCTTCATGTGGACTCGATGTCGTGTCACTACGGAGTCGGACGCCTGGTTAGGACGGTGCCTATAGATCACACTACTGTTTTACACGTCTCACACGCGCGTGCACGCGTTACACATTTTTCATTTTTATCTTTAAATAAAGGTATTTAAAAAGTATTTTCATTTCAGTAAATTTGCCACAAAATCTAAAAGTGTTTGTTTTTTACCTCCATATTTTGTTGTATGTCCCCAGACTTTAAGCGTAAATCATTCACATCCAGGTCAGAATCTAATGTACGCTGTTTTTAATTTAGCTCCAATCTGAGATCATGTTCAGTGAAATGTAGAAACTGTGCATTAAAATTAAAATTCAGTCGGTTTTTACTTGTTCAGGGTTGAAACCTGGTTCATATTTTCAGGACGTTGTTCTCCTGACACCCTGCTTGGAGTATCGGTCAAATAGATTTTATGTAGAAATCTACATTTTGTTTCAGTGTTGTTCAGTACAAACAAAATACATTTTAATAAAATGGATTATTCATAATGTGAGACGAGGGGACACCCCAAAGTAGACGACACATTTCCTTAATTTCTCTAAAACACACACACACACACACACACAGAGAGAGCAATGTGTGTGTGTGTGAGAGAGAGAGAGAGCTGAGTGTGTGTGTGTAAGAGAGAGAGGGAGAGCAGTGTGTGTGTGTGTGAGAGAGAGAGAGAGAGAGAGAGCTGTGTGTGTGTGTGTGTGAGAGAGAGAGAGCTGTGTGAGTAAGTTTCACGGAGGCCCCGCCCACTCCTGCTCTCAGGCCCCTCCCGAATCGCGTTTATGTAACCAAGGAAACCGGTTCATCACGAAAGTCGCCCTTGTTCTCGCGAGAGCTTCTGAGTGTAGTCGTGTTCTCGCGAGAGTTGCGGAATGTCGGCGTATTCTCGCGAGACTTGACCACAGCGCCCCCTCCCTGTGTTAATGCGGAGAGAAGGGAGGAGAAGCGTTTAGCGCTAGCAGCTTTTTCAAACACAAACACATTTCAATATCGCGCTCTGAGTCGCATTTTCCTCCGGAGAAGCCCGGAACGGAGCACGCGGACGTTATTTACGGTCCTTTTCACCGGGATCGTGCGGGTGAAGGCGGCTGGGAGCAGCGGGAGAGACGCTGAGGGAAGAAAAGCGGCCTGTTTTGTTCCTGATCTCCGGAGCCGCAGCTCGCGCGCCCGGTCCCGCACATCGCTCCGTGTTTGTGTAATTTTCTCTCCTCCTGCGGTGTTTGTTTTCACCGTTTTGGAGGTTTAATCGCATGCATTTTGTGCTCGTGTGTCCCGTGAGCGAGGCGGCGGCGCTGCTGGTTAGCGAGCGGAACCGATTTTCGGCGCTTCGGGAGAACTTGTAGAAAAAGCGGCCTGTTTTGTTTTTGCACGAGCGGCGCCATGAACAATAACACACACCGGGCTTAACGAGCTTCCTCTGCTTCCGCTCTCCGGTGTTCACGCGACAAACCCCGGCTGGATTGTGGGAAATAATCCGGAGCAGTGTGTGTGTGTGTGTGTGAAGCGGAGTACTGGATCCGGAGATCCGGCGGTGTGAGCTCGGGAGCTCCGGTGCTGCGGCGCTGACACGGGACTCTCAGGACGCGGTGTGTGGCCGCTCTCTCTCTGCTCCTGCTTTCGGATGTATTTGGGACGCAGCCGGAGCGCGTGCACTGCATTTCTCCGGTGATGATTATTTTTGCGTATTTCCTGCCATGGAAGCGAGAGCGCGCGTGCACGGCGTAACGGCGGTGGACGTGCTATGCTTGGAGGAGAGACGTTTCTGCGACATCACGCCGCACGTGTGAACGTTTTAATCCCGAACTGACCGTGCAAAGTCGTGCATCAGTTACGCGCTCGTGCGCTGCGCGATTATTAATTCTGAGCTCCTCAGCAGCGTTCGATCAGAGACTGTGTGTGAGTGAGTGAGTGTGTGTGTGTGTGTGTGTGTGTGTGTGTGTGTGTCTCCCCCCCCCTGGTTCCTGACCCCCCCCTCTCCCCCCAGTGCGGACATGAACCCGGTAAACGCGACGGCTCTGTACGTGTCCGCGTGCCGCTCGGTGCTGCGCTGCGACCCCCGGGACCCGCAGGCTTTATCCGAGCTCTACAAGCTGCTGCCGTTCTTCAGACAGTCTCTGTCCTGCCTGGTGTGCGGTGAGTTTACATCCGGTCTGAGCTCTGATTCTATTTACCGCGATTTATTTCACTCTGCTCCTCGTGCTCGACACACCCCCGACCACTGCACGCGCCCGCCTACACATCACAGCACACCTGTGTGTGTCTTTCTGTCTCTGTGTGTGTGTGTCTTTCTGTCTCTGTGTGTGTGTGTCTGTCTTTCTGTCTCTGTGTGTGTGTCTTTGTCTCTGTGTGTGTGTCTTTCTGTCTCTGTGTGTGTGTGTGTCTTTCTGTCTCTGTGTGTGTGTGTGTCTTTCTGTCTCTGTGTGTGTGTGTCTTTCTGTCTCTGTGTGTGTGTCTTTGTCTCTGTGTGTGTGTGTGTCTTTCTGTCTCTGTGTGTGTGTGTGTCTTTCTGTCTCTGTGTGTGTGTGTCTTTCTGTCTCTGTGTGTGTGTCTTTGTCTCTGTGTGTGTGTGTGTCTTTCTGTCTCTGTGTGTGTGTGTGTCTTTCTGTCTCTGTGTGTGTGTGTCTTTCTGTCTCTGTGTGTGTGTCTTTGTCTCTGTGTGTGTGTGTGTCTTTCTGTCTCTGTGTGTGTGTGTGTCTTTCTGTCTCTGTGTGTGTGTGTCTTTCT
>CM074966.1:18478268-18505763 GCA_037577455.1 Pangasius macronema | reverse complement strand
TGTGTGTGTGTGTGTGTGTCTTTCTGTCTCTGTGTGTGTGTGTGTGTGTGTCTTTCTGTCTCTGTGTGTGTGTGTGTCTTTGTCTTTCTGTCTCTGTGTGTGTGTGTGTCTTTCTGTCTCTGTGTGTGTGTCTTTCTGTCTCTTTGTGTGTGTGTCTTTCTGTCTCTTTGTGTGTGTGTCTTTCTGTCTCTTTGTGTGTCTGCGTGTGTGTGTGTCTGCGTGTGTGTGTGTGTCTTTCTGTCTCTTTGTGTGTCTGCGTGTGTCTTTCTGTCTCTTTGTGTGTGTGTCTTTCTGTCTCTTTGTGTGTGTGTGTGTGTGTGTGTATATGTCTTTCTGTCCATGCATGTGCGCGCGTCTTTCTGTGTGTGCGTGTGTGCGCGCGTGTGTGTGTCTTTCTGTGTGTGTGCGTGTCTGTTGCTCTTCTCTCACCTGAAGCTTGTGGTGTTAATCACATTAACAGCGTTCAGATATTTTACTGCTTCTCATTTGCTTTAATTTTAATTGCTATCGCGTGGGTCTTTCTTTCGCACGTGTGCATGCGTGTGTTTTCTGAATGTGCACGAGCGTGTGTGATTTGCATAAAATGATGGTTGCATTCATCAGAACTCCCCTGAAGAGCTTCCAGACAGAGCCGTGATGTTTATGGTCCATGTGTGCTGAACTTGTTACTCAGACTACAGTGTAAATAAACTGTTTTGTTGCAGGTCGTGTGAGACTAGTCGTGTGAGACTAGTCGTGTGAGACTAGTCGTGTGCTTGTTACCCGGCAGCGCCACCTATCAGCGCATCTGCAGCTAGTGCATGTTGTTATGAAGAGATTAAGATGCAGCCTCTGTATAATTTACCTCGTGTGTGTTTCTCCTGCAGGGAATTTGCTCCAGGATCCGATCGCTCCGACCAACTCCTCGTGCCAGCATTACGTCTGCAAAGCGTGCAAAGGAAAGAAGATGATGATGAAGCCGTCGTGCAGCTGGTGTAAAGACTACGAGCAGTTCGAGGAGAACAAGCAGCTGTGTATTCTGGTGGACTGCTATAGGAAGTTGTGTGAGTACATCGTGGGTTCTCCTCTCGCCAAGCACATTTCCAGTGAAGTGGGCGGAGCCCCAGACATCCTGGCTCTGCTGAACGAGGGTCTCTCGTGGGACAAGACGGGAGACGAGGGTTTCTCACTGAACCTGACTCAGCACTCTCCCGCTCCTTCAAGCTCAGACACGCCTCCTGAGGAGTACCAGTCCCCGTGCTCGTCTGAGATCAAGCAGCAGCCGCCGAGCCCGCTGGGAGTAAACGGCCTTCAGGACTGTAACGGGTTGAGCAACATGGACGAGCTGACGGCCGGCTTGCCCTCGCCTCACACCAGCGTGACGGTGGAGGTGGGCAGTGAGGTGGTGAAACAGGAGAACTTCAGCAGTGAGATTCCAGTGTGTGAGACCGGAGAGGAGCTCTGTGCCTCCAGCATGGATATGTGTGAATTTGGAGAGGATATAAAACATGCAGGCGGGACTCTCTTACTGAGCGTGGAGGAGGTGCTTAGGACTCTGGAGCCTGATCCTGTTCCTCAGATGGAGTGTTCTGCTATTCTCCAGCCAAGCCTCGGGGCTTCAGGGAATATAAATGGACCCTTTGGATGTTCTGCCGCCTCGGCTGACGCTTCCCGGCCGCTTCCCTCGCTCCCCCTTGACTCTGCAGGGGTGTTGGCTCCACAGCATCCTCATCACAACCCGCAGCCGTCCTCTGGAATTTCCTGTTCCGCCGTGACTCCCAGAGTTCCACGATCGAACCGCAAACGCTCGCGTTCTGAAAGCGACAGCGAGAAGATCCAGCCCCTGCCCATTTCCACCATCATCAGAGGGCCAGCTCTCGGCGCCACGGTGCCTACTCCTATAAAGTGTGAACCTAAAGCTCCGACACTCGCCACGCCCAACATGGCCGCCATCCCGAACGGTGGAGGACTTCCCAAAGTGGGAAAAGCTCTCATAGTGCCCAGTAAGCCTGTCAAAAAGAGTATAGAGCAGCACGGACCTAAAAAGGCGTACGCAAAGTCGAAACAGAGCGCCCCGAAAACGAAAGACAAGACGAAAGAGCGACTGGTGAGTAATCCTCTGGTGCCGGGGAGTCCGACGAAGGTGGTATACAAGAAACCGCAGGAGAAGAAGGGCTGTAAATGTGGCAGGGCCACCCAAAACCCAAGTGTTCTTACATGTCGGGGTCAGCGCTGCCCCTGCTACTCCAACCGCAAGGCCTGTCTGGACTGCATATGCCGCGGCTGCCAGAACTCCTACATGGCCAACGGCGAGAAGAAACTGGAAGCGTTTGCGGTGCCGGAGAAGGCCCTGGAGCAGACGAGGCTCACGCTGGGCATCAACCTCACCAGCATCGCGATGAAGAACGCCGGCGGCAGCGGGACTCCCGGCACGCTGAACGTCACCTCGGCGGCAGGTTCGCCCATGGCCTCGTTCCTGGCAGCCGGGCCTCACGAGGACGAGGCGCTGGACATGAGGTTTGACTGTTGAGCCGTGCACAATGCTCTTATCGTCGTGTGAACCCTTGTTCCTTATTCCAGCCCGGCTCACTCGCGTCCCGGAGACGAGCCAGCGGAGTCGTCAATAAGGCAGCTACTGTGATTCTGTTCCAGTTCATGTTATTGAATTAGTCATTGCTGAAGCCTGTGCCTATAAATCACTTGTAACATTTTTCTTTTTTATTATTTTATTTTATTGTCTTACACACTATTGTGACTTGAGAGTCATGTTACTGTAAGTTGATGGAATTCTGTTTTTTTTTCCATTTCTGTACAAGTGATCTATACGGCATGAACTTTAGCAAAGAGATGCCTGACCTCGTTGTTGAGGGTCATGTTATGTGGATTTGTGGATGATTTTCAGTTCGTAGGCTAGAAGACGAGACCTGTTGGATGAAATGGTACCTGCTATGTCAGTAGAGACTGGTTGTATTTATAAGCTTTTTTGTACACCGACTTATGAAACCCGATTTAAAAGTACATTTTATGATATTTTTTAAGTTACATTAACAACATTTGCAGTATTTATTGGGCATCACTTAACATAGATTACAGGCCATCTAGGGCTTCATCAGGATTTCTACAGATGCAATTCACTGAGATGCAGTATGTTCGGTTTCTGTCTAAATTATGTTGCGGTCCTGTTTGTGCTAGTTTATGCTGTCTAAAACTGTTTTTTTTTTTTTCCTTTGGGCATTTAAATACCTGTAATATAAATGTAACATATTTCCACAAAAAATCAAAACCTGACTCGTGTCTTTTTATTTTTCTCCTTTAACCATATGAATGAAAAGTAGCTTTTAAACATTCCCCCAAAGCCGAGCTTCTTATTTACGGATGGTTTGATGCAGTTCACTTTTAACACCACAAGTGGGCAGTAGAGGGGCAGCAGAGAGTCAAAGCCAGCCATGCTTTCACACTTGAGGTGAGCTGTGACACGTCAACATTTATTTTATCCAGGTGAAGAAATCTGCACAGGTTTCCAATCAAACTGGGAGATTTGTTCAGCCTTAATTTCTGAATTTTCACATGAATCAGTTTTTATACATTTTTATTCCTGTACACGTTACACATTAGCAAACCTCTGTGTGTGTGTGTGTGTGTGTGTGAGAGAGAGAGAGAGAGAGAGAGACAGTCTGCAGTGTGTGTGTGAGAGAGAGAGAGAGACAGTCTGCAGTGTGTGTGTGTGAGAGAGAGAGAGACAGTCTGCAGTGTGTGTGTGTGTGTGTGAGAGAGAGAGAGAGAGACAGTCTGCAGTGTGTGTGTGTGAGAGAGAGAGAGAGTTTGCAGGGTGTGTGTGTGTGAGAGAGAGAGAGAGAGTTTGCAGGGTGTGTGTGTGTGTGAGGGAGAGAGAGAGAGAGTTTGCAGGGTGTGTGTGTGTGAGAGAGAGAGAGAGAGTTTGCAGGGTGTGTGTGTGTGTGTGGAGTTTATTGTCACTCAGCCACACAGCCAGTCAGTACAGAGTGAAACAAAACGACGTTCCTCCAGGCCCGAGGTGCTCCATCAGACAAACACAGAACTACAGGGACACAATTGCACAGTCTGGTCATGAGGCCCGAATGCTTCAGTACCGTTTACCAGACGGCAGGAGGGTGAAGAGTGTGTGTGAGGGGTGTGTGGGGTTGTGAAGAGTGTGTGAGAGGGGTGTGTAGGCTTGTGAAGAGTGTGTGAAAGGGGTGTGTGGGGTTGTGAAGAGTGTGTGTGAGGGGTGTGTAGGGTTGCGAAGAGTGTGTGTGAGGGGTGTGTAGGGTTGTGAAGAGTGTGTGTGAGGGGTGGGTAGGGTTGTGAAGAGTGTGTGTGAGGGGTGTGTAGGGTTGTGAAGAGTGTGTGTGAGGGGTGTGTAGGGTTGTGAAGAGTGTGTGTGAGGGGTGTGTAAGGTTGTGAAGAGTGTGTGAGAGGGGTGTGTGGGGTTGTGAAGAGTGTGTGTGAGGGGTGTGTGGGGTTGTGAAGAGTGTGTGTGAGTGGTGTGTAGGGTCGTGAAGAGTGTGTGTGAGGGGTGTGTGGGTCGTCCACAATGCTGGTGGCTTTGCGGATGCAGCGTGAGGTGTATGTGTCCATGATGGAGGGAACAGAAACCCTGTTCTTCTCAGCAGTCCTCACTATCTACTGCAGGGTCTTGCCATCAGCTGTGATGCGGCTGGTCAGGATGCTCTTGACAGTTCTTCTGTAGAACGTGGTGAGGATGGAGCGTGGGAGATGTTCTTTCCTCAGCCTTTGCAGGAAGTACAGGCGCTGATGGGCTTTCTTTGTTATGGAACTGGTGTTGAGTGACCAGGTGAGGTTCTCCGCCAGGTGAACACCAAGAAACTTGGTTCTCTTGACGATCTCCATGGAGGAGCTGCCGATGTTCAGCGGAGAGTGGTCACTCTGTGCTCTTCTGAAGTCAACACCCATCTCTTTAGTTTTGTCGACATTCAGAGACAGGTTGTTGGCTCTGCACCAGTCCGTTAGCCGCTGCTCCTCCTCTNCTGCACCTCCTCTCTGTATGCTGACTCGTCGTTCTTGCTGATGAGACCCACCACAGTCGTGTCATCGGCGAACTTGATGATGTGGTTTGAGCTATGCATTGCTACACAGTCGTGAGTCAGCAGAGTGAACAGCAGTGGACTGGAATTGGAAATGCTGTTCCCGATCTGGACTGACTGAAGACTCTAGTCAGGAAGTCCAGGATCCAGTTACAGAGGGATGTGTAAACAAAGGTTTAAACGTCTCCGTGAAAACAAAGACGCAGCAGTCTCTAAACTCACACCGTGTAGTTTGCTGGAGTCGGATGTAGTCCAGTTTATTGTCCAGGGGGCAGACATTGGAGAGCAGGATGGACGGGAGAGCCGGCCGGCAAGGGTTTGTTTTTTAGCCTAGCACGAACCCCCGCCTCCTTGCTGCGCTTCTGCTTTCTCACGCACCGCTTGCAATGTCCCCTCCCCCGGCCATCGGCATCAGACGACGCCGAGGGCTGGAGGCCTGGTCCCCGCAGCAAGCCGAGATCGCGTAGTTTCTCCACCAGATCATCCTGCAGAGTGGCTGTGTTGTTATATCTTAAGTTTATAAGTGTCTGGCGGTGGTATACACGAACACCGGTAGCTCCGATGTCCATGTGCCGTTAAAAAGTCGGCCTAAGGACGAAAAAAGCACCATTTTGTATCCGGAGTGGCCGCTTTGTGCTACTGCCGTGCCGCCATCTTAGAACTGTTCAAGTTCACACTGAAAAACTTTCAGAAATGTCCCTGTCATATCCTGTCAACTATGCTAAACAATTAAATTTCTGCCTTTTTATCTTCATGGAAAAGATGCAAACAGCCACAAATTTTAACTGGGAGAGATTTTTTTTTTAATTGAAGTTTCTCTGTGTGTGTGTGTGTGTGTGTGTGTGTGTGTGTGTGTGTGTGTGTGTGTGTGTGTGTGTAAATATATATACACACACACACACACACACACATTAATATCTAGTATCTGTGTAAGTAATATATATATTAATGTAGTGTCTGAATACATTTTCTCCTATCAATTTCATTTTAAACATATCATATTTTTAAACATTATGCTTATGAATCCGTACATGAATATATTATAAGTACAACATCAAAAGACATTGTGTGTAAACTTGAAGTGGATATATGCAGAGGAAATAACAAAAACAAAAGTGTCTGTATACTTATTTCCCCACATTATTATTATTATTATTATTATTATTATTATTATTATTATTATTATTAACAACAACATCAACAGCTTTGGGTAACAGCTCCCCCTTGTGGTGAATAATGTTGCCAGCTAAACATGAGTAAATGAGTAAAAGAGATACAAGGACAAAAAGTCCAAGAGGTGCTTTTTCTAATAAGACGACTTGAAGGAAAGGAGATGGTACTGAACACACTGATACTGTTATAAAACAACTAGGACTGGAGTTTTAAAAACAAGTAGGACTAGAGTTTCCCAGAGTCCACAGAGCCCAGTTTGTGAGCTGAGGTGTTAAGACGCAGAAGTTCTCTAAGATAGACCTTTTAGGGGCAAACAACACTGTGCTTTAATGGCATGGAGTGAGAGTTTGTATTTAACTAGGTTATCACATTTCTTATGCTTGGTTAATCGCATGAAAGAGTCTAGCGTTTTGCGTACTCTGGTATTTAACCATCCATGAGGGAAACCAGTATCAATGGCTGCAGCCCCTCTGGCAGTGTTTCAGGCTATGTTTTAATAGGGTGTTGAGGGTCATGTCCAGGCACAAAAAGCAGAGCAGGTTGAGGGCTCATCATGTGGCAGTGCTCACAGCACTATTAGAACAAGAGCAGTAGTTAAATAAAAAGAGGGTTTGACCTAAAAACGGTACTGAATTTTTTTTTGTTAGAAGCTAATGAGGTCAAGTCCTGGGTAGTGGATTCATAAGTAACTGATGACAACGGTGTAATATGTCTATGGTGTGAAAACTCTCACTTATGTATAATGTGATAATTTGAGCTTGTAATTAGGACTTGCCAAGACTGCTTATTAATTAAACAAATCGTTTATTTTTTTAAATATTTAAAATGGTCCTTGAAAGAGCATTAAACAGTCTAAAATAGGCTAGCTAGTGATCATTTAACTTACGGCTTGTCTTGCATATTGTGGACTGTCATAAAGCTGACAGATGGACACAAGTGCAAGTTTTCTGATTTTATTGAAAAAGGCTGTCCTGTAAAATACAGATTGGTCTGACCAGCTACTAGCTGCCTAAACACGGGCTGAGCTGGTCGTAGCTGGAGTAGCCCATCTTTGCCAGCTGGTATATTCCAGCTTCTTTTTTTCTTCACTCAGTTGACCCATTAATGACTGCTTTTATTTACTGCTTACTGTCATGTTATTGTCTGAAAAATAACATGCATTAGTACTACATTACTGACGTGGCCTTAGCAGTAGTAATCCGGAAACAGTTCCTTTTCTACTAGCACTTACCAATTGGCAAAAATGATCTACCAGTCCAATCAGCAAGAAATTTGGATTGTAGGATCATGACAACAACCTGGACAAAAATTGTTTCTCAGATTTTTTGATATGCGATTATTGCTAATGTCAAGTCTCCATCAGTGAACAGTTAATTACTTCAGTTCAATACAATAGACTTTAAGTTAAAACTATAATGCATTCAGAAATTACTCTGATGCTCATACTCATAAGGTGCTTTTAAGTTCCTGTCTACACAATTAGCACTTTTGACTGTACAGTATAGAGTTGTAGAACAGAAATGATTTATAATTGCACTATTCAGTGCACTCAGATAAGGATTGGAAGGTTTGAATCTGGTTCCTCTCCAGTTTTCTTCCTCATGTAGTTTTTCCTTGCCACCATTGCCCCTGGCTTGCTGATTAGGGACACATTTTTTTTTAATTTAAAATGTATATGCAGAATTTATATATTTCTGTAAAGCTGCGTTGTGACAATGTCCATTGTTAAAACTGCTGTACAAATAAAACTGAATTGAATTGAATGGACCAAAAGACTCTAATAAGTTTTGTCTAAATTCACCTCTAGGTGAAAACTGCTCCTAACTTTTGAATCACTTGACATCGAATCATAACACCTCTTTCTCTTGATTCCCTGCAGAGTGTTCCTGATTTAACAAATTTAACAAATCAGCCATTATGAGTTTTTTTTTTTTTTTTTTTTTTTTACCAAAAACAGTTTTTCTCTTTTTTCTTCTACAAATTTGTCCAATTCATACATTTATATACTTTTACTTGTGACTTAAGTGTCCAAATACTTTTGGGGCCACTGTAATTCCAACAAGTACAGAAGTATTCCTACTTGTGCCACAGGCAGCTAGAAGAAACCTTTTTCATTGTGTGGTTGAAAGGTGTAAATGCTAGTTCTGTGCTTTAGTTCTCTCTAGTGTTTAACATCGTAATGCCTTGCTGTAGGTGAATACACAAGCTTCAGTTAGTCGAGACCTATAAAGCGCTATATCACCTCATAATGACTTACAAAGCACTGAATGGCCTCGCCCCACAGTACCTGAGTCAACTTGGTGCCATATTAAGAGTTGATTGTCATTATTATTGTCAACTTGGAAGCAAATGATATTGTAAGCAAATGTTTAAAAATTCATATACAGAGCCGTTACTGTCATTTGACAGCAAAAAAATAAATAAAAAATACCGAACACTGGGCATGAGGTTGGAAGCACAATGCTAGTCTGTCACAGGTCCCTTCTCACTTTAGACTCGTCAGTTCACCTGTGTGTTTTTGGAAGATGGGAAGAAACCAGAGAATTTGGAGGAAGCAAACTGATTTCCAAACATGACACATGGTGTGATTATGCTATGTTATTATGGAATATTTATATAGATTAATGGTTAAAAAAGTAAATTTAATGCATTGTAAATTAAATCTATACTACAATAAATTGTGCAAAAAACAGAAGGTGTCTGAATACTTTCTGAACTCACTGTATACTGTATTCTGAAACCAAATTTCATATAAAACATAAATATTTGGCTAAAGGTCCTGACCAGAATATAATGGTATGAACACCAGTCTGAAAAGAAGACATAGGTCACTACATTAGTTAGCCATTCTGCAGTTGTGTACTGTGTGTCTTTCATAACCAAGCTGAGCAATCAGCTAAATAATGTTTAAAACTGGACAAACAATGTGCTTAGCATTAACTTGAATGCTATATTAATGAAACATATTAATGATATTAATGAAACATACAGTGGAAACGTAAAGGGAACGAGCTCTCTGTGTTTGATGAGACTCGGTTGGCCAGGGATGGCAGACCCGTGAGCAACAAGCTGCTCCAGGGCCCTGACAAGCCTCAGATTAACCTGCTTTTTTTGTCTGGAGTGATTGCTCACTTTGACACACTGCCATAGAAAAGCCCAAAATACTGTCCTTCGTGCCATACAAGCCTGCCTGGCAACAATGTCCTCAGACATCTGGCTTCACACACAGCGGCTTCTGGCAGCTCTCCTAGAATATCATTTATTTTTCTGTTCATTCTATTTATTTATATTTTTTATCATGGTCTGTTCAACTTTACAAGCAAGTGTATTGTGGATCAGATATGAATGCTAGTGCTCAAATTAGTTGTGTATCTGTCAGTGTGTTGTGTAACAGATCTGTGCTTGGATTGTATTCTGAGAACAAAAATGTTGGATAAAAGCATCTGCTAAATGAATACATGTAAAATGTAATATAGGCTGTTATTGCATGCACACATACGTGCACACACACACACACACACACACACACACACACACACACACACACACACAGAGTCTCTCTCACTCTCTTGCTCCCTAATAACCTCAATATTGTCAGGGAAAGAGTCTTTCTTCTGCCTCTTCTATAGTTTTTTTTTTTATTTTTTTTTTACTATATTATATTTTTGGTGCATTCAAGAAATTTACCTTGAAATTTGAACAATCTGAAAGATAAATATGAGGCTTGCTGAGAGAAAAAAGCAACTGATATTAAAGCTGTTAGGTAGGGGGAGCTCTTCTCCTTTTTTTTCCCCTCTCAACAAAAAAGAACCTTAACCTCTCTCCCTCCCTCTCTCTTGAATTAAGATATTTAATCAGTAGTGCATGTCATATAATCATCATTTAATACTAAACTGTAATATGATTATTAACAGACACAGAATATTTCCCCCACAGCTTACACATTTTCTATTATTTTATTCCAAAGCCTCAATGACACAGTATTGCTTATTATTCCAGAAGACTTATAGAGGTATAAATAAACATGAGAGTGCTGACACATACTGTTTGAAAGTGCTTCTAACAGGATAACTGCCTTTTGTGCCTTAAAATGCTAATAACCTAGCTATGTATAGAATTTGATAAGACTGACTTTTTTTGCTGACTTGCATGAATAGGTTTTGTGCACAATAATAAAAGTAAAAGCAATAAAAGTGATATAACTGTTCTTGCCTGGCCTTTCTATAACCTGCTTAAGTGCACTTGGATCAGACTTGTCTAAATCTTTGTATGATGTAGCATTACAATTTCCCTTCACTGGAACTAAGGGGCCCAAACCTGTTCCTGCTTGGCAATGCCCCTGTGCACAAGGTGAGCTCCATGAAGCCATGATTTGCCAAAGGTTGGTGTGGAAGACCTCGAGTGTCCTGCACAGAGCCCTGATCTCAACCCCGGTGGCGCGATGGGATGAACTGGAATGCTGACTGCACCCCAGGCCTCCTCACCCAACATCAGTGCCTGATCTCACTAATGATCTTGTCGCTGAAGGATCACAAACCCCCACAGGCATGCTCCAAAATCTAGTAGAAGCCTTCTGAGAAGAGTGGAGGCTCTAATAACAGCAAAGGAGGACTAAACAAAAAGCACATATGGGTGCAGTAGACTGGGAGATTATCTGTGTGCAAAAAATACAAATGTGGGACAAAAACATGGCATTTATAGAAAGATTGTTATATTAGCAAGAGTGTGAACAAAAGAGCAAGAGCTGTTATATATTACATATTATATATATTACATATATTTTATATGAATACAAGGTTATTATCCATATATGCAAAGCACAAGGTAAAAGTACTACCTAGAGCAATAGTGCAATAAACCAGTGACTGTACAGTCCTAATATTATTTGTTATACAACTCTACAGCCACGGGTATGAGTTAGTATTGTCTGTAGTATTGTCTGCAGTTCACTGTGGGTGGAGCAGACAGTCACTGAAGACATTTTAAATGGGCTAACAGTTTCATTTCATTTTTTAAAAGGTTGTTTTAAACTTCTTTCTCTTCAATTCTGGGTCACATTCATGTAATTATCAGTAAATAAGCCAAGCTTATGTCACATATCAGAGTAGAAAGAAATGGCCTAAACAGTATAGATAGATAGATAGATAGATAGATAGATAGATAGATAGATAGATAGATAGATAGATAGATAGATAGATAGATAGAAGATGTGATGCATTATTTACTGTTGGTTTATGAATTGTGCAAACGCGCTGATGACTAATATTAGTGTTATTGCTAACCAAAAAAAAAAAAAAACAGCACCATGGTCATGTCATCTCAAGGTAATGGAAGCTCTGGAGCAAAAGCTGATTAACTCTCCTTCGAGCTGGCAACCTGGCAGTATCTGAGAAGCAGAGAATAGGTTCACCCTCACCACAGGGCTGAGTCAGATTAGAGTCAGATATCAGCAGGTTGCCAAACCCTCTTATCACAGTGCAAAGTTTGAAAGTTGCTTAGTTACTTTTTTTTTTGGAAACATACATTCTGACAGAAAAGGGATACTTCAGGGATACTATTAAAATCCTCAGAAACATTGATGTATATCAAACATACTAAGGTGTGTTATGCATTACTACAATACTGATGTGTTTAGTGTATTAACCAATCATGACTGAGTCGTAAATGGGTCAAAGCCAGGTCAAGATCAAATCCAAATGAAAGCAACACAGAGTCATGTTCAAGACTGAAAACCATTAAATCCTTTTACAGGTCAAGCCTTTACTTCATCTGATTGGTTTCCTTCACGCATTGCACCAATGATTAGGCTATATTTTCTATGTTTTCAATGATAAGGCTATGTTTTATTTATGCTAATGGTAAATCTAATGCCAGTGCTGCAGGTTGTATGGATAAAACAATCTACTATCAGTCAATCAGACAAATTGGTTTTAATGGAAAACAACAGCACAAGAGCTAAAGAACATTAAAGTACTATAAATTGTTGTACTAAATCTAATGTATGTAGTATTGGTGGTAGTAAGGTGTCTATGAGACCTTACCTTATCTTGCAAGAGCAATTTACAACAACCTCTTTACATAAAAAAAATTACATACAGTGGTTACAGTCAACATGAGGGCAAGACATCCCAAGAAATTTCTCTTTTGGTAGAAATGATTTTGTGTGAGGTCAAGCAACAACGAAGCAAAAAATATGCTATTAAAGATCACCTGATGAGACAGCCTTTTTGCAACTGTATGCACAATATCCACATAAATATTACACACAAATAATCTTTATGTGAGACCCAGATTTGAACCTGTATTTATGACACTTGCATCTAACCATATGAAACATCAGCCAATTACATAATTCTTCCCTTTTCTCTCTGACTTTTTTCTTCCATGCCTCACACTGTTGGCATTTCAATCTAACTAACTTTCCTTTCCTTTCAGTCTGACTCTTGTTGTGACATGTCATGTCTCGCTGATTCTTTCTTTTCCATTTGGTTTGAGTTCACCTTATCCTCTCAATCCAAATCTTCTCTCTGTGTTTGAGAGAACCTCATGCGCTGGCATCCGAATCACCAGAGTTACAACTGCAGTGCACCAAACAGTAGGGTTGCTAAAATATGACCCCTGTGTCTGAGACAACTAAAATCATGAAATTTTCTCATAAAAATAAGAGGTGAAAAATGAATGCAAAATGTTCTTACAAGAGTCTGCTACACTCCTGATAGTCATCTTGTCAGAATAAACTGTCAAAGAAGTATCATTCTATCTCAGCCTGCTCTATTAATGTGTACTCTGTGCCAAAGGACAACATGAGGACTTTGAGATCTGCTGCTCCCTCCAATCACCTTGCAAAGGTTAATATTGATGCAAAATTAATGGACTAGACATTAGGACTCTTGCCACCACATACCTAGCTGTCAGCCATTTTCAAGGTTATTTTTGACATCTTAATGATGTAAATTGAGAGACTATTAATGTAGCATGACACTTTTTCATTTTGTTGATGCTCTCAATATTCCATCAATGCAAAGGAAATAAAATAGGGCTCCTTGTTTACATGCAAGTTTATTTTAGTCATTTAATTTCAAGGTGAAATGTTTTCTTGCCATTCATTAAAACGGAATTATATGAACTATTTTGCCTTCCCTGCTTGATAAGTTAGACTTCTGTTTTTCAGTGATTGGCACTCTTTACTGGACCATCTGCTTAGTGTCAGTATTATCTTAGTGTGCCTGTTGGTAAATGGCTGATTAGTTGTCTCAGGTGTCTAAAGAATGGTTTTGGGCTTCCCTATCACCCTTACTTGATTACCCTCAGTTATTTTTGCTTTTGTTCCAAGCATTTACCTTACTCTCAGACCTCACAACCTCATCTACCCTTCACCATTGTCTCAGTCCCCGATGGTAGAGGTAGTAGGTGGGCTCTAGAACTGGCAGCCTGTCATCGAGAATGCTGATTTCTTCTCAGCTTTAGCTTCTCTTCACTTTCAACACTTTCTCGCACTGATTAAAACATTTGGCCACTCCAGAGAATTCAGTGATGCTAGCTGCTCTGTCTCTCACATTTCATGAAAATCCAGCAGAGATGGTGGCACAGACTTGCTACTGTCCCAGAAATGGTGTTTCACATGTCTTGTACTTTCACATCTTAACATCTAATCATTTGAATTTCATGCTGTTACTGTTAGCTCTGCCATTAATCTTCATATTGTTGTTACCTATTACCTTCTTGGCACCCTAGGAAACTTCACACAAGAGCTGGACTCCTCTTGAGTTTCTTCCCTTCTGGCAGCACCACACTCATGCTCCTTGGAGACTTCAACCTCCCTTCAGACAAGTGCAACTCCTCCCTTTGTTGCAATATTTTGACCTGACCATCAACAACTGCCCTCAGACACATAAGTGAAGAAAAACTCTGAATGTGGTCTGGACTTTCCTCAGCTCTAGACACTGATGTAGCCTTGCTCCAATTATCAGAGTATCACTTCAGAGTGTATCTTTCACTCTTTCAACAACTGCTCACATGAAGTCACTTCACTAACAACATGCTCACATGCCTTTCCCACTGGCTGCACCCTCCAACCTATCCCTTTGTCGCTAGCATCCTAAAAACCCTACCCTGACTCCATTTCCTCTCTACTGCTTTAACCAGCCATCCACATATCTCTCCATTTTCTTCATCCATGGACCTCCTCGATTCTCCAGACCAAGAAAGTCTTGTCACTCGACTCCTTAGCTGTCAGACATGGTATGCAGCAATTGGAGAGTAGTAAGAGCATTTGAGAGAAAGTGGAGAAAAATCACAACTCAATCCTCCCATACTTCTCTCTTCAATTAAAGTTCTCCATTGATTGATTGCTTCCACGATATCCTTCTATAAGGTAACGCATGAAGCAGCTGTTCAATGCAACCTCCATAGCATTCTGTTCTCTTCTTAACCTCCTCCCTCCTCCCTAACTGCCAGTGACTTTGTCACCTACTTTGACGAGAGTATGAAAATCTTTATTGTGCTGCACTATCCCTCTTGCCTTTCCATCTCCTTCACATGCTTATCTCCTCTTTCTACAGAAGAGCTGTAGCTTCTTTTGTCCCACAATCCTATCACTTCCCCATTTAATCCCGTCCTTCTACAATGCTGCAGACTACCTCACAAGATCTTTCATCATCACCACCTTCTTTTCATCACTTCCATAAGTAAATCATTTTGTAACATGGTCAAGTACTGCAAGTACTGCCTTAAAGATAGCAAGTTTTATTCCTTAAAAAGTCCACACTATACACTTTAGACATCAGAACTGCTTGCCAGTATCACTCATCTCCTTTCTTGCTAAAGTTCTTGAACATGCTTTATATAATTAGTTGTGTGTCCCCCTTACCTGAAACAACCTCCCATCCTTGGTTCATTAGTTGTGACCCTCTTCTGTCCAACCCACAAAACTTATATTGAGTTGCCCTGCAATGCATGGCTTCCTTCCTACCTGGACAGACAGTCAAATCAGGTAACATGGACGGGAACAACATCTGGTCCATGCAGAGTCTCCATTGGTGTCCTGCAAGGCTCAGTGCATGGTCCTCTTGTACTTCTCACCTATACCTGCTCTCTCAATGAGGATATATCCTCAGTGGTAATGCATATTACTGCTATTCTGATGAAACTCAACTCATCCTTTCTTTCCTTCCTCAGACACTCATGTTTCAGCTCATACCTCAGCATGTCTGGCAGTTCATAAATGGCAGCTCATCATCTGAAATTAAATCCCAGCATGACTGAGCTGCTGTATATCCCTGGAGATACATCCCCACATCAGGATTTTTGTGATCTTGCTTGAGAACTCTCAGATCACACTATCTGACAATGCACATGACCTTGGTGTAGTTCTGGACAATCAACTATCATTCTCTCCTCATATCGCTAACCCCTGTCATACAGGCTTTTCCTTTCCAGCAGTAGGAACATCTGTCTATTTCTCTCCACAGAGGCCACACAGGTGGTTGTTCAGTTCCTTTTCATCAGAAAACACTGATTAATGTGTCAGCAAGGGATTGTAAATTCTATTAAATATCAATAAACCTTTCCTGAATAGGTTCAAACATAAAATTAAATGTCCACCACAAGAGTAGAACAGTAGATTGCATCAGTTCATTTAATGTATCATCATTTGGTTTGAACGGCAGCAGTGAGTTAAACTGGGCTGCTATCAGCTGGTTCAATCTGTGTGCTGTGTGTCACGAGTGTGTATCAGGGAACGTAGAGGGCAATGCACTGTACTCCTATTACATATCACCCCCAACCGCAAAAGACTAACTCAGTGCTGATAACACCTCGAGAGGTGAGAGACACTGATCATAGACACTGATATACGCTTGGGGTACTTTCTCGCTCTCTCTCTCCAACACACACACACACACACACACACACACACACACACACACACACACACATTGCTTCCCTCTAGGTGTATATGTGCGGTGACTTGTGGTTCCTGTCTCTCTTCAGAAAAAAAAAAAATCCTATAAATTTTGTGTTGCCATAGGAGCATACTGAGAGCTGTAGAGAGAAAGAGAGAAAAGGAGCTGAGGTCGAGGTTCTAATGCATCCTCTGTAAATATTAGATGAGGTCCAGCTTTTAATGGAAGATAAAAACTGAAAAGCACTAGTAAATGGTTTTGGGGCAACTCCTCAGGAGAATATATGTTCCATGATCATGTTCTGCAGAACCTCTGAGGCTCAAGATCAGCATCTTGAGATGGCTTATATTTCATTATATGATGCTACAGTATCTTATACATGCTCTTTTTTTATTGTGTTGCAATTCTGCTTGTGCAAAAATGTCTGTTAATGTTCAAATTTCAATTTCACAGTAACTCTATTTGCCTGCTGTTCAGTGGAATCCATTTATTGTGATTGCAGGTTGGCATGGCTAACTGATGTCCTGTTAAGAACAAATAAATTGTTCGATCTTTTCTGCACTCCCCTCAGGCTAATACACACATCTAGCCTGAATATTGGGGCATCCGGTGCGGTGTTTGGTTGAAAGCATTAAGTCTTCAGTGTCACTTGACAAAAGTGACAAAAGTGTGTATTATATTGAAAATTAATTTAAGCGTGACAATATATCCCTTAAATTCTTGGTAAATGCAAGTAGCCTCTTTGTGAAAGATTATTGCTCTGACCTTTTACTTCAAATGCTCTGTTTATGAGGGAAAAACCTACATGCATCTGTCAGATCCAGCTGGTGCAAGTCCACCATAGTTGTTTTTTTCCTCAAACAGTAACACATGAAAAAGCTACAGCTCCTGTTGTGGAGAGTCTTCTACCTGCTAAACGTGTCTGGCTGGCTGACCCAGCAAGTGATGGATGGGTTGACTTCTTTTTATTTGTTTTTTTTTTTTTTGTCAAAAAAGAGAATAGGATACATAACAATTTTCAGGTGATACAGCCTAGTCATCTGCATGAAAGAAGAACTCCTTCGTGGGGCTCATTCACTTTTCCAGATTTCACATCAATGTCATATCCGTATCTATCTATATCTGTATCTGTGTTTGGATTTAAACCCAATGTGGGCGTGGCCTAAACCAGAAGGTTTTTGTCATTGAATAAGAACCCTACCAATATGCCAAGTTTCTCAGCTACCTTACTCAACTTCATAATTTGTCTCATCTAAAGATGTGCACAGGATTGCATTTTTTTGTTTATTTGTACCTACCTGTGATATTTTCTAATAAATTTAGTGGGTTCTACTTCCAAAAATATGAACAAACTAGAAGAATTTAAACCACTGTGACCCTGACCCAGCAGTTATTACGGATGCTGTACATGTACTGCCCAGTGGTCTTTGTTTGCCCTGCGAGCTTCCTATTTAACGGCTCACTCACACCTGAATGAAAGTAAAAAAACAAATTTTTTGTTATGTCCCATGGGAAATTAGACGAGCTGGGGTTAAAAATATTTAAGAGAGAGTCATAGTGATACAGACAAAGAGACAGACAGAGCGAGAGAGACAGAAAGAGAAGCCATGTTTTTAAAATCTTTACAAATAAAATAGCTTTAAAAACTAGATAATCCAAAGTAAAATAGTGAAAAAAAAACCACCCGAACTACTGAACCTGAAGAACGTAGGAATTATCTACTTCTTAAGACTAATACAGTATATTCAAAGGCTTATTCATTCATCTCCAGTAACTGCTTCATCATGGTCAAGGTTGCGGTTGGCCAAAAATTCAAAAAGTGAAAAATGACATACAAAAGGATTCATATGTATGACCTAACAAGACAGAGAGGCAGTTTCTAACCAAATGTAACAAATTCCAACGTTTGTGCAAAATATATTCGGAGAAACTTCAGAATGCACAAATTT
Organism: Pangasius macronema; assembly: GCA_037577455.1. Classification (NCBI taxonomy): domain Eukaryota; kingdom Metazoa; phylum Chordata; class Actinopteri; order Siluriformes; family Pangasiidae; genus Pangasius; species Pangasius macronema. The sequence continues at coordinate 18,487,697 of CM074966.1, read as the reverse complement.
TCCTATTAGTCCAACACCAACATTCACAACCTACCATCCTGTTAGGAAAAATGAAGGAGAACAGTGCTTCAGCAGGACAGTCCCTGTCTGCTTGCCATAGTATGGGGGACTGTGTGTAACCCAACCAAACACACACACACACACACACACACACACACACACACACACATAATTGTCATCTCTATGGTTTTATTTACTTTTTACCCTTGTTACTACTATTCTTATTGTGACTGTTATTAATATTCATACCTGTTCTCTAATCTCCAGTACTTGATGTGGACAATGATATAACAAAATGTGTGATGTTAGTAAGTTATACTCTTCTCTATGGTGCATTGGCAATACTGTAAATGCATTTGTTCATACCACTAAAGCTTACTGAATTATACTTTACAGACAGTAGAGCTTTTCCTTTCCTCCTGTTGTGCTTTGAAGTGCTGGAATTGATGGAAGGACAATTAACTAACCAAAAGCAAATCCCATTACTATTTTCATTTAGCATTCATTTCGGAAAATTGAGGAAAAATTCTTTAGGCTTTTGTGTTTTATCACCACATAAAGTGGAGTTAATAGCAGAAAATTTTGTGAATATTACATTGCAAATTTAATGATTTTAAATTTAATTTGGGCAAATTTTAGATGTTTGAATCTGTTTTGATCTAAATGAATTTAAATGAAATTCAGGTTTCAGTTAGTTGAAAATTTAGCACCTTGTATTCACATATTTGTGAGAATTCATATAGTAGAAATGTATCATGTAAAAAAACAAGGTCATGGTAATAAGAAGAAAATTCACATTTTCACTGAAATCAGAAATAGGGATTAAAAAGTCGTTATCCAGCTAACCTTCACCTTCGTATTTTATTTTTGATTTGAATCAAGCAAATTTGCAAGTGATCATGTTGGTCAATTTCTTCAAGTGAATCATGCAATAAACTATTTTTTCAAAGAAGGTTTAATATTAGATCATTCTGTTTAACACATCTGTTGTAAGGGATTTTATGCTCAGAACTGCTTACTCTTAATATGTCTCTATAATTGATCAGAAAAACTCTCTGCTAATAAACTGAATAGTGATAGAAAAGGTGACTGAAGGCAATAACTCCATTAGAATGCAGAATCTCTCTCTCTCTCTCTCTCTCTCTCTCTCTCTGTCTCTCTCTCTCTCTGTCTCTCTCTAGCTCTCTAGTTTTTTTCATACATATTTTCTTACATATCAGACATCGCCTCTAGCTCCCTAGAACATGCTCCAAAAGAGGATGCAACAGAAATAATGCAAATTGATTTTATCCGAGACTGAGGCTAAACAGTCAGATAACCACAGCAACTAATTTAGTTAAAAGATGTTTACTGCCTTGCTGCTTGCTTGTTATAATATTGTGCTCAGGATTACACACAGAAAACACACGGGAATTTCTGACTTAATTAAATGAATTCTTCAAACTGGCGTTTTGTCCAAAGAGCTTTTTTTTCCAAATAGAAATGCATAATTTACTTTAACAAAAACAAACAAATAAAAAATGCAATAAAAGGGCAGAAAAAAGGAAAACGTACACTTTGCAAAAAAAAAAGAAAAGAAAAGAAAAAAGACTTCTGGTCAGTAAACAAACTTGGTCAGTTTTTTTTTTTTTTTTTTGAAGGAAACATTTGGGCTGTTGGGAAAAATGCTGGCCAAGGCATAACCTGAAATCTGAGACCTGAAGCAGGAAGAACTTAAAGCTGAAAGTGTTTCAGCTGTAAATCAAAAAGGAGTTGCCTGTGAAAGAGGATACTGATCCCCGAAAGACCTGATCCATGCATAAAGGTTTTCTCCTTCATTCTCCTCCTCAAGGTTGGTAGATGGACAAGTATTTCAGTTGCTAAAAAATTTATTTAACGAACTCCCAGCATCCAGAAAATTGATAGTTGATTTTTTTTTTTTACCTCAGTAATAGTTCCTTGAAAGTTAGAAAAAATTGCTATTACCTATGTTTTTACCTGTGTCTTTTTTAGCTGATGTTTCAGCCACAGAAATCAGCATTTTAATTTATTCTCAAAACCACGTCAGGTTTCCCTTGCCAGTGTGCTTTATGCAGAGTCATGCCGAGTCAGAGAGGTTAATTGAGCTGTGCTGATGTTTAGTGACAGGAGGTGAACCAGACACAAAGCTGTTTACTGAAATAAGCACAGACACCCAGTTTGTGTTTAACAATCAGACAGGGCAAACTGTTCAATCATTATACAGGGTGTCTCAGAAGTAATCGTGCCGTTTCGTACATGATATGATAAAGCCAAAACAGTGATCAAAATTTACATTAGTATTTTCTTTCTAGGAGGCAATAAAACAGTGTGGCAGAGCAGATCGATTGGAAGCAGCCATTCAGAAAAGATATTTCTATGCCCAAGTTAGTCAAAGATGTGAGAAGGTGGACTGAAGGGTGTCCAAACTAAGGCCAAATCTCATGTAAGAGCCCCTCTGAACTTAATAATCACTTCATACCCATTGTAGATTGTTGCTTTGGAGCTGTTGCTGTCATTGGGTAAGCCAGAAGATAACTATTCATATATTCGTGTCATCACATTTTCTAGGTATGGATGGGCTACATCTACCAAAGACCAAACTCTGCCAGTTGCATGGTTGCGCCAAGATATGCACCACCTTGTACCATCTCTAGGGGATGGTGCCTGTGAACGTGAATGTATCTGACCACCTACCCAACCTTCCGGTTTGCATATACCAACACTGTTCACTCTAGCACTGGTCTAACTCCATTCCTTGTTTTGTATGGCCGTCATGCCAGGCTACTGGTAAATTCCCACCATCATGCCCTCACTGATGCATTCCAAAAAGGTAGGCCCCTTGGTGTTGTAGACGCAGGCGTTTACAGTCTTAATATAGACTATAAGTATAGCTTTCTTCTAAAGAAATTAGTGACAATATCAACCAAAGCTGCATGTCATCTTTCAAAGCAATAAGTTATCTATCCGTATATGAAATTTGAGCATTCTCTGTCTCATTGTTGAGGAGCACTCAATAACTGAACAGATGTGTCTCCTTAAATTTTGGGACAGTAAGACTTAAATTAAATGAATAGGAAATTACCCTATTTTACCCTTTGAACAAAGGTCAAATTGGAAGGCAGCAAGAGAGGAACAAACAGTGCTATGACCACAGCAGCAGATAAGTGCCTCTGATCCCAGGTGATATCACATTAGTAATGTACACTGCACCCCAAATCAGTAGTAATGGAAAGGAGAGAAGGGCTTCCAAAGGAAATAAAACCATTGATGTACAGGGATTAGGATGGGTTATAACTGACATGGTGTTTGGGGCGACCACCCAAAAGTGGGGGAGGTGTTACAAAACCATGTGTAAAAGTTTTAGCAGGATTTAAGGATTTTGAGCTTGATCACAATTTGTAGAATGCTGTGCTACCCTAAGGAAGTGCTTAAATTTGGATGCTGTTGCTGCTATTAATACATTTTTCAAATTCTGTTTTCACAAATGCTACAAGTTCTCCTAATTATATTGAACTGGCGACTTGCCAGCTTATAGCCTCTCGTCCTATAAAAAGACAGGGGAATAGACACAGGGTGTAAGGCTTCCCTTTGACTCGTCAGCTCTGGGTATATTCATGCACCACTGATCGCTTGCAGTGACGCAGCTCTATCCTCCTGCTAGCCTGGATGGGGAGAATATTGATGAGTGCACCTCTCTTGATGGAAAGGGAAGCAAGAAAGTACCCTTGTCATGTGTGTTTTATCTGTACTGTCTATCGTAGCAGTGAGTTTTCTTGTAGTTTTATTGTCAGGTGCAGCCTAAAGATCATGGAAGCATGTGCAGGGCAGCTAGCAATGAACCACTGTCCAAATTCTGTGCTTCTGGTTGGCCGATGCTGAATTGGACACAAGGAAATCTCAGAACAGAATCTCATCATAACTGGATAACTTGCATGGACTAGACTGGGATATGCGAGCAGATTAAGTGATCACTCACTGTACCGTACTGTATTTTTGTCCTTGCCTCCATTGACACTTGTCTCTTTGGGATGTTGTGGCCCAAGATCTTTAAAGAACTTGAGAAAAGAAGTAGGGGTAGGCTTCTTTGGCACAGCCCTGTGACTGTGCTAACTATACTGAGTTTATATATTGTGCAACCATGACCAGGATGAAGTGGTAAATAAAGATGAATGAATGAATGAATGAATGAATGAATGAATGAATGAATGAATGAATGTTATCTGGTTCTGACAACCACTTTCATCCTCTCTGCTGGTTTTTGACCACAGGTAATAATTTTTATCATGACTCTATCAGTCTCAGGGAAGACAGTGCATGCATTCTGTCCCCTTCCAAACATTACACACAGGGCTGACACCTAACAAACTAAACAGGGCACTAGAGTGCATGCTTAAGTCAGCATCAACATACCACTCAGTTTTCAGCAGCGTAGCAGCCACCAAGAGAGACCCTGGCATTCCGCCAGAGGATTTGTCTTCCACTTCATACAGATCTCTCTCTCTCTCTCTCTCTCTCTCTCTCTCCAGAAGAGCTTCTCATTATCTATGTCAACAACAGCTGTAGTAAACAATTTAATGGCCAAATTATGTAGTAAAATTTATGGCAAAACTTATAATAAAATTTCATTTTGACAGTTACATATGAGTCCCTGAAATATAGGAACAGTTAATAAGTGGGTTGTGGTACACTATATTGCCAAAAGTTTGTGGACACTTGACCATCAGACCTATATGTGCTTATTGATCATCCCATTCCAGATTTAGGCCACTTTTCCTGTTATAAGAACCTCCACTCTTCTGGGAAGGCTTTCCACTAGATGTTGGAGCGTGGCTGTGGGGATTTTCCAATTCAAACTTAGTGAGGTCTTCCACTCCAACAATGTCTTCATGGAGCTCGCTTTGTGCACAGAGGCATTGTCATGCTGGAACAGGTTTGGGCCTGTTCATTCCAGTGAAGAGAAACTGTAAAGCTACAGCAAACAAAAACATTCGATACAATTGTGTGTTTGCAAATTTGTGCTATCAGTTTGTGTTACCACATATGAGTGTGATGGTCAGGTATCCATATACTTTTGGCAATATAGTGTAGATTATACATACCTTTAAAAAAATTATGACACTGCCCACTGACGTACAACCTCCCATTCAGGATTACAGGATAATATTACAGAACTTTATTACAATAAAGATTTTAGCAAAAGCCATTTCAAGCGTTTTGCAGATTATGACTGTCTGTTTGCACTGAACTGGAAAGGACCTATGACCACACAGTGAGATCACCATGCTGCGTTAATTGCATAGCCATGTGTTTGTGTAATTCAACACTAGCAGATCTCATCTCTTCAGGATCTGTCATGACACTATGCTCTATTTTAGGGGCAGTTGTAATCAGTAAAAGCTTACAAGTCTTTGCTGAACTTTTAATAACTTTTACTAATCTTTTTCAGCAAGATTAATAAAAGACTTAACTAAGGATCTGTAGACAGAACTAAGGATCTGTTAACTAACCTATCTATACACTATGCTATTAGAGATTTATATAATATTATTATTGATCATTTATAATCTCATGTTATTTGCAAAGTGAGTTTTCTCAGTTTACATAATTCATCCTTATGATGCTCCTGAGATTCTTAGTAGATGGTGTACACTTAGTGTGTCCTTTGTGCCTATTGCCCTGTTCTACACTTTTCTATGGAAACTGCAGGTTTGTAGATAAAGTGTAGTATAACAAGGAAATAAAAAGTAAGACCATAACTGACCAGACTATTCTGCAAATTTTAAACTGCAATTTAAATCATTTTAAAGAACTTTTAAATCGACAGATATTATATTTTTGAAGTCAAATATCCCATTATTAACCTACTCATCAGCAAAAAATGTACATTTGTATAGCCAGAGCTTGAGTTTGAGTGTGTGAATATAAAGTTTAATAAAACAATAAATGGAACATTAAAAAAACTGCATTTGTGCTAAACGTGTATGCCTATATCCACGGTCTCTAGGGACAATATGTAAGTGGGTCAAACACTTACATATTGTAAAAAAAAATGTTTTTAATAGTTTTGTGACCAAATGTCTTCCAAAATGTGCTTGTTCCTTTGCCAAGCTAATCATGCTTGTTAATATCTGACGTTCAAGAAAGGTAAATAACATTAAACTTCCTCATATTGGTGACACATGAAACAAATCTCTCTCTCTCTCTCTCTCTCTCTCTCTCTCTCTCTCTCTCTCTCTCTCTCTCTCTCTAGAGGAATATTTGGTACACATCTGCATTTGTAAATATACTTCCTATTGTCTTTTTTTTTTTCTTCGCCCAACCACTGCCATTATGACTGTCATAGCAGAAGTTATGGACTCATAGGAATGCATTTTTATCTCAAAAGCCTGGATATAATTTATATGTAAATGTGCTTCTTGTAGTAGATTATTTGTCAGCAAATTATTGGTCGGATTGAGACAGAAGGAAGGGGGTGGGAGGCACATTGCTGCGGCATGAGTCTAGAAGAAAGAAACGTCAACATAACACATGAGTCTGGAGCCTAGAGGAAAGTATCACAGCTTTCAAGTATAAAAAAAATAATGTTTCAGCCCCAAATTAAACAACCAAATTACTTTAGCTTTGCAAAGGGAAGAGGAAAAAGGAGGTGATTGAAAAGCAGGGACAATGGGTTTGTTATTGAGAGAAATGTGTTTGATTATGTGGTTGGATAATGCAGTGGTAAATTAATACTTTAGAAGATAAAGAAGAATAATTAGCCCAATAACTAAAAGCTTTATAACCTTTGGGAGCCCTTTTTAAAATACATGGTATTGATGACACATATTGAAACACATTCAACTATTGATTGATACCGTATGTACAAGTCTACCAATCTGCAAAAGAGTACAACCTAAACACCTAATACGTTGTCTTACGACAACCATTCCATCTTATCAGTGCACTGAATCAGTGGATGAGTTTATTTGCCTATAATCAAGAAATAGTTTTAATTAGGAGAAGCTACACTATATAGCCAAATGTTTGTGGACAGCTGACCTTCACAGCTGTCGCCACAAAGTTGGAAGCAGAAAGTTGTACAGAACATTTTTGTATGCTGTTGATTTACAATTTCCCTTCACTGGAACTAAGAGGCCCAAACCTTTCCAGCATGGTAATGCCCCTGTGCACAAAGCCAGCTCCATGAAGACATGGTTTGGCGAGGCTGAAGTGGAAGAACTCAAGTGTCCTGCACAGAGCCCTGATATCAACCCCACTTTTGCCCATATAGTGTAGATAATGACCCATATTGCCTGCCACTCATAAAGTCTGATCTCACTTATTTTATTTACATTCACCTCAACAGACAGCTCTGGGATCAACAGAATGCAGAGGGTTTGTATTTTAATCTGGTTAGATAAACGAACAGATTCAGATTAATTGATGTTAGTTTAAATGTCAGGCACTGGAAAAGTCTTCAAATGTCAATGCACTGAGGTAAAGTTCAGTCACACAGATGAAATTTCCGAATATTTCAGATTTAATTAAGGATTGTGCATGGTTATGTTGAATTTTTCACTTTTTTGTGGTCTTATTTTCTCCCTTACTATTCTCTATTATATTGAATAGAATATATGGTTAACAATAAAAAGGCAAGTTGCAATCTCAGGATCGTGGGTTTGAGCCCCATGCTGGGTGCCAACTCCATCCACTAGGGGTGCCACTCCCAAGCCTGGATAAATGGGGAGGGTTACCCCAGGAAGGGCATCCGGCGTAAAACTTGTGCCAAATCAACATGCGGACAATGGAAGCTGATCCGCTGTTGTGACCCTAATGGGAACAGCCGAAAGAATAACAACAACATAAGAAGGCAAGTTGCCCTGGTCCTTAGGCAGCAAAGATTCCCTAAAGCTTGATGGTGTGTCCACAATGCCTTTTTTATCTGTCAAACATTCCTTTTTTTCCTTATCTGCATAAAGCACATTAATGCAGGAAAATATTAGTTATGCAAACATTAGTTGCATTAGACCTTGCATTAGACCATGCATTAGACCTAAACTTAACCATTTGTTACTGTAAAAAAATGTTGTACATGTGAATTCCTCCAGTTTGTAGTCATCACATTGGCCATATAGTTTTATTACATATGTAGAGTACCGCTAACACTGACTGTGGCTGTAGTTGCCCATACATCTCTTGAGAGTTTAGGCTTAATGCTTAGTTTAGGAGTTGTGAGGGCTTCTTTAAGAAAATTTTGTCTAGGTAGAGTGCTAGTTGTACGACCTCTCCATCTGTGGAAAAGATATGAAATTGCTTTGAAATGGCAGTGAAGCCATTCTCAGATTCATGGGCAACAAACTTTGTACATGCAACAACTCTCTTATACAATGAGCAATGAAGCATGAGCTCATAGAGCAGTGTTGCTGTAAAAAAAAAATGAATGTAATAATACATTTGGTTGATTTTGTTGAAGCATAAGAAGCTCTGAAACAGATGACTCTCGCACAGAACCCTTCTCAGAGAACGCCAAGCCCCTTGAGCACTGGCTCAGGTGAAACAGCTGCGTCTTTCGTTGTCACATTACTTTCCCTGGCTGGTGGCACAAATCTTGTTTGACTTTGGCTGTTTGGCCCTATATTCCTCCAGGGTCCTTATTAAAAAGCCACTGTGCCTGCTGCTGACCGAAATGCGTTTATCGAGAATCAGTTCGTGTTTCAAGTGACAGCTGGGGACCTGCGACTCCTCTCAATGCCGGCATTAAATTGGTCAGCCTCTCATAGACCCTACTGCACTGTGTTGGTGGTTGGGAGATGCATTAAGTGAATTACAGGTTGCTGGTGGACTAGAGCCATGCATTTCTGTCTCTACTCGAGCCAATATTTTTGTATCCTTGTTCTATCAAATAGATGTAACAAATTTGTCATTTGTTAAGGCCACCACTGTTGGGTACAAACTATCCTCTGTCTCTCTCAGTCTCTAGCATGCCAGAACTGTCAGAACCCAGGAAAGAAAGTGTGTATGACTCAGCATCTAATAACTTAGCCAATAAACCTTGTAGTAACCTTAATATTGTTGTTGCATATATATACAGTTAGGTCCAGAAATATTTGAACAATGACACAGTTTTTGTGATTTTGCTTTTATACACNACAAAAATATGGCATTTACCATTTAGGAATTACAGCCATTTTCAGCAAAGTTCCTCCATTTTCAGGGGCTCAAAGGTGACTTGGTCATTGAAGAATATTCCATTTCTTTGCCTTCAAAAAGTCTTGAGTTGCTTTCGTAGGGAGGCTTTTTTAGATGTTTTTGATAAGTCTAATCTGACTTTCCTGTTCTTGAATGTTACCAGCAGTTTGCACCTTGTTGTAAGCCCTCTGTATTTACATTCATGAAGGTGTCTCTTGATTGTAGATTTTGACAATGATACGCCTACCTTCTCCAGAGTAT
>CM074966.1:18464297-18478168 GCA_037577455.1 Pangasius macronema | reverse complement strand
CTCCCTCTCTCTCTCTCTCTCTCTCTCTCTCTCTCTCTCTCTCTCTCTCTCTCTCTCTCTCTCTCTCTCTCTCTCTCTCTCCCCAACACTCTTGAACAGGACAGGGGAAATTTCAGATAAATGTTTCAACTTCAGATATTTAAGAACTGAAGAATCCGTTTTTTTTTTCCTGAACCGTTTTCAAAAGTTCCAAAGGAAATCTGAGCCCAAATAGATGACGTCACGTGGCATTCCAGAGCGAGTGGAAGTGAAGAGCGGGAGTGTGTGTGTGTGAGTGTGATGGTGGCTCAGGATCCAGCAGCTGCACAATATATCGTGTGTTAACAGTCATCACGATACAATTCTCCTTCACATTACACTTATCACACGAGCTTCTCAACAACTTCTCTCCAGTCAGTGTGTGTGTGTGTGTGTGTGTGTGTGTGTATGACTAGGAAAGCTGAAGAAACTCTATCTCTATCTCAGATATTCACAAGCAATACATTTGAAAATACATTTGCTGAAAATAATGCAGCATCTTTAACCTGGTTGTTGTCTGGAAAAGTCTGGAAGTTAAAGACGCCCGTTTCCACAGCTGGAGCTCGACTTCAGATATTTCTTTATTTTCTGCATCTCCATAATGCACATCACATTTTCCATTACACAGAAAATTGAACACAGAGTCAGGAATGTTAAAAAACAATCAGTCTAGAAAAACTTTTTGTAATACAGTTTTTTTTTTTCGTAAGGAAAGATATCATGACAATTTCGCTGTGGTGTTTTTAATATAATTCGCTCTCAGTGTACAGCACTGTAACATCACTATCATGTTTCTGTCCATTTTTCTGCAGCTCTGATCCCTAATCCATCCCTTAAACAGTCCTGACTCCAGGAAATCGCTGCTCCGCCTGCAGAGCTGTGCTGTGAAAGGTTTTAACTGGTTAGTGTAGGTAGCTGAGGTTGTGTTAGCACATTAGCACACAGTGTGAATTTGCATTGTGTACCCGTTCCAGCCCGTTCCACGTCTCTTCCCTGCCCCACGGCGCTGCAGATCCTCGTCTGGCCGAATGCGAGCCCTGTGGCGTTCCCGTGCACAGCCATTCCTGGCTTGATCTGATATCAGGAATGTCTCATTGGGGCGTACCTCAGCCAGCTATTTATAACGTGGATTTGCTTTGCCACGTTTTTCTCCCCAGCGTTTAGCTTGGCAGCAGCGTACAGATAAGAGGAGAGCGTTATTGCGTCATGGCAGTTATTCCAGGATCTTTGTCTTTATCTTTGCTCAGTTACTGTAGCCTGCGTGTAGTTTTTCCTCTTTTCCTGCTCAGATGTTTCACACCTGGTTTACAGCTCTTCAGCTCTTCTCCACCTCTCCCTGTTCTTCTCCTCCCCGAGGCCGGAGCCTCCTCGCTCTCTTTGAAGGTTGCTGATGTTATCCACAGACTCCGGTCACAGAAATGAGAGTGTAATTTTGCTGATGGCGAGGGAAGGTCAGGTGTTGCGTCCCGTCCGTGTCCTTCAGGAGTCTCAGCGGGACTTTGTTCAGCGCGTCCCTGAGCCGAGCTGCTTCGGCAGGACGACTCTGTGGGTTTGTGCCGAGTTGCTGTAAATGCCAGTCGCCCCGAAGGCCCACTTTGTGGCTTCAGAGGGATTCGTTTTATGGAAACCTGATGGTGCATTTGGAGAGAATTGAGGAAAGCACTAAGGGTTTTGGATGGTGACCCGGCTGAAATGAGCTCTTTATCTGAATGAGTGTCGTTCCTTCCACTGAGTGTGGGTTTGATGGTGTCATGGCTGCAGAGATGTGGATGTGCAGAGTCATGTCAGATCTCTTCGGGGGGTTTAAAGAAGCGATTCTGATGAGATTAGGACAGTCAGCTGGAGGAGACAGCTCATTTCTCACCTCTTAATGAGCCACTTCCTGTCTACAGCAGACTAATAATAATAATGATCTGTTTATACACCACAATTCTGTCTCAGCTATTTCGAGTTTGTTCATCAGAACTATAATTCTATAAGAATTACTACATTTTATTAAAGCAATAGGCATAAATAAGGACATTTAAATTAGAATCTAAAGCACCTATTAATAATATAATTGTCTGACTAGGTCTTTACTTTTCACCTGTGACTGTGCTGATGGCGTTCAGGAAGCTTGCGTGAAATCCTTAAACTTTGCGAGACACAGAAGTATGCACCAGCACAAAGTCTTTATTTATCTGATAAATCTGACTCGAAGACAAAAATACAGATTAGTCTGCTCTTTTATTGTGACTATTAGAGTAAACACTCGCTAAAGGTGTAATGAACTTCTCCTTTAATCTGTGATTATTCTCCTTTAATCTGTGATTATTCTCCTTTAATCTGTGATTATTCTCCTTTAATCTGTGATTATTCTCCTTTAATCTGTGATTATTTCAGACATCATATGATATTTACGCCTATTAATTATTTCCTCGGAAATGAACTTGAGATCTAATAAGATCCCGCGTCTCGTCTTTGACCTTTTTACCCGTAGGAGTCAGCTGGATGAAATCTTCATCACTTCTTGCCATTCAGGTCTTTGATGTGTTTGTGTTGCTCTCCGAGTCTCCAGCTGCTAAATCCAGGTGTGGAACACGGCGTATAATCTTTCCTGTTATGAGAGACACACTTCACTCGGATCCTTACTGACAAGGTGTGATGGTTCCTCCTCCTCTCTATCCTGTCCTCAGGAGGAACTTCTCCCGGTTTAGTGGTGTGTAAAATGGAGCTGAGGCCCGAATGAGGATGAGGAATTTGACCTGTTGACCTTCTTAAGGAGGGAGAGTCTGGAAGGGGCTTCTGTGTGCTTTTCCCTGCGTAGATGTGTCTCCTGGCCGAGGTTTTTTTGACCCTCACTGTGGAGAATTCCTTTTCCTCTCTCACAGAAGTTGCCTTTGTGTTTGCAGATAATTAAGATGAAACGTTGCACTTTAGTAAGATGGATACCTGTGGATGTGCATTTGTGTGAATATTTACAGAATGGAAACTGCACTTCGCTTTGAGGTGACTGCTGAACAGTTTTGCGCTCAGCTCTCCATCACTGAACAGATTTATAACTTCAACAAAACAGACTTCATGTGAAAACTGGTGAATTTTCTGGCTACACAACTGCACTATGTGTCCGTGTAGTGCGCAGTTATAGAGGGAATGATTTATAATCGCACCCTCGCGTGTCACCCAGATGAGGACATGTTCCCTTTGAGTCTGGTTCCTCTCAAGGTTTCTTCCTCATGATGTCTCAGGGAGTTTTCCCTCACCACCGTCACCTCTGGCTCGCTCATAAATTTATACGTTTAAAATTTATATCCTGAATTGATATATTTCTGTAAAGCTGCTTTGTGGCAATGGCCATGGTTAAACGTGCTATAGAAATACAGTTGAATTGAGTTGAATTGAATTTTCTCTCTGAATGTAAGATTTACTTGAACTACTAATTTGCATTTTCTGTCCCATCTTTAAGAAATGAAAGCTCAGTGAGAAGTCTCGAAGCGTTCTTGCGCAGGTCTGCAGCTCTGGAAACAGAGTAGAATATTCTGTTGAGTAAGTCTTATTGACTCGAGACACCAAGGCTCGAAATCTGTTGTCTTTAGACATTCCTCTTTTCCCTGCACTCATGCAGCCGTGAGCTCAGAATGACAGAATTTAGAAACCTTACTGAACGTAGGACGTCTGCAAAAAGAGCAATCTGACAAAAATCCCGAAAATGTCTGGAATTTTTCCTTATCTGTGTATCAGAATGACGGCTGTCCTTCTCCCTGATAACTGCAGTGATCGTGGCTGGCCAGTCACAGCCGTCCGTTAGCATCCGTTAGCATCCGTTAGCATCCGTTAGCATGTGTTAGCTCGTGTGAGTGTAATAGCCTTTTTTCCCTGATATTCAGAAAAATGCAGTGTCTATGTCTCGGAGGAAGTCACGTGTTGACCATCACACGTTTTAACATTGCAGTACTCTGCTACGAGTTATCATTCAAAATACGCCAAAAGACTTCTCTGATTGGCTGGTATTAACTGATCCCTTGAAAACCCCGCCCCTTTCCCCATCTCACATTAGTAATCTGTCGTTTTGGTTCGATTTTCCTGCTTGAAAATCCTCCGTCCTCATCCTCACTTTCTTTCATGCTGAATGGAGAATGTTTTGAGGTCATTAATGTGAAATAAAATCTATCAGTGTGTGTTACACTTAGCTAACATTAGCTAACATTACACACAGGTATGGCTAATATTAACTAATTAAATAGATTTATTCGGGATGCACTGAAAATTTTCAGCTGAAAATGGTCTGAATGAAAGCTGTACGTTTTCATCCGAAAGAGAAAAAAGGCTTAAAATGTTTACAAATATGATGAAATAGTCCTACAGCAAAGTGTCCACTCTAACGCTTTAAACTGAACGTTAATGGTGTTAAAATGAGAGCGTGCTGTTTGCTCTCCTGCACTGATCAGCACAGACACGTTTAAACAGCGGGGTCACGCCCAGCGCAGAGCTAACTCCAGTGTGTGTTCAGGGGTTTACAGCAACAGGCGCTTGGGGGTAAAAAAAAAACCTGTCACTTGTCTCTTTTAGCTAAGAGACTAAAATGTTTAGATGCACACTTTCTGTCTTCCTCTACTAGGAAAAATATGTCACATGCAGTAATTTATGAGAAAGAGTGCGTGTAAACTTTACTCTGAACTAAAACAGAAGCGGCAGCTCACCCTCAAACAACCCCCCAGCCACCCCAACCTCCTCACCCCTAAACAACCCCCCACCCACAAACAACCCCCAAACAACCCCCTCAGCCACTCCCCCACCCTCCCCACCCCCTGCCAACCCCCACAGCCTCTACAAACAAACCCCTAGCCAACCGAGCCGAAGTGCCAGGTGGTTACCGTAAAACCCCGTATATACACGCAGGTGCTCTGTGGCAGGACTGTACGCTCATGCACTGGTAGCCGTCACACATCGAGGAGACTTTGCTAATAGGTGGGATTTTTAAATAAGTGGGAAAAGCGAGTGATGTTCCCTGGAGTGATGTTGATACGTAGTGATTGGAGGGAATGAGTCAGTTCCCGGGAAAATCTTGACTTGGTTTAAACGCTCTGTGTTTCGTTCCACAGAACTTTAAACCAGCATTGAATAGGAGTTGTGCAATCCTGAAGCTCCATCCTGGGAATCCGTGTCTCTGTTTCTGCATTGTCCTGTGTTTAAACTACACACACACACACACACACACACACACACACACACACACACACACACACTCTGACAGTAAAGCTGTGAGCTGGACTGGGTGGACTACAGCTGCTGTGTTGTGGAAATCGAGGACGTGGACTGCACCCCAGCTTAAGTGGGTCAGTTAAGCCCTTCCATTAAAACATGGCTCTGGGACGAGTCCAGATGTTGCTGCCTGGCGCTCAGAGACCGAGAACATGTGTGCCGGATGTGATGAATGTATAATGGAGCCCAAAAATCTGGAGCCACTACCAGGACCTGTTTTTTTCAGTAGTTATGCAAAAGTAACACAATTTGATCAAGTTGTTAAAGTTTGTCTGTGAAATTAACAACATTTTTCATTAATGTATGTAAAAAGCTCTTGGAGTAGAACAACATCTGGTACTAATCCATTTAATTTCATCTGTCAGTTGCTAAGAAACAGCGTTTAGCACTGTTAGCGTACACATAAAGGAGATATCCATATATTTCAATTTCATTCTAGTTTTTCCAAAGTAGTTCGATCTTCAGTAAAATATCATCTTCACACAAGTCCAGGGGTTTTATCTTTATCCTGCCGCAGTTAGCTCCTCCAGATAACGGATATTTAAGCTTAAACGATTAAGCTCGCAGAATCATCACTGTGTTTTTATTTTATATCATTATTAGCTACTCGGAGGTATAGTCACAATACACAGTTGTCTACAAAAATAAATGATTGGAAAAAAGAAAAAATATTGATACATTTAGTACAGTGAAATTTGGCTTGGTTCCAGCACTATAGTTAAAAACTTCACAAAACTCGCCACAGAAGCGTGCTGGAGGTGTAAAGGTACGGGGCGTGTAGGGTTCGGGTTAGGGTTCGGGTTCGGGTTATAGAGGCATTCTGAGACTTTTAAACCAAAATATTACCTAAATGTATTAAAAAAGGTAAAGAGCAAAAGTTCAGTGTCCAAACTTTCCAGGTCAGCATCTTAAAAGCTAAGAACTGTAACGATGCCCTTTTGTGCCCTTTTCTGGTGACAAGCTTCAGAATCCTGAGGCATGCGGTCTGATTGGCTCTCACCAGGCTTCAGACGTGTAAAACCTCGTGGCACAGTGAGCTTTTCACAGCAACCTGTAGTCACTGGATTGAAAAAAATAATCACAGAATCTTTTTTTTAAAGGTTTTTAAATGTTTTTAAAGGTATTTAAAGGTATTTAACGGTATTCCTGTTTCAAGGAGCTGGTGAGTAAATGAGATGATTTAATTTCGGGCTGAAATGAAAATATTTGACGATCTGAAATGTTAAGAGCACAGGCTTGATCTGGATCAGTGTGTGGTTTGTTGGTTATGATGTGAAACAGCCACTTCCTGTGAACGTTAACGCTTCTTGGTCAGGTTTAGTGATGAAACATTTCCAGAATCTGAAGGTAAAGCCACATGGCCTGGCTTGTGAGACTGGACAGCTGGCCTCACAGGGTTTTAAAGGAGAATACACGTCTGGAGGTGGCCTTTTAAAGACTCGGTAGGGAACTGAGGTGAGAACGAGCGTAAACAAGGCCACGCCCACAGGCTTTCCACCCCACGGCTCTGTGTGTTAGATTTTGATCTGATAATAGTAACAAACTCGCCTTTTTCAGTCGCCACCTGTGAATTGAGCTGATGATGCTAGATGTGTTTAGGAAGGTGTGATGTTGCTCGATGACATCAGCAGATGTGTTAATGTTGTTAGCGATCCCTTCAGGCTTTAGGAGAACTAGCGAGGGAACCAGACTCAGATTCCACTCGGGACCTTTTTGAAAAACGTCACAGCATGAACCTGTGCGTGTCTGTTGCGTGTCTGTTGCGTGTCTGTTGCGTGTGTTTAGTGTGTGTTTAGTGTGTGTTTAGCGTGTGTTTAGCGTGTGTTTAGCGTGTGTATGAATGTGCTAAGACTGGGTTTATCATGGCCGCTGATCCGCTCGCTACTTTTTGTCATTTTTATTTGATAAAGTATCTGCAGTTTAATTTCTTTTTGAGTTATTAAAAACTCAACCTTAATCATCATCATCATCATCATCATCATCATCGGTCCACACATGAATCCTCCTGTTTGGAGTTTTAACGTTTGTAACTTGTTGGTGTTTTTCTGCATTTCTCCGTGTCTATCACTCGCTGCTGCTTAGCGTTATTCTTGAGCTGCTTGATGGAACACTTCTCCTGGGCCGATGTTCTCTGTGAGCGATGTTCATGTGGATGGGAATGACTTTTTTAAATTTTCAAAATCTGTTTTCAAAAACCGTGTGTGTGTGTGGACGGAGTCTGAGACAGATGCTTGCTAGTTGTGTCTGTTCCAGAGTTTGGAATATGGAAATTTTTCAGCAGAATCTTCAGAACTGACTTTATATTTTGAGATCGCAAAGAATAATAAGCTCTAGCCTTAAAAAACCTCAGAATCTCAAGGTTATGGCACAAAACTAATAAACCATGGCCTCTTTGGCGTTGTGTCAATGGAAGTAAAATGTACTTTTTGCTTTTGTGACTCAGACTTTTGGACTGTGTGGGACTGGCGCTAGCTCGGCCTGCCTGTGCTGTTGACTTGAGCACTTGTTTGTTGTTGATGCTACTTGTGGCATATTGACCTTCCCGCTCGCTCGTCCCGGAGAGCCTCAGTGCCGTGTGAAGGCCTCAGGTAGTTCTAGAGAATACAGGAGTTAAACACACACTCCTTGTGGCTCGATTTGGTTTGTAGGCTCCAGTAAGCACACGTGAACAGCTGATCAGCCGCTGACGTGGACCAGTGCTAACATTTAGACAGCGCTGCAGCGACGTTCCGCTGACGTGAGGCTCAGCTTCCTGTCTGTCCGTCTGCGCCGGTCCAGACTGGGGTCTTATCGATGCCGGGGTCTGGGCACAGAGAAAGCACATAGTCGTGGTGGGAGAAGTGATGTGTGGAATGAGCAGGAGGAGGACGGGTATGTGCAGGGATATTTTTAACAATGTGATTTCATCTGAGCAGTAAATGTTGATCAGAGTCGCAGACATGACTCATGAAGAGGCTGGAGGCTGCTGGAATCGCTGAATGTTTGGAGGTGAGATGGAGTTATGGCAGGGAAAAGCCACAATCGAGAAGTGTGTGTGTGTGTGTGTGTGTGTGTGTGCGCGCTTGTTTAGACACAGTTGTTGTGAGACGGGTTTCCAGGCGAAGGGGTGAAAGGGGGTGATGGAAAAGAGGCGGGTTGGGGATGATGATGACGAGCAGAGAGAAGGATGGTTTCTCGGTTCCCCCGGTTTCCTCTGTGTTATTACATATCATTAGCTGGATTATAGGGCCTGCGCAGACCGACTCCCCATCTGGGGCTGTAAAAGTGCCAGACGTGAAAACAGATTTGAGCGAGAATGAAACCTGTCCTTTAGAGCAGTGTGCGCTTGAAGAGATCGTTTAGCTAGCGTGTAAATAATTGTACTGCAGTTCTCTAATGCACGTCTCGTTTGACGTGATGTTCTGGTCAACATCTTCCAAAGCTCGAAACGGACAATGAGAGCATCGTACTGTACAACTCATTGTCCTTGTGACAGTGTAAACTCTCCTCTTGTGCAGTCGCTGTTCCTCCAGAAGCTGTTTTGGGTGATGCTGTGTACAGTAACCGTAGACGGAAAAAGTGCTTTGATGCCTGCGTGTGATTTACGTTCTCTGTAGTCCACAGTGAATCCACGCACCTCCTGCTGTTGCGTAAAACCTTGTTTCCATATTGTAAATCAGAATTGATCTGGATGAGGATTTGGGGAAGTCTCCACCGAGCCCAGTGAAAAGAGCTTCTGTGTGTCTCCTGCATAACAAACACTGTGACGTGGCAATAACAACATGACCCCCGAAAGCTCGCGGGTCTCGCCTGTTTGTTTAGCCCTCCCCTCGGTCCGTTTGTATAGCTTCTTGGATCTTTTCCCCCGGGGTGTTAAGCTGCAAACACCCCCCCCCCCCCAACCCCCGAACTCACAAAGGTGGAGGCACCAGTCCTCCTGAGGAATGGCGGGAATGAAGAGAACATAAAAGGGTCGTGGAGAGAGTTTCTGAGCCCTGGAGGGATTTGTGTGCTCAGTCACTGTGTTAATGATTTTAGTTTCGATAATTACAGGGTGTAGTGAAGGGAACAGCCTGAAGTGTGCAACAAAAATCACTCAAAGCAAAGTAAAGTAGTTCCAAATTTAAGGTTCCACTCAATTTATGGAACAAAAGTTTGAACAAATGCTTCATGTTTGACTTTCTCGGAGTTGCTATGGAAGGATAGGAGTATTTATTTATTTTCTCAGTGAATCTCCAGCATGTGTCCCGTCGCTCCCGTCAGCGATCCCGCACGTTACAGAGTTAAAGATCAGCCTCAACTACGGTCATAACACGGCTCTTTACACGCTGAGTGTTTGGGATTAAGACACGTTATTGCTTTATAGGGGACAAACTTCATGAGTTGATGAGGATCACAGATGCCCGCGACCTCCTTCTGACCTCTTAACCAGAATTAAACGTCCTATTTTTCTCCCTTAGCTGTTGCTTTTTGAGTGCTGGGGAGCAAGGATGTTTTTCCTGCTGGAGAAAAGAGAAATCTGACGCCGGCTCTTGTTGGACTCATCAGTATGCATGCTTTGGGCCCGGTGCGGGGCAGATGATCCGAGCGTGTGCAGCCCTGCAGGGTCAGAGAGAGAGAGAGAGAGGGAGAGAGAGAGAGAGAGAAAGAGAGAGAGAGAGAGAGAGAGAGAGAGAGACGGCCCAAAGAGTTTTAAATTACAGGAAGAGCAGACAAAGCACTGAAGAGTTGAGTGTTCAGATTACATCTGTCCAGAAGACATTTTTAATTCAGTAAGAGGCTTCACCTGTGTCACGCTTAAAGGCAGGAGTTTCATCCAGGTGTCTGTGCTTTCAGTAAATTATCCTGTAGTGAGAAAAAACAGATTCAATTAACAGAGAATGGGAGCGTAAGTGCAGATATTGTGTCAGTAAACGTTTAACATGTGACTATAAAGCACACATTTAAACAATAAGAGAAAATCTTCCCAAACTGCTTCTTTGGACTTTTATGTTGATGCAGTAAAAGCAGCTCCGGTTACTTTACGCTTTCCTGAAGGTTCCGTACGCCATCAGAGCCACACGACTCCCAAATCCTTCCCTCGGAGAAAGTAGCTCCGTCTCTGAAAGGCTTTAACACATCTCCAGCTTTAATTGTATACAGTGAAGGAAGTACTTTCTCCGAGGGAAGGATTTGGGATACGACAAAACCTTCAGGAAAGTGTAAAGTAAGCGGAACTGCGTTTTACTGAATCGCTCCAGTGTTGGAAAGTTGGATAAAAGTCCAATAAGAACAGATTTGAGAAGATGGGAAGATTTTCTCTCTCATCTGAACAGTCACTGTTTAAATTAGTGGCTTCCACTCCCGTATTTTCAACATTTAATGACACAGCAGCTGCCTTTAGACTCCTGTCCTGTGTGAGTTTGAAGTTTTTGTTTTCTGTTCTTTTCTCAGTGGAGAGAGATTAGAGGAGAAATGGCTGAGTCCCGATTTATCAGCGGTGCCAGGACATTTAAAACCCATCTCGTTAATTTTCCTGTCTAATTAGATTCTGATGGTGTGAGCATCTGTCTTCCTCCGGTCCTCTCGTTCCTGTCTGTGTGCTCATTAATGTGTGTGTTAGAAGCAGCGGTTTGTGTTGGTGGTGAATTTACCAGATGATGGAAGCAGACGCTGCTGAGACGGCGCTCTGCAGAGTGCATTTACCCGACAGTGGCATTTATATTACACATTACTTCATTCCTGTACAGATTACATCATCATATAAACCCCAGTGACTTCATCGTGACCTCATCCTGGAGTCTTAACCTGACCGGAGCCTTTTCCGTATGTTTGGGTGTGAAAGGGCTGTAGCGTGTCGTATATTTTGTATTTTTGTATTAACGATGAACCACACGTGTCGCGTGTCTCCACAGCAGCTGCGCAGGGGAAGGCTCCATGAATGTACGTCACCATGATGATGACGGACCAGATGCTGGAGCTCCCGCCGCTGCTGAACGGCGAGGTTCCCATGATGCACCACATGATTAATGGCGATGCCTCGCAGCAGGTAAACCCTCGCTCCACACCTTTACCTCCTGATGGAGCAGTGGTGCTCAGGACACTGATGTGAGGCGTGTTTGCAGGTGATCCTGGTCCAGGTGAACCCCGGAGAGACCTTCACCATCCGCAGAGAGGACGGGACGCTGCAGTGCATCCAAGGTCTGTCCCGAATCCACACATTTCTGTCTATGGCACGCTGTGGCCGCTTCCCCGAGGTTAGATAAGCGGAACATCGCGGGCATGTCGAGCATTAGAGGAATGGAGGAGATGATAACATTCTCCTCAGTCTCCAGAAATAAAAACACGAGCGTTAGAAATACGATTATATTATTTACTGATCTTTTATAAAAACAACACACCACATAACATCAGTGTCATGATTAACTGAAAACAATGCACTTTTCTCACACCAGAACTTTATGTAAACGCGAACAGAAGAAAATATTAAACATTTAGTGCAGACATAATTTAAAGCCGCGTCTGTGAGTAAAAACGCGTCAGTGTTATAACACGAGGTCTATTACACCTTTATTACACTCCCATTCGAAATATCATGTTTAATATTTCCTCATTTTTTGTGCTTCACCAAACTTTTCACTTATTCAACATGAAGATAAATGAGAGTCGAGGTGCAGATGGGATGAAATATACAGTGAAAACATCAGGACATTTCCAGATTCCGCCTCTCATACCAAGCTCATATTAGTTTATTATAAAGGAGTAAATATGCAGTAAAGTTATTGATAGAAAAGATGCAGTTTTTATTATAATACGCTCTAAAAAGGCCCTATGGAGCTTTACAGATTGCTGTAATATCCACGTTACTCCAGTAAAGTTCCTAACAGTGCGCGTTTCTGTTCACCGTAAATCTGCCCTCATTAATCTGTTTACTTTTCGCTGAAATTCTGCGTGAATTTAAGTCTGTGATCTCAGAATGATTTTTTTCGTGGTGTAATAGTTTTATGTTTTCTTTTTGTGCTGTGTTTTGAGGTGTGTCAGTATATTAAATGTTTAGAAGGCTGAAGGATCCCAGCTCACGGCATTGTACAGAAAAGACATTTTCAGTGTTTGGTTTAGAAATTTCAATTTGATGAATCACAAATTTTACAGAATGTTTTTTTTGTTCTTGATGATAAAGCTGCTGAATCACACACACCGCTTCCTCCAACACTTCACATGTAGAACTGACGCAGCGTGTGTGTGTGATGTCACACTGAATTTAATTTCCGTAACACTTTCTATGAAGCCTGTATTCATACATCATTATAACTTGCTTAGAATTGTTTGTAAGTTGGTAATGATTCCTTATAAACTCTAATAATGCCTCATAAAGCTTTAATAATGTTCTGTAAATAAGTGCGCAGGGAAACACACACACACACACACACACACACACACACACACACACACACACCTGAGCGCTTGTTTCAGTATGCTGAAGTGATCGGAAGTGTTCTGTAAGCACATGTGAGGAGAATTTACTGCTCCGTGTGTGTTTATAAAGCCTTTATAAAGCTCCGTGAGGATCCGTGCATTATTCCTGTAAACCAGTAAACCTTGACCTAGTGAAGAGCGGTGAACTTTACCGCGTGCCATCGGCCCTGTCCCTGTTTACACAATCGAGTGGTTCTTACTGAAACTTTTCTTACCCAATGCAGGTTGTGTGCTGAGCGCGGAGGAGTGTGTGGGCACAGAGACGGTGTGCTGGTGGCTTTCATTTGAAAAGCAGTTTGTAGCTGGACGTTAATAATTAGCAGTGCTCCAGATGTGTGTTTGTGTTTAATGTTCCTGTGGTTCCTCTCAGCCAGGTGCCCGCGCGCTCCGTGTTGTTTGTGTGCGCTGGAAACTTGCTGATAAGGGTTTTCCCAGGCCAGGGCACGGTGGACAGACGCCTGGAACCTTTTTTAGAGCTGCTTGTCTGCGCACACTGGGCAGAAATATCTGATTACCTCACAGCGCTGGAGCGCCACAAGACCCAGTTTGAAGCAATAAATAGTGATGATTATTGTTTTTTTGTCATTACATTCCTGAGCTTGGCAGAGCAGCGCCCGGTCTCCTGGTGAGGCCATGAAGCTTTGAGTAATAAGTGTCTGAGCTGGAGACTCGTCCTGCACGTGTCTGCCACCACGTCTGATTCCGCCTGTCCACACAGCAGAGTTTGGGCCTGGAGCTCACTCTGGGTGGCCAGAGGATGCCGGGGACGGCGCTGGGAGGGGAGTGTGTTCCTCCCTGGCATTTCTGAGTAATAATTAGGACCAGCCTGGGTGTGTGTGTGTGTGTGTGTGTGTGTGTGTGTGTGTGTGTGTGTGTGTGTGTGTGTGTGTGTGTGTGCTTGTGCGCGTACGATAAACCGAGTGTGCGGCGGGTTTCTATAGGCATCCAGGGTGCAATTCATCATGGCCATTACAGCTGAAACCACACACACTTCCTCATGCTTAACCAATACAACATGCTGTAGCTAAATTACATTCTCCAGTAACACCTATACAAAAACAGCTAATATGCTGAGTGTGTAGTGTGTGTGTGTGTGTGTGTGTGTGTGTGTGTGTGTGTGTGTGTGTGTGTGTGTGTACCAACACTGCATTATTCTTGCCATTTGCCATGACTCAGCC